>CALNXK010000078.1:1620000-1785000 GCA_942486035.1 Porites lobata
ATTAGCCGAGCTTCCTTTAGCTTACTTTGGTTGGTCCGTTGCAAAAAGGGGGGTCCCAGGCGTTCCTAACGGATACCATGGAAACTGGGGATAAGAACCATGTTGACTTTCAATGTATACAAATGAGTCCTGTGATGAGCATGCGGTTTATTTTCGGCGATGACTGAAATGACGCATGTAAGTTAAACATGTTTTGGCAATGATGTAATTTTCTCCAAATCGAGGCCCTTGATTTTCATGTAATTATGCACGTGAATTAGGGGGGCAGACAGCAAGGTCTGGAACCGAGTTTACATGATTGCCCCAGTTAAGAAATTTGGCCGATTGAGACTGAGTACCAATGGTCCTTCAAAACAAATATGGCAGAGAGAATACAGACAGAAGGAAGATGAGTTTTTGCTCGGTTTCAAGTTTTCCTGTTCTTATACATGAAGAAAAGGTTTTCATGAACTTTTTTAGTGGAATTTGTGGAGATCAGGAGGCCTAATGTATGAATAGTTCATGGGTGACTTCACTTATCGTGATTTTGCATCTCGGCAAGCTCAGTTATTTTTTAGCCTCGAGAATTTTCAAGTGACCAGCCTGCTCCATCTCTTATATTTTTCCACTTACAGTGGTTTTAAAGACTCTCTTCCTTATCCTAAAAATATGCTATGAGCACACTTTAATATATAGATTTAGCCAAGGCTAAAAGCAAAGCTCTGGTTAATAATACTTATGAATTAAAAAAAATTAAATAGTGTGATGCTAAACGGGGATGGCAATGAAAATGGCATCAAGATCAATAGATCTAATTAGCAAAAAAAAAATTGCAAGTGTAGCACACCTTTTTTTTCTAATTAGCAAAAAAAACCAAATTTGCACGTGCAGCACCCTTTTGGTCTTTCTTTGTCGTTGTTTTGCACAACTACAACGCTGTTTTGTAGGACTAAATCGTCAAACGTCCTCAGTTACACATTATTTTTATGGAGGAATTGCCGTATGTTCTTACCCAATATTTTGTCTCATGTGTTCATGTTCACTTTTATTTTTCATTGCCCTCATTTTCACCTTGCTGGCCGCTAGCATTTCTCATTGCCTCACCACCGCTTTGAATTTTCATGTTTTTCTTCCTACAAAATTCATCTCTTTCGTTTTCAAACACTCGCTCTAGCTCTTTCTCTGTTATCCACGTGAGTGTAAACATCAAAAATAACGTCAAAAAAGACATGACTTTGTTGTTGTTTTTTCTTTCTTAAAGCCCTGCCGGCCATGTGATTTCTTTCCAACTAAAACCTTAAGCTGCAATTCGGTTTTCATACCTGTTGATTCAATTATTTTACATTGGCATGCCTGTGGTGCGGACAGACTCTAGGGTGGTCAGTCAGTCGGTGTACGGTCACGCACAAATTTACTAGGATAGATAGTTTACCACATTTTTTTACCCATGGTGCTCAATAAAATATAAGTCTTGCAACAGTCAAGTGTATGATCATTAAACCAATTTGCTTCTTCGCTGTTTGTAACTTTGTTTGTACACCGGGAGCCATAACAAATATTTATGGGCGTAAATATGGAATACAGGGCCAATTTAGTAAGTTTGTTTGTTTGCTTCCCACACGTTTGCCTCCTCGTCAAGATGGAGTCGACAACCGTGACAAGGTCTATTCAGTTGCTAATATGAGTGAGTACATCAGGAAAGGGTACGCATTGAGAAAATCCCTCAAAGGACTGAAGTACAAGAAACAGAAAAAAGAAAACTGAATGTTTTGCAAAGTTTTTGTTGATTATCATTCCAATGATATTCCAGTAAAGGTTTTGAATGCTCAGTAAACCCCTCCCAGCCTTTTGATATTAAAAATAGCTTATACTGACAGACCCAGTATATGTTAAGCAAAGTGGTTGGAACATTTGACAAGTAGGCAAATTTGTGGGAAATTACAGTGTTTGTATGAGAATCTAATGCCAAATAATTTCCATGAAACGGCTGTTCTGAAAAAACATAAGACTTGTAAACTAAAGCTACAAAAGATGGCATCGAAAACCGTGGCAAGGTCTACTAGCCTCTTGTTCCCACACTAAACCATTATAATCATTTCAAGTATAATTCAGAACTAAAGGGTAATTTTTGTACAAACAAGGAAATACTTGAACCCGAAGTCTAAATTGGCCCTGTATTCTGCATTTACGCCCATAAATATTTGTTGTGGCTCCCGGTATATATGTTGTAGTTAATTTTCTATTTCAGTTAATTTTTATTTTTCCATTGTTTTGGGGTATGGTAATGTATGCTAATGAATTTAAAACAAAGGAAAAACAAAAATTAACTGAAATTAAAAATTAACTGCAACATATACAAACAAACAGTGAAGTAGAAATTCAGTGGTTTAATGAACATTCACATATAACTGTTGCAAGAATCATACCAACATATTGTGCTCGTAGCATATGTTTAAGATAAGAAAGAGAGTCTTAATATAAGAGATGGAGCAAGATGGTCGCTCGAAAATTCACGAAGCTAAAATAACTGAACTTGCCGAGATCCTGAATCGCGATAAGGGAAGTCACCCATGAATTGTTCATACATCACGCCTCCTGATGTCCAAAAGGTCCATTAAAAAGTTCATGGAAACCTCTTCTTGATATTTGTACGCGGGAAAACTTAAAACCGAGCAAAAAGTCATCGTCCTTCCATGTCTGCATTCCCCGCCATATTTGTTTTCGAGGAAAATTTGTACTCAGTCTCACTCGGCCAAATTTCTTAACTGGGGTGATCATGTAAACTTGGTTCCAGTCGTTGCTGACAGCCCCCCCTGCTGAACATCAATGCAAATATGGGACCCAAATAAGTTTTTCTGTGATTTCTAAAGTTTTTTTTAACTACATCTGTATTTCATTTCCTGAAGCTTGAATACCCGTTTGAGGAGATTTACACTTCACAATTATTTTACCAGAGACTCAAGACGAGACAAGAGAGTATGTGAGTTCTTCAACTGATGATACGAATTTAAGAATGGACATTGGTAATAAAACGGCCGCAAACCACTGCAAAGGAAGTCGATGGTTTTAAGATCTTACAGAATAATTGTAAATTACAGACTTGAGCATTCTTTTTCTGTAAGTTTAATTTATTGTATTCCATTAACTCTTTAATATATTTTTTTGGTGACTAGAATACTTGTTTTGGCCGCCAAAAATAAAACCATGGGGGCCAGCTGGCCCCAAGATTTGAATCGAGTACTGCTGTGACAATTCAAGTTACTTTTCAGTACTTTATTCTAGGCAAGCTATCGACTCACGATAAATTTGACTCGTCTGGTTGGATGAGTGCTTTATGAGTTTCAGTCGTCTAAGGCCAAACCTACTCATCTCAGATGAGCAGATGAGTGAAAGTTTTTTGCCCTGATTACCACAAGAGTAATACAGTAAACAGTTTAAAACACATAAAGTCCTCTTTACATTTCAACTAACAGTTTGACAACATAGATGCCAGAGGTCAAAATGGAATTCAATTTTCAACTGAGGTTGATTCTAATTTGCTTTGTCTCAACTAGCGAAGTCTAATCTTGAGGGGTTTTTCTAACCCTTAAAAGCTAATCCACTAGACTCACCCCCAACTGGGTGATCATGATTAATACAAGTACAGTAATTATTAAATAAACACAGCAACTCCTTTAATAGTGCAATAAACATTGGGCACGCCAAGTGAGTTGTACATACCTACAATTGTTAATGGGATCCAACCTTGTTACATTGTTATCTGTCGTAGTGTATTCTGCTTGAAAGCCCAATCCCTGATTGGAGCCATCAGATATGAACACAAGAGTCAGACAGTTGTCATAAGTATAGATCTTGTCTGGCATTGAAAGATTTGAACATGAACAGAATTTGCCAAGTGATCTGTTGAGGTTCCCACATCTGAAATTGAAATGGAAAAATTCATTTAACTGTCAAGGTCATCGAGCACACTAGTGGGGAGGGGTGGAGCAATATGTCTTACATTTTTGTGCATTTAAGGAGATTTTCTTGTGAAGGGAGAGGGTTGGAAATTTTGTGCCAACTATTTTTCATTGTTGACACAAATCTGACATAGTTTTATCTGGGTTAAAAAATTAATTATTCTACAGTACAGTACAATATTAAAAGAAATTGTGAGGGAGTTACAGTTTATTACCTCTCTGGAAATTCCAGTCAAGCTTCATACATTTGCCGAACATTTTCGGCCTTTGAGAATTTCCAATTCTTCTCCAAAGGGAAAATTATGCATGACACATTTTGTCACACAACCATAACTATATTTAACAGAACAATGAAAGTTAAATATGGAGGCACGTCCTAGGAAGGGGTACATATGTCCATACAGACTGAATTCTAAATCTGGCTGCTTCACCTTTTGAGGAGAAGGCCATGTCCCTTGTTGGTATTCAACCCATCTTCATATTGTTTTTCCCCATCTCATTGAGTCTTACAGTGTAGAAGTATGTCAAGGCAGTTGCAATGCAGACATGTTGCTTGATGGTATTATACCCTGACAGGGCCTCAATATATATACATGTCCCAACAAAACAATTAATTTATTAACAGAATTAACACTTACCTAAAACCCTATTTTACAGGTATAAACTCACAATTAAAAGGATAATAATAATTATGTTACAGGTCAATTTTAATTTCAGGTTAATTTTGATTTAACCTGGGTTGATTCTCAATAATTATTAATTTTTTTATTATTACTTCCTTTTCATCTTAGCCCTAAGAGATAAAAATGTACAAATAAATGTATAATAGCTATAATAATTATGATTGTTGATTTAAAAATAGATGAGATAACTCATCTTAAAAATGATAGCTTGCGAAAACATCCGTTTCTCCTCGCTCTTCGCCGCTGGGGACGTGTCGCGCGGAGGAACATCTGCAACTCAGCGACAGAAATTCCATACTGATGACGTAAAATCTGTCCGGAATCCGGTCAGAAGCGCTGATTGGTGGACGCAGCAGTCACATTGTTTAGCTATTGTTTATGAATGACAGACAAAAAACAAAAGGCCACAAAGGTCAAATGTAAACGCGAAGAATCTCTAACAAAACAGTCACTTTTTGTGGAATATAGACTTCTGTAGAAGAAGCATTTGAATTTTGCTGGAGCTCGTGGGCAGATCAAAACAACACTTTACCAAAATCGACCAGAAGACACACAAAATTAGACAAATTTATATTTGGAACCCCATGACTACCGGATTTATTATGTAAACATTGATTTGCGTCATCAGTATGGAATTTCTGTCGCTGAGTCGCAGACGTTCCTCCGCGCGAAACGTCCCCAGCGACGAAGAGCGAGGAGAAACGGATGTTTTCGCAGGCTATAAAAATGATGCCTGATAAAAAAATGCAGATTGTTGAAATAATTACCGACTGGATAGGCCTTAAGTTTTCTGATTTTATTTTTGAAAGACTTTTCAGTTGTAACTCAGTTCTATAATATTGCTCGGTAGGCTGAGTCCCATAACCTGGCTATTTAACAATTATTCCTCGAGCCCGAATGGGCTCTGAGTCAATAGCCCATGAGGCCGAAGGCCAAATGGGCTATTGACTCAGAGGCCACGAGGGGGAGAGGAATAATATATTGTTTTAGTAAAATCCAACTTGTTGGTCAAAAATATCGAGAATAAAAAAATTTTAGCTAGTCAACCCATTCGCCCCTGAACCGCCCGTAACCGCCCGTGCGGATCCAGGTCCTTTCTACCCTTTGTGACGTCATCAGTTTTAACGGTCAAGGACAACTTTCTTCGCTAACTTGTGCAGAGTGAAGAGATCTTTCAAACCATACCAGAATGAGCACAATTCAGTCAAGGACACCGGAGAAAGAAGCAAAAAACCACGTGACAAGGACCTGAAAATCTCCATGAAAATCTTGTTCCATTACCCACCTACCTTTCCTTTCACCTAATCCTAAGATCCTAAAAGCTTTCCTAAAAACTCTTCCCACCAAAATGAAACCTACTAAATGCCCAGCAAGAGAAAAAAAAAATGAGGCAAGAAAAGCGAAAAAAGAAGGGAGGAGAGAAAGCGAAAAGTAAAAGTCAAGACTGCTGTGTCACTTTTAAACCCAAAAACTATGTCGAAATTTTGCTTTCTGCGCATGCCGGAACTTCGCAAGCTGATATTTTGCATCTGGATCAGAAGGCCGCCAAGTGTACGACCTGTAAGCCGGTTTGTGGTAAGTTTTAGCTCTTTATAGCACGACAGTGACCAGAAAACCACTCGACTAGCTTCAAAACGCGTTTTTCGGCAAAATCTCCAGGAGCGAATGGGTTAAAGCCAGACTTTAATCCTTGTTTGCCGCCAAAAAGCCTGCGCTTTGTTTCGCTACTAGTGGGCCATAACATATACCCTAGTAGTAGCTCAACCAATCAGAATGCAGCATTGATAATAGACCACTAGTTGGATTTTACTAAACTGTGTAATACCAAGATCTTAGTCAGTAAGAGGTGGTGTTCACTTTTGGTACAGTAAGAATGTCAATTCCTCTGAGGTCAATAGCTTGACTTCCTTAAAAGAAGTAAATAAATCTTAAAGACCTATGGGCACTTCACATTATTATTTTGATTAACTATTCCAAAAACAGTTTCTTAAATTTTGGCTAGTCCGTGGTTGATCCTCTGTATGGGTATTTCCAATGAAATAAAAGTCACAAGCACCACTATTGATGAAGCAACGATCTTACAGAGCAAAGCAAGGATCACACAATTGTTATTCCAATCAAGTTCAACAATGTTAGTTGTGTAATGACGGCAAAGAAATCTTCCCAAAAGTGTGCAGTTCACAGTTTTTGTTTTGCTTATTAAACCAATTGCTTTTTCAGCTTTTATTTTGATTTTCTCGTTTTTGTCATTGTTGTAGTTGCGCTGAGCTTGCTAGTAGCGTCATCATACAAAACAATTCTTGATGTGCAACGATTTTGCCTAAAAAACCAACAACATGCATTGAAAACACGCAACAAAATCAACGTCCGCAGGTACCCATACAGATAGGCTCAAGATTAGTTAGAGTTGTTTGTCCACTTTTCCTAAACCAGTTCTGATAAGTAGAAAGGGCGCTAATCACGCCAAACAAAGTTAAGCAATCACTCGATCAATTTCTCAAGTGTTTTGGTTGATTGCTTACCAAAAAAACGTCAAGTCTTGGTGCAGAAATTGAAATGTGGCTAAATAAACGCCTCATAAAGTCACTTGTGGGTTTTGAAAGGAAACAACTTTATCTTTCTTTTGAATTCACCTACCTGCTAAAAACCTATTTGGCAAATCTTGGCAACATGGGACTCAAACTCTCTATCCACAGAAAAAAGTCCAATTAAATTTTGTTTTCTATTAAACTGTGTTGTCAGATTCAGCCCCAGGATTGTCTGTTGTCTTTTCTAACACCCTTGCCTTGTATTTCTCATGATTTTGTCTCATTTCAACTTCCTCATAACATTTGTCTATCCTAGATCTAGATCTGTGTTAATGGCCTCTTCAACTTCCTTATAACTGTATAAATTATTATCTGACTTAGAATATTAATTTTGCGTGTCATCAGCATAGGTTGACAGGATGGTGTGCTTATATTGTAATTGAGTAATGCAGATCATTCATAAAAATACTGAATAATAGTCGTCCCAGTATTGACTCCTGAGGAATTCCCATAAAGATTGCCTACCACGAAATTGTGTCCCCAAGCTACATGTATCTCCAGCAGAGTATACTTGTGTGTTGCATTGTCAACTCTAATTAGCGTACTTCTCCTCGCACAGCTTGTTTAAGCAGTTTAACCAGGAGGCATTTCTAAATGATCTGAGCGTGGTTCCCTTCTTAATTTCGTACATATTTGATGATCCAAATGATGTCTACTGTTGTTGGGAGAGCCTATACAATCAAGTCCTCGATGATCATGCACCTGTTGCTACTTACACAAAGCATCATACTCCTGATTAAAAGTTCATAACAGAAATTCAGAAAATTGTGAGGAAAAGAGATTGTCACAAGAGAAGGTTTAGCAAGACCAGGTTACTGTAAGTTTGGGAAAACTAGGTACATATATCACTGTCAACAAAAGGATATCACAGCCAATCACGAAAACTGGATTGAACAACACGGTAAACAGGGGTAATATTTAATTCAACGATTTTATTCACATTTGCTCTGAGATACAATTTTACTGAAAACTTGTCCCGCACTAAGCTGAGATCATGCTCTAGGTAAATAGATTCCGGGTCAGCAAGGCAAATCGAAAATTCTTCCATTTAGTACAGTACTTGTGAGCCTGAATTACCTATGCTTGCGAATCGAATGTAATAATGATTGCTGCTTTACTTGCACGTGCATTCACGTGATAAGCGTGACATCACACGGACCTTAAACTCAACACCACAGCCATTGTGGCTACATATGTTGTATATTAGTCAAAACAACATGGGAATCTCAACAATGTGGACAGATCAAGAAAAATCTTGCTATACATTTAATAAAGTGCCACTGACCAAGTCAAGATTAGACTGCAGTCTAATCTTGTCACCCTCAACTACTGACTGAATTACCTATGCTTGCGAATCGAATGTAATAATGATTGTTGCTTTACTTGCACGTGCATTCACATGATAAGCGTGACATCACACGGACCTTAAACTCAACACCACGGCCATTGTGGCTACATATGTTGTATATTAGTCAAAACAACACGGGAATCTCAACAATGCGGACAGATCAAGAAAAATCTTGCTACACATTTAATAAAGTGCCACTGACCAAGTCAAGATTAGACTGCAGACTAATCTTGTCACCCTCAACTACTGACTATTCCAGAATTAAAGATCCAACTTGCCGGTTTTCTCAATCTGCATATAAAAAATGCTTTAGACTCCAATCATTTTCCACTATTTGTATTTTTGGGGCTTCTGATAGGTTCCGGGAAAAAAAGTCAAATTTCGCGGGACTTTCAGAGACAGATTCACAGAAAAATCAGCTGATTTCGCAGGAATTTTTGGGGCTACCTTCGCCAAAAACCAATCAGTAAAAAACAGCTGATTTTGTAAGAATTTTCTGGGCAAATTTCGCTAGAAATCGATAAATTTTGCACCATTACTCAAGTGTGTTTTATGTATTTTTTAACAGAGATAATCATTTGCTGTTTTAAATGAGCCAATGGCAAAGCTTTTAACGTCATGACTAGTGCCCAGTTCATCACAACATAATTTAAGGGGTGGCGAATGGTAAAGTCCGAGACTCGCCGAGATGCCAAGACCCTAGTTAGAAATCCGAGCCCGAGATTCTTTGATAAAAAGTTCCGAGACTCAAAAAAAGTAAAAACAAACCATGCAAAAACGAGACTTCAAGACTTATCAAAAACGCTTCCGAGATTTCGAGATCCTTTTAAAATTTTCCGAGACCCACGTTTTTCGAGGTACCATTCGCCACCCCTAATTTACGTGTGGTAGTTTTGGGGTGTTGTTTGCTTGTTGTGGTGATGAAGTTTCAAGATAACTTTGCAAGTTTACAACTACACAGCCCCAATTGCTAAGATAAGTTTCAAATATCTTGTACATGTATGTGATAAGATTTCTAGCAAAGTTTGCAGTATTTAGCTATCTGTCTTCTCATTGGCTAAGAGCCTACAGCTAATTTTGGAAATCAGCACAACCTACTGGTTACTATGAACAAAGCCCCCGGCTACTTTCATACAAAAATAAAAGAAAAATAGAACCAAAAAAAATCCCACTATTTGATTCCCCGCCTACTTGCTGTATTTACCCGACAACCTAGTGACAGCTGTGCAGATAAGTGAGTTATCTGCTAGCAGATAACTGACTCATCTATTGGTTGCACGTGCAATGCATGATTTCCAATAACAATATCAATTCAGTTTCCTTGCGATGGTGTATTTGTCATCATTTTCTTTAGAACAATGTATAATGAAACAATTATCAGATTCGGTTTTTGGGATACCCTAAATACAGTCAAATCCCGTTAATAAGGACACTGAGGGGACCGTAGAAAGTGTCCACATTAACAGGGTGTCCATATTAAGTAGGTTGAATTTAGAGAAAATGTAAGGGCTTTCTTTCCCCAGCAACAAAGCAAACTGTCCACAATAATGAGGTGTCCGTATTAAGCGGGTGTTTGTAAAGAGGGGTTTGAATGCAGGTAATCAAGGTCTCGGTAAGTGTTATCAGCCTTGGCCTTCACTCGGCTAAAACCTCATCCAATAATGTCGTTTATTATTCATTCACAATATTTTCCCATCTCTGATTGGATAAAACCACACACATAATTCACCATAACCAGCTGCTGTTGACCAAATTTGGGAGGAATTTTGTCATTGAACCAATGACGTCAAAATGATGTCAAAAGTGCAGCCTTTTGCAGGTTATTGAACCGTTGACCGACAAGCCTTGGGGACAAGATTGAGTTGCTTTGGTAGTTAGGACAAAATGGCAGAACTGTCGTGGAACATTTTACTCGTTTCACGGGGAATATTGCCTAAAAACATCGCAAGAACAGCAAGAAGACATTTTGACAGACAACATCTGATATTTGGAGTATATTTGCAGACCGAGCAAGCCCTTAATCTCCTTAACTGCGCGATAAATAGAGAATATTACATGGCCCCGGGGAGATACGACATTTCTCTTCGAGTGTTAAAAAATATTTCATCAGTGAGAGCAGCGAACGAGTGAAATATTTTTTCAACACGAGAAGAGAAATTTTGTATCTCCAAGTGGCCATGTAATGTTCTATTTATTATATAACCACCAATGAAATACCAAACCATTTCCCTTTAATGGTTTTTTGGTGTGAAAGGTGCAATTTATTATGTAGCCATACCAAAGGTGATATTTTCATACAGTGTTCTCACCAGGCCGCGGCCTTGCGGGATTCCCGCAAGAAAAACTGAAATGGCGCATTAAAACGAAGAAGATGCGCCCGTTAGGGCGCAGGGGCAATTGTTTGAATAAATAAAAGACATGATATCAAATGAGTCAAAGTCTTTCATTTTGTTGCCTTTACTTTCATTGCTCCCACGCACGTCCCACTACATCGTAAACTCCTCCTCCGAATCGTGAACACCTCTTCCGCCATATTGGATCAGGTAGGTACTTCATGTAACAGACAATTTGGAGTGCGGGCTCAGGTTCTTCGTACCGCGTGTTTTTTTTAACTTTGACCCCCTAATGTTCTTACAGGGCCCCTATTTCTCAGAAGAGGGGGCCCTGGGACTCCCCAAGGCAAAATCCTGGTGAGAACACTGTTCATATGTGAAGATAAAATGTTATTTTCACATGTGAAGATATCAAGTTTTCGCACGAAAGCTCGCCTGGTATTTCATTGGTGTTTATGTAATAAAGATGCACTATCGACACATCTTACATTGACCGAGGATAGCATGTTTTAGCTTGTTTTGGAACTTGGAAATATTTTGAATGAGTAATAAAACAATTATTGAATTCGGCTTTGGTAGGATATGAAGAATTCCGCAGATCGAGATCTGCAGAATTCTTCATATCCGTCGTCCTACTCAGCCTCGTTCAATAATTGCTAATTATAATAAAACATTAATCATTAATAATCATACAAAAAATCCTGATAATCGACATCGTTCGCATTAACAACCTTCCTTTCATGTCTCATCTGAGAAGTTTGAGAAAAGAATAGACCATCACCCAGTTATCTTGGGAATGACGTGAGAAAGTTAAAGAATCCCAAACACTTTTCTGATCAAAACTTATCCGCGTCTAGCCTGTCACTGGGAAATATTGAAAGGTATAAGCTCAAATAACTTGAAGAAGGAAGCACGACATTTGAAAATTCGCAAGGCACATACTTTAAACAATTGCTTCTTTTTCAAATTCCTGAATCTAGTCACTGAGTATATTCCGCTTTGAGAGAACATGCATCTAATACTGCGTACGTGCAAAGCTAGTCAAAATATGTTTACAAGACAATATTGGAATCTGGATCTTACACTTACCCGACAATTATTTCCAGAGAATCCTGAAGACAATCTGGCATACTTCCCAAAATATCAAATCTTTTAAAGTCAAGAATTATTCTTTTTCCATCAGGAACACGAACATCATAGGTGCAACTCTGGTTTGCAGGGTACTTTCCCATACTGTAACCAGGTGACTGAAGTGTGTCTTTCAAGGCCGAGTACCTCGGACTTGGGCAAGTAGCCGAAATAACACCAGGAAAACATAAAAACGTAGTGACAAGTAAAATTCCTTTGGTTCTGAACATTTTGTTATGTAGGAAGCGCTGCAGTTGTGAACAAATAAATAAATATCACAGGATACTTCCGCGAGGACGAACAACTCCCTCGTCGGCTGAATAACGTAGTGCGCAATTTTGCGCATCTGCGCATATTTTTGGTGACATCACTTGTTTACCAACCGTACAAGCCCGCACACACCCAATAGGCCCTTTGCAGCTAGACATTCACGTGGTACAAATGTCTTGGGCGACTTTTGCCCTCCAGCGTGGCTGTTTTGTACACGAGCGACTAAATACAGGAATGGCTCCGACCTGTAATTGGAGGATAAAAATAGTTAGTAATTAATAAGTTAACGCTTAACTTTCAGCCACGCGTCACACTGGACAACGATATCAGTAACGTCGTTGTGATGTGTGACTTCTGTTTCGTCTTAGGCAGTGAAAGAAGCAAGAAGTCGATGTATGAACCTTAAAATTTCACTTACATCGGCAGAACCTTTTTCTAGTGTTAAACAGTACCAACAGAGATGGGAAATTGTCAGAGCTTTGGCGAACAGCATTCAGTTCGGACTCAAACACTCGGAGCTATTCCTGTATTTAAACCGCTGAAGGGTCAATGTACAGGAATGGCTCCAATCTGCATAAAGAGAGACTTGTCACATGATGGTGTGTGGTGTGGGAGGGGGGTGGGGGTGGGGTCTGGGCGATCATGACCAGGTGATATAAATAAAAAAAGCAAAGAGCTTCACCGAAAAAAAAAATTCAAAATCAACTCAAATAAAAAATTCGATAACGGGATCATTACTGATTACTTATCTGATTGTCGCTGGTGATTAGCGATACGGGGTTGTTTTTAAATGATCTGTTACAAAGTTTTATCGAAACTAAAAATAACTTGCTTGCGTCCGCGTCCATGATATATAAGGCCTAAATTTAAAACTTCTCTCAGGTAGCTTAGTGGACATTATCGATTGATTGATAAAGTTAACATAAGTAGTGAGGTGCCCGCCTCAGTGCATACGATAGGGATGGGGGGTGAGGAGAATGAAAGCATTTTCTAGGGGGGTTCGCCACGTGAACATGCTTTTGTTAGGCTCTTCTGCCTTTACCGGTGGGTAAAGTCTATACCCGTTTTCAGACCAAAACGGCTCAATAACCCGTTTCCTTGGGGTGGCACATACCAAAATGGTTATATAAGGAAGTACCTCCCAGGGCACTTTTGTTATGGCCCCTCCTCAAAATAAAGCTAACTCAGTGGTATGTGCCACCCCAAGGAAACGGGTCATTGAGCCGTTTTGGTCTGAAAACGGGTATAGACTTTACCCACCGGTAAAGGCAGAAGAAATGCATACAAGCCTAACAAAAGCATGTTCACGTGGCGAACCCATCCCTATCGTATGCACTGAGGCGGGCACCTCACTACTTATGTTAACTTTATCAATCAATCGATAATGTCCACTAAGCTACCTGAGAGAAGTTTTAAATTTAGGCCTTATATATCATGGACGCAAGCAAGTTATTTTTAGTTTCGATAAATTGATTCGTTCAAGTTTTGGCGGATGAAAAACAATCCGGTACAAAAACTTTATAACAGATCATTTAAAAACAACCCCGTATCGCTAATCACCAGCGACAGTCAGATAAGTAATCAGTAATGATCCCGTTATCGAATTTTTTATTTGAGTTGATTTTGAATTTTTTTTTTCGGTGAAGCTCTTTGCTTTTTTTATTTATATCACCTGGTCATGATCGCCCAGACCCCACCCCCACCCCCCTCCCACACCACACACCATCATGTGACAAGTCTCTCTTTATGCAGATTGGAGCCATTCCTGTACATTGACCCGTCAGCGGTTTAAATACAGGAATAGCTCCGAGTGTTTGAGTCCGAACTGAATGCTGTTCGCCAAAGCTCTGACAATTTCCCATCTCTGTTGGTACTGATTAACACTAGAAAAAGGTTCTGCCGATGTAAGTGAAATTTTAAGGTTCATACATCGACTTCTTGCTTCTTTCACTGCCTAAGACGAAACAGAAGTCACACATCACAACGACGTTACTGATATCGTTGTCCACTGTGACGCGTGGCTGAAAGTTAAGCGTTAACTTATTAATTACTAACTATTTTTATCCTCCAATTACAGGTCGGAGCCATTCCTGTATTTAGTCGCTCGTGTTTTGTACCACCTGAATGGCTAGCTGTAAAGGGCCTATTTTGTATGGTGGCCCACAACTGTCACAGCAAAACCAAAAACCTCACGGCAAAAACAAAATACCTCACGGTAAAACCAAATACATCACAGCAAAAGCAAAAGGGCTTTGGTTTTGCTGTGGGTATTTGCTTTTGCCGTTATTTGGTTGTCGAAATCGTGTCGGTTTATGATAATATGATCAATTAGCGCATATCGTTTCGAAGAGTTGAATAACGTGTAATCGAGAACTTAGGGTCAAATCGTGATTGACAATGCAATTAGATCGGAAATCAGTCGACTAAACGGCGTTTAAACCGGCCGTAGGACACAGAGTGGCTATGAACTAAAGGTAAGGGAGCTTTTTGAATCAATATTTCGCGTGATCATGATTTTTTTTCTCTTAGCGTTGTAGATTCGAATACATGTGATAAAATTTGAACATTAAGGGCCCGAATCACGTGTAATAATGCAAGAAATATCGACCTTCGTTATCTTAAAGGCTACTAGTACAGATAGACAAACAAGAAGACTTCATATCTTTAAGATTTTTGCGTTTATTTACCATCAGATAATACACTAATAATTCTAGTATATTCCGACCAAATGACCTCTGAAGCCCGAACCCACAGATAGTGCGCTTGGGCTGCCTGTGACGTAAACTGCCATTTAAAAAACATACCTCGAAAAGACATGTTAAAAAAACGTCATTTTAGCAAGTTTTGATGTTTTATCGATAAACTCCGGCGCTCATACTAATCATATAATTTAGCTTAGGTGGATGTTGTGAGTCTAGGTGCCCTGTAGGCAAATACAACTGGTGAAAACAACTTACAGTCTGCAGTCTGCAGTCTGCATACAAAGCTTTATGAATTTAGGTAAATCGTTTTTCCGAATATCTCGCATTTGAAATATTGCACAGACCTGATTTTTGGCAAGACGTTTTGTATATTTATCTTCTTTCATTTCCCAGATTCTAGACGTTCTGTATTGAATGGTTTGCATTTTTATTTTTCATTGCGTGACAGTGCAAACCGAGAATAAATTTTTTAAATATCATAAAGGGGCTAAACGGGTAGTAGTGGCAATTTCATACGCTTTCATAAGCTCCTAGGCTTATATATCCTGAATATGGATTGTATGCAACTCAAAATAGAGATAACCACGCTGTATCGCTTGATTCTGCTCCCGCCATTGTCCTCCACGGAGTATTCTCAGTTGGAAAATTTTAGATTTGGCGCCAATGTTAGCTTGTGATTGTGGAAGTAGAACTTTTTTTATTATGAACTTCTTAAACTTTCTTAGGTGAACTTCTAAAAACTGGAAAACTACTGTTTGAGACTCAAACGAAAGCAATAAAACTGGGATGGGATTCGCACTCTCACGGGATTTATTTTATTTCAGTAAATTTTTTCGTAGCCGCGGCCGAGTTCCGGTTAGGTCTCGGTCGATGTTAGATAGGATTTCGTCACGTGTTGACACTAAATAACATCGACCGAAACCAGCGTTCTTTGGGAAGACCATAAGCCTCGTCGTTCAATGCAATACAGTTGAGTCTATTACAGTCATTACAGATTTGACATTTTTTTAGTGACATAAACTGGAAACGACAATATTGACCATTTTATAACGCAAATTAACTCAAATATAGCATCTTTGCTGCGATGGATCAAGGGAGCGGAAGTCAACGGGATCATTTCAGTCATTTTGTAAGACGCCGCTGACATATCGATGACTCCTCCGGTTTAGGTCGATGTTACCTAGTGCTTTCCGCCAAACAAAGGTGACTTTTGCCTGCGCATGCTCGAACTATTCCCAGGTTTCTCGGGTTTTCGTACTTTTCACAATCTGGTCCCTAGAGCCTCCGTTACTTTTGTCAAAGTCTCTCAAACGGACTGGAGAGACTGCTTTTGTCCAGTCGCTGTATAAAAGGATTGTGGTCTCTGGGAACGTTGTACTTTTCACAGAACAAACAAATAAGAACGGCAGAAATTAATCACCCGATCCTTCAACAGGTCGTCGGTAAGCCAGGTAAAGGACTTTAACATAAAAACAAACTCAATGTGAAGACAGAAAAGCATGTTTCACGTTCTTTACGGTATTTTTTCGGTCGATAAAGCTCTACTTGTAGACACATAACATCAACAAAGATGGCGATCTCACCACAACAATGCTTCGGCGAGTAATCGTGGAGTCATTTTTATGTAGCCCAAGCCTGTTCCTCAGGTCCTAATGGACGCTAACAAAAAGGAAAAGGTCTGTTATGGTAAATAAACGTAAATTTTGTTGAAAAAAAATATATATTTGCATAAGAACAACATGATCTACATAATAAAGAATGAGGGGTTGTATCAAAACAAGGTCAACTCTAGCCTCGACTGTAATTGTAAAATAGGATATTATTGTTTTCCCTTTAGTTTTAGATGCAGATGTAGTGTTTGCTTATACTTTGGACTACATTTACATGTATTAAATAACCAGCAAGAAAGTGATTAAGTCAAGTACATGTATATGGTGGGCCCCCCTTTGAGCATTAATTACGGTGAACCTAGACTGCAAAACAGTCGGTTTTTTTCTCAAAATCAGTAAAGAAATCGGTAAAGCGTGCCGTAAGAGTCTTACGCGCGCGAAGCGCGCGAACCTCACACGCCCGTTTTAGCGTCTCTCCCCAAGTCTCGTTCCCTGTTTTCAGCCTCGTTCCAGACCTTTTGTTTGACTGCTCACGCGTTGCGTACTTAAATACGCAAAAATACGGACTGTTTTGCAGTCTACAGTGAACCGCATCCAGACGTTAACCGACTCCAATTCTTCTCTAGTTTTGTAGAAAACAGGTAACTTATTTTGATAGAAGGGGTCGTGGTGAGGAATGTTTTGAAAAAAATAAATAAATAAATGAGGAAGTCTCTGAGTGGCTACATGCATCATTCCGCCATTCAGAGGCCGTACAGTCAGAAATTCACAACCTGGCAGGAAACAGAAAAACTATGCCTAAGCTTATAAAACTCAACAACACTCTAAATAATTGAAGATCAAGACGTTGTACACAGTTTGAGTGATAAAACATGCCACATAAACAATAAGCTTACCTTTCTCCGGGTCGGCAGGACGTTTCAGTGAAGTGGAAAAATACGTTTCCTCCTCCACAAAAGACTCTTTATTGCAGCATTTTGTGAATGAAAAATTTCCCATCCCAGCCGATGTACTTTGCTTTAGATGGGTCTTTTTGGCAACGCGGCTCAGCAATAAACGCATGTTAAAAATCTTGTCTACACCCCTATGAGTACCATGGGCTAAGAGAAAGACATCACACTTTGTTAACCTGTACATGCCATGCCAGGACTTTGGCTTTGGTAGCCATATTTGCTTACTCACTGGGCGCGCTGTGAGGAGACTGAACACTACAAAATCAAACAGCCAATCAGACAAAAGTCTCCTTTGTTCGACCGCCAGTTTTTAAAAAACGCTGTACTTACCAGTGCTCGGCAGTTCGAATAGCGACGATGGAACATATAAAACAGGCAAAGAAAGAAGCGCACTAAAATTGAAAATTATCTAAAGAATGTCGGCCAGTTTGATCCAGTTCCATAGCTCGGATTTATCGAGTGCCTGTCGTGTTTAGAAGCGAGTCTGTAGTTAGATAGCAGTTCATTTGTTACTTTTACTTATTTCTGATTTCAAGCAATCTTTAGAGACAAATGGTTAGTATATGGATATTTTAATGTACCAGGAACAATCGATCTTCTAGTGTTTTCAGATGTTTTGCGGCAAATGACAGCAACGGGAATACTTCAACTGGAAATACCGCTGGATCATCTGACTAATTTCGGATCCACTGTGAATGGAACAGCGTAGATCACTAATCCGTTAATCTGGATTTGGATTCTTCGGATTTCAAATCCAATGAAACCTTTTTTCACAAAGGATTCACCAGATCAAAAATCCGGATTTGGATTTGCCGAAAGGAACGCGAAATCCGTTCGTAGATCTAAAATCCGTTTTTGGATTCACCGAAAGGAACACACCCTATGTCTATTATTCAACAACTGTTTCTCGAGCCCGAATGGGCTCTAAGTCAATAGCCCATGAGGCCGAAGGTCGAATGGGCTATTGACTCAGAAGCCATGAGGGCGAGGGGAATAATCGTTTTAGTAAAATCCAACTAGTTGGTCGAAAATATCGAGACAAAACAACTTTAATTAGCTAGCAAAACGCGATTCAGCCGCCATTGTTTTGGTTTTCAAAGCCGGCGCTTTTCGCTACTAACATACTGCCTAGTAGTAGCTCAGACCACTAGTTGGATTTTACTAAAAAAGAATGGTCGCTATGAAAAACAAACTAACGCCCAAATCACGTGACATGCTGATTATCATTCCTTCGCTTTACTTTATATTATTCCAAAAAGGTCGGGAATTGCTAGAATTCCTAGGATCCAGATTTCAGTAGCCACTTCTTGCTTATCTTAAAAGGGTTCTTTAGGCCCAGTTCAGACGTCGTGCTTCTGCCGTGCCGAACTTAATTGTAATTTGGTTCGACTGTAGCACGGCAGGAAAACAACTTTGATTCAGATGTCGTGACAGAGTCGAACCAAATTCAGGATTTACTGATGCCTCGTAACAATTCTTCTCCCAATTCCCCGTGGGAAAGCAATCTCGCCAAAATTCATTAATATAATTTATGAATTTTGTTTAGCGCGGCAGAAGCACGACGTTTGAATCGCTGCCGTGCCAGAGCCGTGTAGCACGGCAGCGCTTGTCGAACTTCATTGCTTGCCGAACTTAATTCAAAAGTTTGATTCAGACGCCGTGCTTCTGCCGTGCTTTTGTCGAACTTAATTCCTGAATTTAGTTCGGCACGGCAGAAGCACGACGTCTGAACTGGGCCTAAGGCTCCTTAAAAAGCCAAAAAGTATATGTTTCTTTTTATTCAAAATCACAGGTTCCACCATATTGAGAAAAAAAGGCGCATCCTTTTAAGGTGGAATAAATCGTTTATCAGCGCAAAAACTGTCACTTTCTGATTGCTGCAGATATTTTCAACTCCATAACGTTAGTCCTTTGGGGGCAAATTGCAGGCAACGTATGTATTCACATTAGTGAAATAAATTCAAGAATAGGATTTATGTCGTTTTATGTGCAAATGCGAGTCAAGGGCCTCTGTGCGTCACTTGGGAGTGGTGGAGAGCCACGTGTGATGCCTATCGTCCTCCATGTGCATATATACTATCTTTTAATAATTATCTCTATCTCATTTTGGAATACATTTTGGAATACGAATAAGGGAGCAAGGGTGGCGCAGTAGTGAGAGCGCTCGCCTCCCACCAATGTGGCCGGGGTTCAAACCCCGGTGTCGATATGTGGGTTGAGTTTGTTGTTGGTTCTCTCCTTTGCTCCGAGAGGTTTTTCTCCGGGTACTCCGGTTTTCCCCTCTCCCCAAAAACCAACACTTCCAAATTCCAATTCGATCTGGAACGCACGGACACTGAAAAACGAGCTCTTAAGCTCTTAGGTGCTTCGTGGGTAAATAAATTACATTTACATTACATTTACAATACGCGTGCGCGTGGGAGCCTCGAACTGTAAAGTAAGAGGCGAACACGGAAAAATTTTAATGCAGTACTAAAACTGCTGCTTATAACCTCTTCCACCTATAAGCTCCACAGTTTTACGGCCTTCCACCCTGTAAACAAAAAAATAAACAAATGAATTCCATTTATATATTCTGAAATTTTGAAGCTTAATTTTACTTCAGTAAATGCAAAACGTATTATGATCAGCACTGCTATAGTTTGATCGGAAGCGCTTTTTCTAGCTCTCAGTCTATTCAGTTGGCCTTGAAATCATGATTGTGCCCCTTACAATCATATCTTGATGCGATGGTAAGGTTACTAGTTAATTAAATTTGGAATCTATCGCTAGTTCTTTGTTTTATAATAGCGCTGCGATCAGGGACTACTATAGAAACCTCCTACATTACACAGTACATTGGACTCCCTAAATTTACCTCGTTTCTAATTGAATTACTGCGCTAGCTGCCTTGGTAGCTACTGCATTGTAAAGAAGCGAGTGGCTATCCGCCGTGGAGGTGGTAACTCCTCGTGCAAAAAGCCAAAGCAAACTCTTAATAAAAACTAAACGCAAGGTCCTGAGCGGGATGCAGGTCTGTGAGAACATTTTCGTAACCGGGTCAGTCTACGCCCAGTAGTGAGAACTGCAGGATCTAAATTCATAGATAGCTTTTGGAGCTCTTAATCAATTAAGATTCTCCATTTGTTACTATTGGTGGTTGTGAATGCATGTATATGAGTGTGTGCGAGCCCCAAAGTGTAAAGTGAACTTTTATCGCCGAACGCCTTAGACGGGCGCAGCCACGAAATACTTTCAGTTAGTTCGGAAATGAGATAATTTGTACGAATCCACCATCCTTTGAATTCCCACCGGAGGCTCCAGAACAACTCGAACCACTGCAATACTAGCCCGCTCCACCTATGGCTTGATTTCCATGCGTACCATTTCTTTCCCCAGAGTATCCTCCTCCTCGGCCTGATGCACATTATCTAGTCAAAGTGCAAAGTAAACTGTCATCGCTAAACGCCTTAGACGGGCGCAACCACAAAATACTTTCAATTTGTTCGGTAATGCGATAATTTGTACGAATCCACCATCCTTCGAATTTCCACCAGAGGCTCCAGAACAACTCGAACCACTGCAATACGAGCCCGCTCTACCTATGGCTTGATTTCCACGCGTACCACTTCTTGCCCCAGAGTATCCTCCTCCTCGGCCTGATAACCACCTCCTCCTCAGCCAAACCCTCCTACTGCCCCAAGGGGTGGCCCTCCATTGTAGCCACCATTCATACAACCGGCTCTCCCTCCCACCAAGTCCTGAGCGAGAGATCCACCTCTCTCGCCCTGTGTGGGTCTTATTTTGGGGCATCCCTGACTTAACCAACCTGCACCCACTCGCCCATGGTAGTTACCACCGACAGAATTACACTCACGGGGTTGTACCCCAGACCCTCCCCTTCAAACATAAGAGGAGTCTTTCCCCACACTACTGCAGGTACCACTAGTACCAACCTGCCCCTCCACCCCATGGTAGCCCTCTGAGACTCACCCCCTCCCCCTCCAGCAGCTAACAAAAGTGAATTGGCTGATGTATAAACAAAACTTCCTCCCCCTCCCCCGTCCCAGCATTGTACCTCTATAGATAAACCTAGTTCAGTAGCTGTTTTGCTGGTAGATTGTCCTCCTTTAACCTCTACTGAATTTCCCCCTCTTTGTCCCACTACAATGTTCAGCACAGTTCCTTTATTCAGTCTGAATATCTCTTTCTTAAATGCACCCTTTCCCCCGTCGTAAGTTCCAGGATAAGCTCCATAATAGGGAGCTTTAGCATCGACGACGGCAACGGCAGCGAAAACGTCAGTTTTAAAATGAATTCCCGTTTTTTCAATCTTTGTCGCGTTTATTCCAATTTGCTGAAAATGGCAAGTGTAGGCGAATTTCCCTGGAGTTGATTTCTTGAGGACCGCACTCAAGTTCAGAGAGAGAAAAAGAGATTCGTCGTCGCTTGTTTACGTCCTCCATAAAACTTGCAATTAGGCATTTTCACGTCGTAGTCGTGCAAAGACGGTAAAGAAATGTACAAAAAAGCGTGATGCACGTGCAAAGTTGTTGTTTTGCGTAACAAACCTATTGCTTTTTTGACGTCCTCGTCGCCGTCGCCGTCGTCGTTGCTAAAACTCCCTATTATTACTTCGCAGGCGCCCTTCAAACATAATAAAACGTGTTTTGACACTTGCCATGCATTTTCGCGTTCTTGTTGAGTCCTAATCTGTACTCGGTGGAATTTTAAACTACAGCAATCTAAGGGAAATAAATTAAAGTTGATAGTGAAGCCAATGACGGTCTGTCTTACTGAACTACTATTTCAGGGTTTTCTTTGATTCTAATGTGTTTTTAGGGTTTTAAAGTAAAACCTTCCAGCGTCCGAAGGCTCTCGCGCGCGTGGTATGCTTTCTGGAGCCTTGACAAGGATCTGCTATTTGCAGACAATACTTTTGGATCTGAAACTGCTCCTCTTTAAAATAACATGTCTTTCCGTCCTACCGTATGGCTGCCGAACGTGCTTAATCACAAAAGACATGGTGTGAAACTAATTGTTTTTACCACTTCATGTTATAGGGTCATGTTGAACAGGATTTCTCAGAGGATGAAATCGTGTGCACTGCCTGAGACTGAGCCAGTTGGAGACGACTTACGGTCGACCGATAATAATGATGATGAATGTAATACTGAAAAATCATGCCACAGCTCGTTTAAACTTACCTTAGTGCCGTGAAGCTTCACATCAGTGCTCAGCGTTATGGCCGTGAGAGACGTGGTAACGGTCCTTAAATATGGACGTGATAACGAGTCCAACTAGTACCCAGATTATTGCAAAAACACGCGCCACGAATCCTCAAGGGGAACGATCACCATAGCAGTAAGGGGCAAAGGAATAGATGAGTTGCTGTCTATATAAATTAGATTGGGAGTTTTCACTCCCCAAAATTTAGTTCCACTTTACGAGACTCCATCATCTACTCGTGCATTAAAAGGGTCAACATATGATCATTAACGTTTACAATAATAGATGACATTTACAAAAATTTCTAGGTTAAGGAATTAATTCTTTGAGATTTCCGGTAGTGGACTAGCATGGAGTTGCTTCATGCTACAAAAACCTGACATTATTAGGTGGGTGCCTTTGTTGGTTAGGGTTTTAAGGTTATTCCGTTTCCGTAAAGACCTCTTACTGTCGGGATACACTTCAGACATACAGAAACGTTTTTTCATTCTTCGTCTTATGACTGTTTGTTTGATAAAGAAATAATAAAGCATGGTACTCACTCAACGGTTGTCATGGTAACATAGCCCACCAAAAACCTTCTTCCGGCTCCCCTTAATGGACGACTTGGAAAATTCGTCGGGATTGTACCGCGCGTCCTAAAACATAACGTGTTATGGTGAATTTAAAGCACTTTATCCTCTTAACTAGAGCCATGCACCGTTTGTTGATTTTTTATTGGGTGCCTCCGATACTAAGCGATCTATTGAAACTTTATAATTACGAAGTAACTTTAAAGGCTTAAAGGGATTTTGTAATGAGAACTTATCCGTTCCTGATATGAACTGCGTGTCCGGTTGAAAAAAAATGAATTGCTACTAAACAATAAGAACAACATCTACTTAGTATCCACCTCTCTTACTCAACCAGCAGGGATTTTAGGGAAGGCCTCTGTTAGGGTGGATTACCACCGTCACGTAATCTTTCCGTGCGTGTACACGCACGTAAAGTGACGAACTTAAACGTGAAGTTGAGCGAGGTTCAACTTTTACGTGAGACGTTCTATACATTGCCTTTATTATTTGCAAAGGTAAATTTTACGTACGTACGCAAGTAAAAATTACGCGACAATGGGAAAGCTCTCTTAGCCGAGAGCTGCAAAAAGCTAGTCTCTAGGTAACACTGTGCACTCCCCAGGGATATCCTATTCCAGTCTTCAAGATAGTAATGTAGAGTCGTGCAGTAAAAAGTGACGCAAAAAACGCGCAGGGGCTGGGGAGAGAGAGAGCGGTTCCTTTCTCAGATAGCGCGCGCTTGGATTACTTTATTCTTGCGACGTACCCAGTATCTGGCAAAGATAGCCAGCCTGGTACAGGCTACTCAGAGAGCACTCGTTCACTTCTTAGCAGTCCCCACATGATGATACCGGACAGTAACGCCATCAGTAACGTAAGTACCAACCTAGGCCACCCAGACGGAACAGCTTGTTATCTGTTAAGTGTTTTTCAAAAATATATATTACCAGTGTTTCCTGGCGCTTGGAATAAGAGATCTCAGACTCCCCATCACAACCTGTGCAATTTCAACAGCATTATTTTTGGACACTTGCACTTTTCTGAAAGCCAAACAAAGTTACACAATTAGCTTTCAATATAACATTTTGTCACACACGATTGGATTCCATAATCCAAGTTCCGCTGGCAAAGACTGGAATCCAGTATTAGAATCCGGAATCCACGGCGTGGAATTCCGGATTCAGGACTGTCTTGGATTCCCTTACATTGTGCGAAACCTTTATTTCTACGTGATCATTTGAGCTACGAAAATGTCTGTCCGTTTGAGTAATCAGTAAAGGCACTTATTAATGAGTTTGGCACAGAATTTACCTAAAATAATAATATTTTAGAGACATAGCCCCTTTAAGACTAGACTGCCAGCCGTGACTTGAGCGCAATCTTATGCAAATAGGCGCAGCGGTCGGTGAGATGGGACTTGCTGACGGGTTTGATTCTCGGAGTAGTCGTCACATGTGTATTGAGGTTCCCGTTAGCTATCTTCCTTGCTCCGGGAGGTTTTTCTCAGGGATTTCCGCATTTCCACTCTCCTTAGAAACAACACAACAGAACTCCAGTTCAGTTCGCAACGGACGCAGGTACAACCGTAGCTTAAAAGTCCTGCTCTAAATATCTCGAAGTCAAAAGACGTTCACATTAACGGCTAAAAGTACTAAGTAAGCAATGACTTCATTTCATTTCATTCTTTTTGGTTAATTCAAATTTACAATCTTATTAATTTTCTAAGTACCCACAAATAACCAAAGCTAGTCCAGGTGGGAAGTGTCTATATCAATACAAAATACGCACTCCATTCAAATTAAATTCGCAAGTAAATAAAAGTAATTTATAGAAATTTACAAATGAAAAGAAAGATAAATTATGTTAAACAATAGTGGAATACAAAATATAAATCAGAAACTTACAAGTACAATATTAAGACGATTGCAAAGATAATGATTGGGGGAGTTACGGACGATCAATTTATTTCATTTGTCCTAAAAAGGTATGTAGATCAGGAGAGTCGTCTGTCTGTAAAAGGATTTCAAGTAAGCAATCATGTATTTTCTTATTAAAGACTTCAGCACAGAATTGACCCAAAATAGCAGTATTCTCGTAGTATAGCCCCTTTAAGGCGCGGAAAGCGAATCAGTAGTTGTAGGTAATGGAAACATGAACCTCTCTACGAGTACCTGCGGACGTGGTGTTTCGTCGGTTTTTTCAACAAAAATTGTTATGCGGGGTACCGCTAATAGTAAGCTTGAGCAACCACAATAAAGGCGACTTTGATTTCTTAAGGGGGCTCTAGTGGCTCGGACATGGTATTTTCAACATTCTTAGTGAGATATTTCTCTAAAAACCTCAACCTGAATAAGGGGTACAATGACAGGTACTCGGCATACAGCATGTACCTTATACTTATACAAAAACATTTTTCCTCTAGAAAAAGTGGGAGGCTAAAGCTCCCCGCCTCAGTAACCATGAGTTTTTGTTCCGGACATTAAAATGTCATAAAACAAAGGGATGAAACAGGATCCCAGTTGTAAAGCCCCTGATCGATGAATGACAGTTCATCAGTCCTTACTTCTTTGCAAGCTGACCGAGCCAACAGGCTCATTGTCTATTTCTTTTTTCTTCTTTTTTTCTGACATATTTCATTCTCCTATAAAACTGAAACTTACCGATAGTCAAGAAAAATTCTTTGACGTTTTTTGACAGTTAAGTTGAGCATTGCATTAAATAAGAAGATAAATACGATTTACATACGTCATTGGACAGATAGATTTTCGATTTATTTTTTAACTTAAAATTGCTGTCTATAAATATATTCTTACATGCACCTTTTACTTACACGCCTCCATTCGAATCAGCTCAACTTTTTCTTTGTGGTTGCAAAACCGAAGGATATAATTAACTTTTAAGTCTGCACTCTTTACTTGAGCTTAGTTAGTTCACTATTCCTACCGATATTTTGATCTTCAAATCAATCATCCGCCTTGTAGCTATGATTATTTTCCAAGTTATCCCAGCCCTTAAAAGATAAAAAATAATTTTAATAAAAAACATAACTAAAAAAAATTATAATAATTTTGTTATACTTTATATTCCTAAAATCCTTATTGTCAACTTAGTAAGGGAGTACATTAACCGCAGGTGGATTCTGAATGTCACCTTTATATTTAGTAACAGGCTTTTTGCTAGAAAGGTTTAATTGAATTGTCTCAGTTTACTCAAAATGAGCCAACCACATGGTAAACATCAGCCAAACAGGAACGTGTTGTGCAAGATTTATTTACTCCTTCATTAAATTTACAGCTTCGCGACGCATAAGTTTAAACTATTTCCCCCATGTGGCTCAATATTTTAAACCTTGCTTCCCCTTTTTTGTAATCATTAAACTGTACAAAAAAGGCCGTAGTTGGTAGTTCCAAGCGCATGCTTTGTGAGAATCATAAATGCAACAATTAGGTGTGGCTCTCCCCCGGATTATTAGCTTCTAAACAGCATACTCTCATTTAACTTCAAAACTGACCGTTTTTATGACCTACAGTTTTAGGTGGTTCCATGTTCTAAGTGAAACTCGGGAAAACATTTTATTCAGCATGAAATCGAATAAGGGAAACATATAAGATAAACAAACCCCTAATGCTGCCGGCTGGGAAAATTGCTAGTAAACACTTAAAGTTAACATGAAGGGTGCTTCATTTGTGAGACATTTAATCAGTATCACATTTGTCTCTTTTTGGTACTATTACACTTCCAAATACAGATGATACACAAATTCCCATAAATCTAAAAGAGAGAAAAACTGCTATCTACTTTTGATCATGAGTAATCTAGAAACATTTATGCATGGAGAATTACTGGGAGTGGGTGCAAGAATCTTCTGCTGAGCGAGCCCCACAGGTGTCAAGAATCTACCTCGGTTTCTCGTCACTTTCGTGGATATGTTACGAAATTATGTCACTTTCTTCAAATCGAAATCAGTTATAAGAATGAGTATATTCAGTTCTTTAAACCGTGTTCAAATTTGGTACCAAAATAATAACAAGCATAGCCCATTAACACTCTCAGCGATATTGAAAATTTGCAATAGCTACCCGTAGATGGGGGAACATTGTTTGCTGTCCGTACGCTCTTATTGGTTGAATACTGAAAGCTGTCATGGCATAGTTCTGTATAGCTATTTGAAGGCGAGAGAGGAAATTTAATAGGGTCATCCTGCCTTTTAATATTTTTTTCCCCTTTTGGGCGCACGTTTTCAGTTTCCGATCCAAAGCACTGAGGTGAGATGGTAGGGATAATGCCGAGCATGGACATTTGTCTCCAACTTTGTGCCTTTGGTCTGTCGCTGTTTTTATTCCCAGGTGCCTTTGGTTGCATTGATGGTAAGCACTTTACATTATTTTTCAAATTTACTCACCGTAACTTGAAGGCGAATTACTCAATTAATCACCCAAACGCGGAATTAACAATTCAAATATATATTAAACATTTTTGAAGTAGTGGAATAAATTCTGAACCTTTGTGTTCCACCACTCCAAAATTGGTAGTAGAAAAAAAATTACTTAATATATAAAAATCAGAACTCAAAGAAACATGTTTAACGATGCTTTGAGTCTTGCTGCAAGCTGTGAAACGCTTAACATGAGAGTAGCGGGGTGAACATTTAAGACTAACAAAGAGCGACTTTTTTTCTTCCTTTTTGTATACTTTTTTGTTTTTGTTTTTATACTTTTTAGTTTGTAACGTTTGAAATAAGTAAAGCTTGGAACTCATATTTGTTTTCAATGAAGCAGTGATCTTGTCTCTGGGAAACTTTTCTTGCTGAAACCTCGAAAGACTTGGAAATAATTCTCATAACAACTGTACTCAGTTTTACGAATAGTCTTTCACGCACTAGCCTTTATTTTAGCCTTTTTATTTTGGCTAACTTTAACTTCTTTTGCTAATAAGGAGGTGGATTGACAATATTAACAACATGGAAAGGAATTGTTTGAAAACAACAGTGCAACTGGACTTCTCTTTTATTCGTTGTCATTTTGTCTGCCTATAACCAGAAGAATTAATTATTAATTGATGTGTTAATTTGCATGACATGGCTGAAATTTCTCATTTCCTGCGCAAGTTATTATCAATTAGGGGAAATTAACTTGCGGTAGAAGGAATTGAGCAAAGGGGAACATGTACGTTCCCCTTCAAGTTGGCGTTTTCTTCCTACTGCTATTTTCTTTAGGTTGCCTTCGCCCGCATTGTTGGAAAGTGTTCTAATTAATTTTAGTCATTCAAGGTTCTTTTTCATACCACAAGCTCCTCTGAGAATGTACGAGTTGCACGCAAGACAGAAAGAAGAAGATCGTTTAAGGATTTTTATCTAGGCCATCTTTCTTTTCCGTTTATCTCTTACTTCCAACCAGCCTTGTCCTTCGACTGATATTCTCACTTGATTGTTTTGACTTCCATAAAAACGGAATAACAAGGATTAATATTTAATTGTGAACGAAGAGTAATGTTCCAAGGCTTAGTTTATTTCAAGTCATCCCTTGGTCCAGGCTAAGCAATATTGCATGATGAACGACGTGATAGTCACAAGTAACGTCCTTTATGTTCGATCACTAATTTTAGAGGCGTTAGGTTGCGAGCTTAAAGCAAAGACGTTTTTGAGCGTCGCAAGTTAACCGAAAGTGGACTTTTTGCATTCTTGGGCAGTGGAAATCGTCTTTATGAGAGTAAAGACAGCTATACAAATGTGGTAGCGTCAAGGCATATTAAAAGCGAAAAGTCGTCACTTTCCGTTGACATGCGTTGTTCAAGAACATCTTTGCTTATAAGCTGCCTATTGCTAAGATTTTAATACCTGTTAAGCGGAAAATAATTTTACAAAGAAAATAGCAACAGAACCCATTATGTGAAATCATTTTCTGACATATCATGTCATGTCATGTCATGTTTATTATTATTACATTTTTTTCTTTTTTCTTTGAAGCTTTAATCTTTTAAACATCAGTTACACGTAGTTCTCTGCACTAAGACAAAAACTCTAAGGGAGCCATAGGTAGAAATCCATGCCACAAGAGACGAAAACTGAGCTGTGAAAGCTAAGACAACAGGTGCCTTATTCAAGTTTGTTTTAAATTTCTGTCTACACGATGTCAAAAACGACTTATAAATTCTCTCAAAGTTGGCGAAAAAGCTACCGTCAGGACCATTTCTGTTGATTGAGCGGTTGTAGTTTTTACCAAGAATTAGATTGCAACACAAAAAACTGCTTTTGAGCCCCTCAGTAGATGATTGAGGTAAATGCTACAATCGGCGACAAGATTCAGTGTTGAAACACTGTCTACGAGAGAAGTAAACTACACAGAAAGAAACAATCCTCACCATTCCCCCCACAAAAATGTGGTGGTTGCTGTTTCCTACTGGTAACTTGCCTGACAGCAACACAACATTACATGGAGGGGGTGGGCAAGGGAAACAGGCAAGGTAACTGCAGGGTTATTCAGACAGTATCTCTGAGGTTATAGGAGTTAAATATATCGCTGCATTGAATTTAATCTGCAAATAAATAACTAAATGTTATCTCTGATTCAAGTACACTGTCTGTGTTACATTGTGCTTATTAAACGCCGTACGTTTTCATACGATTGACTAAACACCATATAAATTCAGTTTTGAAGGCATTTACACACCCCCAAAATAGATTTGTTTCTTTTTCGTTTCAGATAATACTCGTACACTGGAGTTCCGAGGACCTTTCTTCTTCATAAGCAAGCGTTTGGTAAACCACACTGTAGGAACTAAAATTGTTGCTGATTTTGAGAACTGCAAGTTGCATTGTTACTACGATCACAACTGCGTGAGTGTCAACTATCACGTGAGGACAAGAACATGTGAGTTCAACAAAGCTACTTATCGATGGCATAATAACGAGTTCAAAGATGAAAATGGTTACCTCTATTACGGAGCAGATGTAAGTCAGTTCTTCCTAAATAACTGCTCTCCTTCCCCTCCCGATCCCCCTTTCCCTTTTCCTCCTCCTCCTCATCATCATAATCAGCATCATCTTCACGCCAACATCATTCCTTTTTCTATTCCTTCTCATTCTTCTTCTTCTTCTTCTTCTTCTCCTTCTTAAGATAAAAAGCAAAATTCCCACTGACTATATCACTTCACCCTTAATCATCCAGCTATTCAATTCCTTCATTTACTATTTTCTCTGTTTCTCTTTTAAGAATGCCTGTGAAGAGTTCCATTGTTTAAATGGCGGAAACTGTCAATCCGGATTCACAGTAGAAATATATCGATGTTTGTGTTTTCCTGGTTTTAGTGCTAAGCGCTGTCAAAAAGGTAAGAACTCAATATGAAGTCATATAGTGTAATTTGAAAAAGTGCAGGCAATATTCACTGACTGGCCCAAATTTATTTTTTAGACATAGACGAATGTTCACAAGGAAATCACGGATGTGACGCTAGCGCATTACGGAACAATGCAAACGGATATTAACTGTTCTTGCAAGCCAAGATTCGAAGGATACGATTACAATTGCACTGTAATGATACTCTGCGCACGTTCAATTTTTTGCAGCCAATATCTAAGTTCTTTTTATTGTTGTTTTTCTCGAACAGTTTAAACAAGCATGGGAAGCATGCGCATTCTTTCAACAACAACAATTTTGCTATGCAGTTCCTCCAGTAGGACTTAAACCTGTCGAGTCAGGCATTCTTTCTTTTTTCCTTCGGAGGAGCGAGAAGACATATTGTTATAGTGAGGGTATGTACGCGGGCTCAAAGGAGTTGAAAACAGACGCTCTGTGATGCTATATATGTCTATCATATGAAATGACGCAAACTAAATAAATTTCCCTTTGCCTACTGCCAGTTTATTGCATTTTTTCAGACATGGACGAGTTTAACACAGATTTTAAAAGCTGTCACAAGAAAGCTTTGTGCCATAATACCCAAGGATCATACACTTGCTCCTGTAAGCCAGGGTACGAAGGCGATGGATACAATTGTACAGGTAAAATACTTTAATTTTCTTGTTTTTTTTTTTAATCCATTTAAAACAGTTCGATTAGGTTGAGAGGTGACTGATGTCATGTTCTGAAATCAGTGCGAGAAAGGGAATGTGTTTTAATCGCAAACTATATACTTATATTATACTGGTGGCTATATTAACTAACTGTTTGTTCAGACAGAATAAATTTAATATTTATTAAAATTATACACTCAGACGCGGACGAATGCCTGAACAACTCTCACAAGTGTAGCGAAAATGTCACCTGCACCAACATCGAAGGGTCCTTCAACTGTAGTTGCAAGCCAGGGTACATTGGAAATGGCCACAACTGTTCAGGTTGGTTCTTGGCATTCCTGTCTTGCTTTCCGATAGTTTTGAGACTTCTCGGATTCAGTACAATTAGGGTTAATGTTCAGCAATGTACTTTTATAAATTGAAGTATATTATAGGAAATTGTTACTCGCTCTTTTTATAATAATTTCATTTATTTATTCAAATATTATTTACTTACTTATTCAAATCTAATATCTCAGTCGTCACGTATTGTGGATAACGACTCAGAGCTCATCTCTATATATTTGCACAACTCGGGAAACCAAGAGGGAGTAACTTTTAACCCCCCATCCTGTACTACGATGGGAGTATTTATTATGATCGAACTTCTTGGAAAAAGAGAGATCCGGCCGACAGCTTTTTCTTTTCTTTGAAGGTGGCTTAGTGGGTGGAAAAATTCTGAAGTCATTCTCAGTCACACAACAAACCAGTTACACTTCGACAAACAGCTCTTGCATAATTTTATTTTAGACAGGAATATTATGATTCATAAAACGACCAATATGCCTGTCAGGTCAGGTTGTGGGCTGATAAATGCCGAAGCTCTTGTTGGCGGGTATAAATGAAGACACTACATCAGAACATATTAATTAACTATTAACACAGTTCACGACATTACTAACACGGGGGAACTGATTGTATTTGTAGAATTTGTACGAACAAAGCTTAATTGCGAGATCATTCAGAATTCAGATGCATGTACAATGTAACTCTGTCCCAAAACAAAAAAAACGAATGATTATACAAAACTGGCAGTGCTCGAGGTGATGCATGGTTGAGACGCATATCAGCCAATAATCTACTTCAATTACTTTAGAAAATGTCAGTAGTCTCTTAAAGACACTATTACCGCGATGTCCAATAGTCTTTGGACTACCCTAAAAAGGTTTGGTATTAATCTACACTTTCGTCAATCCCTTTACTACATCCTTCCGTCCACCAGATCCACGATTATCCCATAAAAATGTATGCAGTTTTATCTCGCGTTCCAGTAAGAGAACACCTAATCAATTCGATCTGCTAAGGTAATATCCTTTGTTTAGCGTTCCTTAACTGAACCGTGCTATTACTCACTTTCACGCTCTCGTTCATTTCGGAGTTGTCACGTGGCTTTGCTGCTATTCCTGCATGTTTACTGCAGAGTTAATGGCATTTTTTGTTTGTCTTGACTGGTTTTCTTTTGTAATGTTATTTTTCCTCTTTCTCTTTGTTCAGTATCATTCTAATATGCATGCATGCATGCACGTTTTTTTTTTAAAGAAATGTTAGTCATCCGTCCATCCATCCAGCCACCCATTCATTCACTCTTCCACCTATCTACCTTAATTTCTATCTAATCTACCTGCAGGACATAAGAAAAATGAGACTGTTGCTGTGGTATGCAGAGAATATATTTACTGGCCGTGATCGATATTTTCTCATCCAAAATAACCTTTTTGTATGATCCATGTGTTTTCATTTTCAGAATTTTCAATAAACTCGACAATATTACATGGAAATCAGTATTATCTTCGACATCTTCACCGTTTTCTTGCTAGCGCTCCTGCGGTTGGGGAGGATTCTTCCTGGCTTCTTTGCTACCGTGCTACCTCACATGGTTGGAAAGCCAAGACCTTCCATGACAGATGCGACGGTAAAAGAAATACTGTGACCATCATACCGAAAGGCCAATATGTCTTTGGAGGATACACTGACATTCCTTGGGGTAAGATTTGATTTGGAAGTTTTTAAGTATCTTCAAAAGGGCTTTAGTGCCACAGGTGTTCCACTGACACGTTAAAAACTCCTGCAGTTGTTCCTCGTAACTGCAATATGATTCCAACAATAGTAGTAGCATTAACTATAGTTTACGAAGTAATGCTTGAATAGAGAGCAAGAAATACGATTTCCTAAATGGTGAATTATTTGCCAGAGACATGCAAATCGATACCCCGTTCACACTATACTTAAGCTGTCTACGTTTCACCCGTTCAAATGACAACATTCTAAGTATAGATTCAACTTAAATCCATTTTAACAGCTACATTATATTGGCAAGTTTTTGTTTGTCGCAACGGAGCTACATTATTTATAAAACGGTGCCCCGTATAAACGCGCGGCCTGATTCTTAAAGTAAAAAGATAGATTCTGCATTCGAGCGAAGTGGCCCATCCAAGGTTGGATCATGCGTTAAAAAAAAGTTTCCATTAACATGAAGCGATCAATAGTTATGCTTCCTTCCCTTTGGATAAAATGATATTCCATCGCAAGGTTACGCGATGTGATAGGAAAAGAAATACTATCTCCGTCATTAAGAAAAGCCCATGGGCCTTTGGAGGATACACTGACATTCATTCTGACCGACACGCACCGAGGCAAAGCCAACCATTTCAAAACAGTACAGTCGGGTTGAGCAAAGTCTTTTGAATCCTCCTGTGAATCCCTGGATTGAAGCTTTGAGTCATTTGCGTCATTACCTTCGATTTGTGGTTGAGTTATGACCAGTAGGAACAAAACTCAGAACGCGAGGTACTAGTATCTCTTTCCCTCCTCGACCCCTTTTAGCGTCATCCTTTCGTCATGTTTGTCATGTGATAGAACAGGGGGTTGTCCTCGTATGCCGCTATTCACACAGTTTTCATATTTGCTGAGGTTCACCTGGCACTTCCTTTTGGCTGAAAATATTTTTACATTTCTTAGTTACTTTTGTCTCAGAACGAGACATCCCCTTTTTAAAACTTTGGATACACCCATTTTCTGTTAAGTAGAAATACGCTGAAATATTATGTAACCAAGATTGTTCATGGCTTTGGTACTAATTATTGACAATTGTTATTTTGATCACAAAAAAATCATGTTTTGTTCATATCAAATCACCCTCACAATGAGTATTATTGTTAGTGAGACAGCTTGTTCACATGAAAATTAATTACAACCCTCCTTCTTAACCTGCTCCTTTGGGCTATGAATTTACATGGTGCCCCCCCTTCCCCAACCCCTGCCCCTCTGGTTTTACAACCCCCGCTCCTGCTAATTATTGTACAGTTCTTTAGTGTTGTGTATCATTGTAGTTCACTGACACCTAAACAAGCCAAAACACAAATTTAAAAGAAAAACGTTACTCGTATTGTAGTCTACAGCAGGACAATAGACCTCTTTCATAATATAATAGCAGCCCATTTATTTATTCTTTTAATTACTTCAATTTATTTTCTTGTAATTAATTGTTCTTTTCTGTTCTATTATTTTATTATTTATTTACCTATTTATTTTTGCTCTTTCTGGTTACTCGCTTGTATATTTTTTAAACGAAAATTAAAGTAATTGGTGTTATGGTGGCCAACTAAAAAACCGAATGGTTCGCTTGGCCATCATACTCGAACTTTCATTCAATGGAAATGTTTATAGCGTGAACAGAAATTTAAAAAGGCTCTAACTTTAACACTAGTCACAATAATGACAGAAAATAATCTGAACTGAAATGAGCCTCCCTGGTCTCTTTTGAAAGTAAGAATTCTTTTGTAATTTTCACTCATATCAAATAATATATGAAAAGGCCGCAATTGTGAAAGGGGTTTATGCTATAAGAGAAATTTAAAACAAGCGATAATATTGCTCCAATGGTAGATTTTTTGCATTAAGGACGTCGACTTACGCAGTTTAGAGACACTACAGCTGCCGCCGCTCTGCATGTTGTCGGTCAACTGCCATATTAATTCCTGGTTTGTGAAGCTCTTTGAAATAAACCGATATATATTGAAGATTTTCACACAAAACAACGCAAGATTTCATGCACTGATTCAGGTCGATTTACGCAGCTTTGTCCGTAAGAAGGAAACAACGCGATAGCAAGGCTAAAAAAACGGAATTAGCCCCTCGACCTCAATTAAGTTACAAATAAACCTTTCAGGTATTTAATTCGTGTAAGACAAACTTTTTACCCTGCGAGCAGAGGCCCTTCGATCTTCCCGACTTATCTAGGAAGATTGAAGGGCCTCTGCTCGCAGGGTACAAACTTTTTAGCCCGTCCTCTCAAAACAGCGAAAAAAGATATCATCTAGGTTGACTGGAAAACGTTTATAGCTTTTTTCAGCGCTTTCATAGATCAACAATGCCAAGCATTATTGTATGTAGCTAAATTGGCGGTTTGACAAGTAAATTCTTATAAAGTTTAATTTAAATAGAGTAACTTTGAATTCTTGATAAATATAGCTCCACCAGCTTCTGACAGCTTCTACCAACAGAATTTTACGGCGAAAAGCTTAATAAATAATATTACAATTGCTCCTCCTTTTTGGTTTGATTTTTAACCATATTTTTTTCTTTCTATTGGTTGGTTTCGGTTTTTTCGTACTGCTGCCCTGAGTGATTTACGCCTTGACAAGGTGTTACGTTAAACGAATTTTTTGTGTATTAAAAATAATCAGATTAACATATAAAAAATAACATCCTCGTACAAATAGGCTATTTTACTAGCTTCTGCAAGGAAAATATACATGGTAGCAAAAATGTTATTTAAAATTCCTATTTTATGTTTTATTTTTGTTTTGTTAGAATCCAGTGGTGGCTATGGCGCTACTTCCGAAGCGTTTATTTTTTCCCTCAGCAATAGTGAAGGCCTGGCACCATTTGTGAGCAAGGTGAAGCAAGGAAAGGCAGGAAAGGCAATTGAGAGGCATTCATATTATGGTCCAAAGTTTGGTCAGGACCTCGTCATTCATGTTGAAGCAACGAGAAAACAATTTTCAGAAGCAAGCTTGGGCTACTTCTACTCTGTGCCGGCTTCAGTGAAGGACAAGGGCAGCACAATCCTGACCGGGAAACATGTTTACTTCTCACCTGATGAGGTGGAGGTATTTTATCTTGACCCATCCCCCTAAATGCAAGATAACTGGCGAACTGAGTTCAACTGAGGGTGAAGCGATGCATTTGATATAACTCAAATTTCCAATCAATTCCTTTTCAGTTTCTCTTTCTTTATTTTCTTTTTCTATTAATACAACAGCATTAATTTCTGTAATTAGGAAATACAAATACCTGCTAAAAGGAATCTTCATAGAAAAGCTCAACGTCAGCCTTCTAACTCTAAAAATTTAATTGTCTGAATCTGCAGTTAGAATGGTTTATTACTGAACTGCTTGTCTATAGCTTATTTATGGACATGGATGTCAGAATAGGATGTTTAGGTTACAGGCTCTGGATTTAGTAACGTACGCTCCAGATACTTTTCTTGCTCAGACAACTGTCGCCGATCAACGCTTAAAAAGGAGCATGTACAGCTTATCACAACACCGTAATCGCTCGAGTAACTAAACACATGATCAAAAATATGATAATAAATACTTAACACTCTGCTCTGTAAATCATGAGTAAAACGCAACTACACACAAGATACCCTGTGTGCCAGAGAGTGCATGCTTTCTTAGAGTCGCCAGTGTTATTGCAAATCTCCTTGCGACGCATCATACAAGCATGTTTCACCTTTTCAACAGAAGTTTCAGTTTAAAGAAAGAGGTTTTTCTAGTGAGAACTCTACACTTGTTTACTTGTATCTAAAGTCAAGTGTTCCTTTGTTTACGACATAGTTTCTTTAATCTATGTCACAGCTCCTTTTTTTCCAGGAGGCTTCCAAAAGAAGACTAATATATGTGCCAAAGTGGCGGTAAATGTGAACGTTTCACATTTCAAAAAATCACATTGTGTTCAAATCGCAAAACGTGTGATTTTTTCGGGGAGGTTCTTGTAGTAATGTGTACTATTAATTAATTAAAAAATAAAATTGTTTAGTTTATGAACACTTTAAGAAATGACAGACTACATTAGAAAGATAAGCCCACAAAGTGCAATAGTCAAGCCTCTTCAACAAGGGGCTTGGGATGGTTAATGGTGCTTCGTCGCGCGTCCCTGCCCCTTGTTTTGAGGATAGGTTTTTTATTGCCTTCTTGTCAACTCTCATTCTTTATCTGTATTTGCAGACGTAACGCAAAGGTTTGAAATCTCAACATAGAATTTTCCCTGCTATCGTTTGTCCTTGACTTTGGTGTAGTTACTAGATTTTTAATATATAGTTTAGCACATATATTTATATTATCCCAACAACTTGTTCTTTTGTGTTAATTATCAATATAACCTTCCACAGTATCTATTCCATGCCATCAGATATTCATCTGATGTCATTTTGCATTTTCGTCACTTAGGTTGTTTTGATACAGTTTTTACAGTGAAATGCACTGAGAAAACAGGTTGTTTTTCAGGATCGCAACAAAGAAATACGCCGAAGTTTCTAAGCAGCAAAATTATGATATTAAGCAGCATTCTGACGCTAATTAAGATTAATTTGAGTTATTTAGAACTTTTTTTATGAAATAATTTATCAAGGCTATGGAAAGTGTAATGTTTGAAACATATTTACGTTTTATTTGAATTTAAACATGTACTTTTTTTTTATTTCTCACGAAGGCTATTGTTGCTAAACACCACACTTTAAGTTCCTTGTGTCGGATTTTCAGTAGCAGGTCTAAATTGCGCAAAAGTCGGCTTTTTTTCTTTTGTTTGTTTATTTTTTTGCGTTTTTTGTTTATTGTTGTCATAGTGGTATTAATTTCACTTAAAACTGCATTTTGACAAATTTCAATTCTGGCCAATCACTGGCGAAAATTTTATAGCGATCGGACAAGGATAAAGTCACTTTTAAGGGGATTGACATGCAAATATCGGTACGGTCTCCAAAAAACTGTATCGAAACACCTTAATTCACTGAATTTGTTTAGAAATATTATAATTCCTGATATTATTTTATTTGCATTGAAGACTTATTCCGCCGTCCTTTGTTCAAAAGTCTGCCCCTAAAAATGTTACTAGATTACATTTTCAGATCCAATTTACCTGCCTCGTCCGCAGTCGCTCGTGATAGTTCTCGGGGTATTTAAGCTGAATTATCAAGTAAAGCGAGACAAAGGAGGAAACGGAAAGGGAAGGAAAAAAAAAGGCCAATGGTTTACCTTCCCATCTTTCATTAAGACCCTTGAAAAAGCCTGCACACGAGGCAGTGCAGCTAATACCGAGGCATGCGATTTTATTCATCTTATTTTCATCCAATGCTTTTTGTATAGGTTATAGTTTATTACCTCTCTGTTAAAGGACGATTATGCAGTGAATATAAATTAAAATCGTACTATTATTACACTATGGTAACTATACTGTTTATTTGAAATACTGATAAAGTCTAGCATCTTTACTATTGACTTCGAGTACTATTTAAGTCACATTTGTGCACACACTATTAGTCAGAGGAAAAATGTAAAATATGTTGTTAAGCACAAATAAAGGCAGACAAAAAATCCTTCTCTTTTTATGTTATTTTGCGAATTAGAAAGAAGCAATAGAAATTATTTGGGTCGCTTGGGCTGCGAGCTTTGCATATAGTATTGATTATTCAAAGTTAAGGTGATTCCCCAGTGAAAGAACCTAACATAGATTGTAGATGAAACTTGGTACACTGATGTAACAAGTCAAGAACATGATAAAAAGGTAATAAAAAGTGGGGGTGCTCGTTTTGACGTCACAATGCTGACAAATACGGCTATTTTGGATTCTTTGACAAAAACCGCCCGCAGCGCAAAACTGGACAAAAAGGAAAGATTTTTTCAATGATGTATGTGGTATCGCACAGAATTTGACTTTAATGTATTGTTTATCCACGTACGGACCAGAAAAATGCCTTTTAATGCTCTTGTTTTTACTTTACGCTCCGAAGTAGAATTAAATTGGACAGGCGCTATTCGACACGTGATAGCTCAATCCGTACAATTTAGTGAAACTGCCAAAAAACTGAACATAGATTTGTGCCAATTTTTTTCCCACCGAAAGGAAGCACTGTCCTTATTAAAATCATGAAATAAAAAATGTGGGTCACCGTACTCGTTTTTGCAGTAGAGCTGCAGAAAGTGCGCACCAAATGCATTTTCCTTGATTTTTGAGAGAGGACTGGGGCGAGTCTCAAAATAGAATGTATGCGAAAGGAGGAGGAAAGTATTAAAAAATCCGTTTTTACAGAATTTACATCGAGATATCACATTTAGGACACAATGTGATAAAGAAAGCGTTTAAATGAAAATCAGAGTGAATAAGCACAAATTAAACATCCACTATATTGAGGTTCTCAGTGAGGAAGTCGAACTCAGCAACACGCGTACTGCTTACGTTATGCACATTCCCACCCCATTGAGTCTCACCTCGGCAAGAAACAACCCGCAAGCAAAAATTGCAATAGCGTTTCTCTTCGGTCAACTTCATTTTAATAATGTTACTTCACATGCTTTTTTTTTTACGGAGGCCATCTTGTCATGCGCAGTAAGAGATGCGCAGTGCAAAACCAGGGAATCACCTTAAAACCATCCCGGTCAGATGCAGGTTTTATTTTTGGTAAGCACTCGTTTCCATATCTCAAACCGCCCTCTCCCTTTTCACTCACACTTACATGAAATTTCTAAGTTTCTTGACCCAGAGACTTAGTTTCTGCTCAACAAATGTCGTCAAAGTGCAAGTCTCTTCAATTTTAAAGGGAAAAAAAAATCCGAAATACGAGCAGGAATCGATCCCGGAATGCTAAATCAGTACTCCCGAGCCCTAACCACTACACCACCGAGGATTCGCTGCAGGGACATGGAGTAATTTAACTGCTGTAACGAAAACCCTAACCCTAAAAAGAAGCTAAACGTTAACCCTAATCACTATTCTAAGTGCTTAACCCTAATCAGTATGGTCAGTGCTTAACCCCAATCAGTATTGTTAGTGCTTAACCCTAATCAGTATTGTTAGTGCTTAACCCTAATCACTATACTCAGGGCTCACTCATATATGTATACATATATGCAATAACTTTGTGTAGGCATCACAAGGTATCCAAGGGCGGTTTGAGATATGGAAACTAGCATTTACCTTTCTTTTTTAAAGTGCTCATTCCTTCGAAAGGTTCAGGAAGACTAAGTGTCTTAGCATAAAACACATGAAATTAAGCAAAGAACCTTCGTTGTTTTAGTAAAAACGGCTCGTTGCATTGTGTCTCTGAAAATAGCTACTGCCATCCTTTTTGGCAGCGTCTTAACGTAAGTATCATTTGTACACTTTGCATTGATGTACCTGAGGCGGATAGGCTCTTTGTGGAGCTTGGTCATTTGCTTGAATACCACTCAGAAACGGCTCATTTGGTGGCAAACCATCCAATCGTTCATCCAGGCCCCCTCCACACGTATCCGGGTATTTTTGAATCCGCAACTACTTCTTTCCTGATTCAAAAATTTCCACGCCCACAAGTATCCATTTTCAAATCGAGTTTGCGTGTCTGCACGTATCCAGATTCACTCTAGTACCCAGGGCTCCTCTAGGAATATTGGTTACAGAGCATGCGTCGTAAAGACAGGTAAGAGCAAAGTCAAGAGCAACAGAGAAAAGGTGGGAAGGAGGTTGCCATCTTGAATACAGTATTCATGGTAAAGAACTGGGCTGGATATATATATATATATCCGTATTTAGCATCCACACAATTTCGGATTCAAAGCGTTACTATTCAAAAATTTCCGCTATGGAGATTGTAATAGTTCCACTTTAGAGCTCCAGGCTCAAAGAGCGCTTGTAATTAACTTTTCGTTTTGTGCTTTTCTCGTACCATTTAAGCCTTCCTTTTAAAACTTGATCAATTTTCATGCAACACGAAAAAAGACAACAACACAAGCTATACAAACGCCGCTATGAATCAGCGCCAGGATGCTGACGGAGTTTGCTCTGGCTTACTTTGTGTTTGAGTCGTTGCCTTGGTAGCACCGGTTGACCAACTCAGTCCAGGGGCGGGTCTAGTTGTACCTCACCATTTGACTATCGCCCTACTTATGAGGACTTTAATATTAACACTCGGACGTACACACAAATTCATACCCCCACCGTGGTACAAGGGGGCGGGCGGGGGGGCGGGGGTGGATGGAACTAGAGTTTTTGATATGTTGGAGTATTCCGAAACGATTTTACCTTCAGTGGAAGGCCTTTGATCTTCTCTACAAGATAAGATATATTTTATGGGTGGTGGCACTGCTGGGGGCATGTGATGTCACCAACAATGGTCGCCATCTAGGCCGCCATCTTAGATTTTACCAAGGATCAGAAAGCAGGTTAACACAACGAGAAATTGTGAATTTTTGCTTGACAAAAAGTTGAAAAAACATTTAACTTCACTCAAAAATGGCTTGACCACCTCCTACTTATGACGTCATATCTCGTAACCCTAGAAACTGACCATCACTGAACTTGACTCAAAATGCGCGCAACGGATGAACAAACAGCTATTGAAACATCAGGGGCTGATGTTTTATCCTCTAGGAAAAAACTCAGAAAAACCTTAGTGCGGGTGGCATCGACCTCCCCCCTTGTACGTCCGAGGGTTAATAGATTTAGCCAAGGCTAAAAGCGAAGCTTCCGCTTATATACTAAAAGTAGAAGCAACTAACTGTAATATAATTAATTGCCAACCCCTGACAGGAAATGTTCAAATCCTGGCTACTTTACTTTAGGAGCATTCTATTTACGTTCTGAGGGAGGAGCTGTGTGATGAAGAAAAAAGCATTTCCAAAAAACTTTTCCCAACAAGCTACAAGTTTTATGTTAAAGCTAAGAAAATTCATTATGCAGCAGGTTTGGAAAAGAATTCTTCCAATCTACATATCCGAACCCTCCTCCACATCCCTTTGCCAAGTTATTGGTTATCCCCTGAATAAAATGTAGAAGTAGCTCTTTTAATTCACGATACTCAGTTGGTGAGGTACGACTAGAGCTGCATCTAGACTGAGTTAGTTAACGGGTGCCGTTTGGGACAGGTGGTTCCTGCTATTCAGGCACCGAAAAGAACCGGCAGCAGTCTGTGAGAGTGTCTGTGAGCTGGGCTACAAGGATGTCACTATTTTTTTTTACAACGCCGGCAGCCTAAAACGGAAGGTGTTTAAAAACATTTCTGCAACAGTCGGATGTCTTGAGTTAAGAGCACGCTAAATCGAGTGTTTGTGAATGATGCGCGCAATAGTAGGCAATGTTAGATTTTATGTAATGACGAGGGGTGTGGTAGCAGTCCGTTTCTTAGGTTTGTTTTTTAGTGCGTCAGTACGAGGAAGAACGTCAGAAGCCCGTTGTATTGTTTTAACCGCGATTAGTAAGGCAGTTTTTAAGTTCATTAGTACGTCATATGTAACTGTCTTGGTCAAAGCAAATGCGGCGAAGGAGAAGTGAAAGGGTGTATAAAGAATAGAGCGCTTGCTAAGGTGACAGAATGAAGTAAGTAAATACTGGTGTTTGTCAGTAGGTTTAGTCTAGGGATCTGTTTCTATGAAGCTATCCTGCACTGAAACCGGACATCAAGGCCTCATATTAATTGTAAACTTTTCATTATCGTTATCATTATTATTATTATTAAACGCCCAGGCCCATCTTTTGAATACTCTTCTCGTAGGCAACTTTCAATTAGTTTCACACTTGTCTGTTTTCGGATGGGATAATTGCAATTTGCGTACCGCGTATTATGTAGACCTAACTGATGTCACTTTTAGCTCTCCAGAATGATACAGTTTAAAATCCTCTCAATGTAGCAAAGCTGATATCGTCCTATCTTCTTCAAACAAATCTTAAGTAACTTGACTAAAATAAATATAACAAGATTTGTCGCTAATTGAATCGCCTTATAAGGTCAAGATGTATCCGGCTATGATGGCACTTTGATGCTATGGTTAATAATTGATTGAAGCATTTGGCGCCTGAAATTCAGGTATTATATTAGCCTCAGCTAGTTTGCTTTAAATGTTCCTGTTGTGGACGAAGCAATTTCATTAAATCCTTCGTTTCTTCTTGGTTAAGACGGGACACTGTGGAATTAATCCGCAGGGGAAAAAATCCTACTGGTAAGTATAGCGTTCAGCCTATTATTGACGTTAATCGTAAATTGTCAATTGTACGTCGTATTGTCAACGGGGGCCCCATCCCACAGCCGAAGGCTTACTTTAACAGCACTGAATGAAAGAAAAAAAAATGATAAAGCCTGTTTTAAAGAGAAACAATTAGAGGCAACCACTCCCTTTAAAACTGAGAATCGCTTTAATGAAAAAAAAGTTTAAAAAATATTAAGTAAAATGGTCTTTTAAACATACAACCGAATAAATATATACATTTTGGGGGGGGGGGGGACATAAACATCTAGAAGAAGTCGCTTCTATTCCATTTCAGAAAACTGGCAGCAGGAGTATGAGGGAGCAACAACCGGAATTAAAGCCGGATACTTAGTAAATAAGTCGTGAGAAGTCTTTCTTTTCCTTGTTTCAACTCACCGTTTTGAAAAAGGCGAGTCACCAAAATAGATGCTGAATTTACTCCTCGGCTTGCCACAAACCTTAAAACATTTCTCTGCGCAAATTTAATTTCTAAATTGGCATAAGGGGCGACTCAAGCATGCTAACTACGCGTGAACAGGCCCGTGCTACAAGACGCAAGCACATCAAAATGACCACGCTAGACCACGCTCCAGTCAGGTAAGAAATTTTACCTCAAGGTTTTTTTGCACTCTAAAACATCACGATCCCACGTTTGAGAAGGAAATACGACTTTTTAAAACTTTTTTGTTTAGTGATTACCTAATTTTATTTAAACAAAAAACGTAACTTTGAAGACCATTTCTCAGCTAAAATAGAAGTGGATGAATGAATACTAACATGGTAGCCGCGACCTACCACCCGCGAATTAAGTCCGAAATATAGGCAGATGGGTAACGTGGAGAACCCTATAATAGGGTCGGGGATGCTCGTCGGAAAATTTCGAGAACACCCTTAAAAGGTACCAGAATCTCGTTTTATGGGCGTGTCCCAAATTCATTTCCACCCCAAAGAGGTACCAATTCAACAACAACAAATTACATCCGTGGCACAAATACATTTTTCAGATCGATAGCCCTGGGCGATAATCACCTTACCGCAGGCCCCTAAAACGTACCGAGACAACTCTGCAGCAGTAATTTTAGGTTTTAGCACCCTAAGCGGTAACCAATCCACAAATTTAAAGCCCTAAAAGGTAATACGACCACCCTCGTCACCTTTATAGGGGAGAACCCCCCGGATCTTACTCGCCTACAACGCTTAAACGAAACCTAAGCCACAATATGCTAAGTGCTAGCGCAAATATTACCGACTAATGACGTTCAATTAAACCTTAAGATAAGCTTGGGTACGTCGGTGTCAACTGAGCTAGCTGGAGACGAGTTCAGTACGCTTGTTTAGTGTTGCCAGATTAGCATGTGTGTCCTAAAGATTATATTCAGTCAGGTATATTTAAAACTGGTGGAGAATAAGTGCAATTAAGTATAATTTTACCAGACGTCCTTTTTCCTAAGTGCACGTGTAGGAGATTTATACAGAAATAATCGGGTAGTTCTTACCTCATGCACTAAAAAAGTGACACCTAACAACCCTCGCGATGAATATTTAATTTCGAAAATCAAAGCCTGCCCGACAGGTTTTTGCAGAATCTATGTCCCTTGTTACCAAGTTAAGCAAAAAAGTCTGAAACATGCAAATATGAGTTTGCATAATTTTGAGCTGCCCCTGAAAATCCGACATAATGAATTCTTCTGTTTGAATGTTTAAAATGGAGTAAATAGACAAGACAATTCAATCCTCATTTACAGTTTTATGGCAGAATATATGAAATGGAACGATGTGTAGGTGTCTAAAAATTACTCGAGACTTTAAATGCCAAAACACTCAGTGTGTTTAAGATCATATTTCCACACTATGACAGCAAAGCTTGCTTTCCCGTTTGGATCTTTAGATCTAGATATAGAGACACAGGTTTGCAGTTTTTATCAGATTGAAATAAACATGTCTCCCAAATAAATATCAATTAGAGGTAATCATTAGGGATCTGCGTTCGTCACTTGCTGAAAAATTGAAACGAAATCGAGTCGAAAGGAGTCCAGTTTCCCGGCCGAGGTGTCCGTGATAAATTAATAGGGGCGGCTAATTTACAGTCGCCCGTGATAGGTCCTAAATTTCTGCCTTAGTGCCACAGGAACATCAGATAAAGATGCGTTCTGACGAAAGAGAGAAAATTTTCATTAATTTTAACATTGCAAAAATAATCTTATATGCGTGGCGATCAAACTTTTATTAACTAAGAATTCTATGAAGCCACCCTACAGACTTGACGAAAAGAGATTAACATTGCCAAATACGAGTAAAAGGTTCCCCTTTAAGTAAAAACAAAAAAAAATAAAATAAAATAAAATTTAAAAACCTTGATGCTGAGTTTACCAATGATTTTTTTCTTCCTTTTTTGATTTTCGACACTCGTGAGTGTATGGTTTCTTACACAGAGGGTGAGTTTACAAGAATGAGGTAAATTGTCTCGAAAACTTGAAACGAGTTACTAAATAAATGGTTTTCGTGATAGCACATCCTCAGAGCGGCCCTTCTACCATATCCTAAATCTGATTGAAATTTATAGAATTTGTGTTTTGAATGGAAGAAAAAAATAAACAAGGATCAACAACAAACTCAACCCCAGATATGGCTCTGCATCAAACTCCCCACCAGGAACGCGGCGCTTTCTCCGCCTCGATCTGTTGCAAACACGAATATAGAGTAGCGGCGAAGCTGATTTTGATTTTATAAAAAGGTTTTTAATTACAGTTTCAGAATTCGCTGACTCCAAGATGTCCCTGGCTCTCTTTACAATTTATCTCATGTTCCGGATGCATGGAAGTGAGGCTGCAGGCGGGTTATGTAAAACTTCAGAGAGATCAGTACCTGGAAAAGCTCTTAAGGGTCACACCTTCATGGAGTTTGCAGTGAGGGCCATTGTTGATTGCCAGAACACCTGTGAAAACGACCCCAGGTGTGCGAGTTACAATTACTACATCCCGGATAAAGTGTGCGAGCTAAACAGCCAAACCAAGGAAACGAGACCTGATGATTTTGTGACAGATGGGCAGAGGTTCTATATGAGACGAGACGGTATGATGTATTCTGTCTCTTTAAGATGCTTAAGACTAAATTGTTTACACTGTACTGCAAAAGCCACCCGGTATAATATGATCGTTAACGGAACACAACTTTAACAACTCGATCACACACATCGAACATCGCTCCGCGGAGCGTCTGGTCGAAAGGCTTCCACTCTAAAGATAAGTGAGGCGCAGCTTCGCTCACGTACAGAAATTGCACTGAAATCACCGTTCTCATGTGTCAACAGAAGCCTTATCCGGTAGTATGGTTTTCCTGTCTGCGAAAAAGCTATCCGCAATAGTGTGAGCATAGTCTAAAACGTAACTCTGCTCTCTCCAATTCTCCGAGATGTTCCCTTCTAACCTATTGGAAATGGAATATCGAGTGCATGCGCACGCCAAAATACGATAACAATGAGGTGTGTCATATATTAGTACTGTCAGTAACCGGTACAAAAAAATCGTCCACGCAGATATGCATTGCATATTATATTTGAATTTAGAAAAAAACTCACATTTATTATGTCGTCTGTTTAATGCTATTTGTAGATGATGATGAGTGCTTGAAGACGCCACCAGTTTGTGACATCAACGCAAACTGCAAGAACACGCTTGGCTCTTACCTTTGTTCTTGTAAAGAGGGTTTTAAAGGTGACGGTAAAACATGTCAAGGTAAAATTAAAAAGAAAAATGGCACTATACAGGAAAGACCACATGTTACTTGTTGGAGCAAAAACTTTAATAGTGCGAGGTACAATCCTCATCCCTTTAATTTCCAACGGTCATCTTATCACAATTGCAGATAATGATAATGATATTGATACTGCTGATGATGACAATGATGATGATGATGATGATGATGATGATGATGATGATGATGATGATGATGATGATGATCAATGATGATGATGTTAAAGAAACAAGCAATGATATAAATTACTTTTCCGGAGTGTGATCTAGAATGAGAAAAATGATGTGCTTAAAACACAAAGTGACACATTAATGTACTGGTTGCTATAGCCTGTTTTTATGAAGCAGAATTTTTAAAAGCTCATTTATTCTAACATTGTAATTCAGACGAAGACGAATGCCAGATCAGCACTCACAACTGTAGCGACAATGCTAACTGTATCAACACCAAAGGTTCATTTAACTGTAGTTGCAAACCAGGGTACATGGGAGATGGCCACAACTGTTCAGGTAGGTCCTGCAAAATCTTTTTTCTATTTTCTTTGATCAATTAAAAACTTTTTGATGCCCCCCCCCTACCCCCACCCTCCCTCCCCAAAAAAGACACAGACAAACTGTCGAGGCATCCAGGTTTCCTATGCGTCTTAAAACCCCTTTGAATTGACCAACACAGTAGTGATCGTACTGTCTACTTCTTTAATTGGCAGAAGAGAGAGAGAGAGATCCGGAACAGATTTTTCAATTCTTAGAAAGTGGCTTAAAGGGTGGAAAAATGTTAAAGTCATTCTCAGTCACACAACAAACGAGTTATACTACAAACAGTTCTAGCACTATTTTACTTTGGATAGAATTATTAAGGTTCATAATAAGTTTGGTTATGGATTTATGCAGAAGCTCTTCTTGGCGGGTATGAATAAAGAAACCACATCAGTTCATATAAACTATAACCACAGATCACGACACGGAGGGTTAATGTACGAAAATATAGACCAACGCAGAATCACTGGATCTTTCAAAATGCAGATCAGCATGAACAATGTAGCTCTGGACCAAAACAAAAACGAGCAATTAATACAAAACTGGCAGTGCTCGGGGTGATGCATGGTTGAGACTCGTATCAGCGAATAATCTACTTCCTTTGGAAAACGCCGGTAGTCTCTTAAAGACACTACTACCGCGATTTCCAGTAGTATTTGGAATAAATTGGAATACCCTAAAAACGTTTGGTATTAATCTACTCATCCATCCGTCCGTTCGTCCATCCGGTTATGAGGGAGTTGAAGCTGCGACGTTTTTGAGTGACGCACATCAACCGGACGTAGACTTTTGCATTCTTGAGCCGTGATTTTAAACAATTTTTTGCGCAAATCGTCTCTATAAGGGTAAAGACTCTTAGTAATACAAATTTGGTAGCGTCAAGGCAATTTAAAATGGAAAATGGCTCACTTCCGGTTGACGTGCGTGACTCAAAAACGGCGCTGCTTAAACTCCTTATTATATCCTTCCGTCCAAGAAAAAATCCCAGAAAAAATGCATGCAGTTTTATCACGAGTTCGAGATAAAACTGCCTACAGGAGATGGATACAATTGTAAAGGTACAATTCTTCGGTTCTTTTAAAATCCATTTAACACATTTTCGCCTTACTGGGAGGTGACTGATGTCATGTTCTGAAATCAGTACAAAGAATGGAATGAGTTTTCACCGTAAACTATATATTTAGCAATTATTCCTCGAGCCCGAATGGGTTCTAAGTCAGTAGCCCATGAGGCCGAAGGCCGAATGGACTATTGACGCATGCAGAGGCAAGGAGGGTGAGAGGAATAATTGTTTTAGTCAAATCCAAATAGTTGGTCAAAAATATCGAGACAAAACAGCTTTAGCTAGCAAAACGCGATTCAACCGCCGTTGGTTTGGTTTTCAAAGCCGGCGCTTTTTCGTTACTAGTGGGCTATAACATATAGCCTAGAAGTAGCTCAACCAATCAGAACTCAGCATTGATAATAGACCACTAGTTGGATTTTACTATAATTATATTATACTGGTGGCTATATTGACTACCTGTTTGTTCAGGCAGAATAAATTTAATTTTTACTAAAATTATCATTCAGACTTAGACGAATGCCTGAACATCTCTCACAATTGTAGCGAAAATGCCACCTGTACCAACACCGAAGGGTCCTTCAACTGTAGTTGCAAACCAGGGTACATTGGAAATGGCCACAACTGTTCAGGTTGGTTCTTGGAATTCCTGTCTTGCTTTCCGTTATTTTTTGAGACTTCTGGTTTAGTACAAAACAAATAAGGGTTCAGCAATGTACTATGAATTATGATTTGCGGTAAATTATAGGAAATTGTTACTCGCTTTTTTTCAATAATTATTTCTAATCATTTATTTGTTCAATTATTATTTAATTAGTATAGGTAATAGCATGATTAGTAGTGATATTTCGCATAAATGCCACCAGTGATATTTCGGAATTGTTATACGTAATTTCACGAGCCGTTAAGCGAGTGAAATTTGAGACAATTTTGAAATATCACGAGTGGTATTTTTCCCAAATATCACGTACAAATCATGCTATTATTTGTTTATACTACTACACGCAAAAGGTTTGTAATTTTTTCATGTAGGTATTTCAAATTAAGCTGAAATACCACTGCTTTAAGCCAATCAAATTGCAGAAATTTGTCATGTAGTAGTATAACTTATTCTAACATATATCTCAGTCGTCACGTATTGTGGATAACGTCAGAGCTGATGTTTGCATCATCTTGTAAGGTACATGCTCGGCTAACTTTTAAGCAACGCGGAAAAAACGAGAGGGAGTAAACTATTACCCCCCCATTCTGTACTTCGATGGGATAAAGATAAGATGGTTGATTGAGAAAAGCAGCATTCATTAATGATTGTACTTATCCTTTTATTGGAAAAAAGAGATATATGGAGTAGCTTTTTCAAGTCTTATGGCCTGTTTACATGAAGGTGGGGGATCCCAGGTATGTGACGTAACCTGCGGCGGGTCACCCCACCTAGCATGTAAACGTGATAAAATTAAAATGAGAGATTAAATGGAAAGTCGGGTTACTCCCCACTTAAGCGAGATACAACACCTACATGGGGTCCCCCACCTCCATGTAAACTGACAGGCCCTTAGAAGGTGGCTTAGCGGGTGAAAAAATTCTTAGTCACTCACTTCACACAACAAACCAGTTTTACTCTTCTACAAACAGCTCTTGCACAATTTTACTTTGGATAAAAATATAATGGTTCATAATTCGACCCATATATAAGTGCAGGAGCTCTTCTTGACCAGTTTGAATAAAGAAACCACATCATGAGTTCATGTAACCACAGATCACCACATTATTAACACGGGGGGAAATTGTATATGTAGAATTTGTACGACCAACGCTGAATCACGGGATCATTCCAAATGCAGATGACGTACAATGTAACTCTGTCCCAAAACAGAAACGAATAATTATACAAGACTGGCAGTAGTCGAGGTGATGTGTGGTTGAGACGTACATCAGCGAATAATCTACTTCCTTTGGAAAATGCAGGAAATTTCTTAAAGAAACCATTACCGCGATGTCCTACAGTCTTTGAACTACCCCCAAAAAGTTTGGTATTAATCTACCCATCCGTGCGTCCGTCAATCCCTTTATTTCATCCTCCAGTCCACGATTATCCCTGAAAAAAAATGTATACAGTTTTATGACCTTTTTCTCGCGTTCGAGGAAAGAGAACACCGTCCTAATCAGTTTTGCTAAGGTACTCCTTTGTTTAGAGTTAGTTTATTTATTTTCCGCTTTCATTTTGAAAAATCGCCATATTTTACATACGTTCAAATTAACATTTCGTTCAAGATTAGTGTTGCGCTGTTGCGAAACTTGTGCGGAAACCTCGACGAAAAGTTCGTCAGCGATCAATCGAGTGGTTTGAAAGAGATGTTCCAGGGATGCATTTGGATGAGGTGTTGTTTAGACAAAATTTTGAGTTTTCTCGTGCAGCAGGTCACTTTCCCGCCACTGTAGCGCGCGTCTCAGCCGTGAAGGTCTGGGATATAATTGAAAACAGAGCATGCGCAGTAATCGTTCACGGCCTCAACAGGTCGCGGACAACGTTTTAGTGCCGTTTATACGAACACTTTCACGTCCAAGGTAAGCCGTGCCTTGGATAAGCCCAACCCAGAACTCCTCGGTCAGGATAAGCCGCGGCTTGAACTCACGCCGTGGGTTGAATAAGCCGTGAACGTAGATTTTGTACCATTTATACGGGGTGTTCGCGGCTTGTATAAGCCGGGGCCAGAGTAAGCCGTGGCTTATTTTTTCTCGTATAAACGGCCCTATTGTCTCACCGCCGCGTTGAATTTTCATGTTTTTCTTCCTACAAAATCGTCTCTTTTATTTTCAATCACTCGCTCTAGCTCTTTCTCTGTTATCCACGTGAGTGTAAACATCAAAAATAACGTCGAAAAAGACACGACTTTATTGTTGTTTTTTTTCTTTCTTAAAGTCCGGGCGACCATGTGATTGCGTTGCATTTCGGTTGCCATACCTGTTGATTGAATTATTTTACATTGGTATGCCTGTGGTGCGGACGGACTCTCGGGCGGTCGGTCGGTGTAAAGTCACGTGATTACCAAATTTTCTCGGATGGGTAGTTTATATACCACAGTTTCTTACCCATGGTGCTCCCCTGCGCGCTTCGCGCGCGAGAGCTCCTCTATCATACTTTACATTGTCAGTGCTTTCAGCTCTGTAGAGCTAGTGGAACCCCATATTAAAGGGACTGGTTCACGATAATGCGCATGCGCACAGTTTGTCTCTTCAGAATAAATTTGTTGGGTCAACACTAAATTCGAAATCGCCATTACCTGTACAATCATTGAAAATCCTTCGTTTTATTCGGACATCCGTCGCTTTGGCTGGTCTAGTTATACTTCGGTAGTGGTGATTAACGTGTGGTTGTGTCGTTTGACTGGTTACGTTTTAAGAAGACGCAAAAAATAATGTTTTGATCATGGAGGTTGAGAAGAGCATCGTGGCGGTCCGGCAACAGGACGTTCTCAAGAGTCTCTGGAGATAGAGAAGCTTAGCCTATCGATCTGGTATGGTTCTAGGAGTACTGTGTGGCATACGAAAAGAATACACGACACTTGGAAAGTGGTTAAAGGCATGAGTTCGTTCAACTTTGATTTGATTTTTGACTCCGACCTGTAGTTATACCGCAACAGGCCGCGCGATCTTCACCGATCTGGTACACTTGAAATGTTCCTTGTATCTTTGCTTTACGATCGTATATGATTAAGAATTGATGTTTTTAAAATAAATTATTGCGTGAATATTCTGTTCATAATCTAGTTTCTTTATGTGTGCTACTCGATAACATTTGTTTTGCGGAACACTGACCCGATTCAACGCGAATGAATTTGTTCATTTGCTGATAAGCAATTGAAATTTATGCTCAATTAAGGATAATCTTTATACTCATACGTTGTGTGTTTTTGTCACCGGTCCGGTGTTATTTGTAGGTATTTCTGGGTTTATATAAGGCGAACTGAGAGAACAGTAATACGATGTTTGTTTACAAATTTTGTTTGCCGATCGGTGACTGTTTTGTTAGCGTGGGTACGACCTCGTAAAAATACACGTTGGTAAATGTTTGTTTCAAAGCAGGACAGGGCTGTAAATCTTATTCTTATCGGCTGCAACATATATCTGAGGAGTAGCAAAGAATAAAATTTGAATTATGGGGATAAATAAAATCAAACCAAATGCCCGGAAATACTCTCGCGTCGCGGACAATTAATTTGAATTTTGTAAATTTACTTGCGTGCATCTAACTCGCTTCCGATTGGTTGAAAAACAATCAGCTACTGTCAGAACTCACACATGCGCATTATCGTGAACCAGTCCCTTTAATGCTTTCAAAGTTCGCTTAGCTGGTAGCGTTAAAAGAAGAGGATAAATGACGGGTATTTGTGAGAGACTGAGCACTGAATCTTGTTGCTTTATCGCATTTTAATACTGTACTGGACATACACCTGTAATTCTGTAACTAAATCCCAAACACCAATAAAAGGCTTCGTTTGGTTATTGTTTTGGGGTAAACCCAGTGGAGATTTTAGGGTAATAATATTTTTATGGTTAAGAAGATAACAAGAGGCAAGTATAATTTTGCCAGTGGTTGTTGGGTGTGAATTAGAAAAGTTTGTGGTGTACTAGTTTAGTCCCTTTTCTAAAATATAATTCCGGACTAAAGCTTACAATATATATCGATCCAAGTGCATGATCAGCAGGGTCGACGTCAGCAGTACGAATAAAGAAAACAGCCCATAAAGAAAAGTAGGGCTAAAAAACAAAGATTAAACAGAATTAAAAAAAAAAAAAAACGATACAAAGAAACAGAAAAAGAGGCGTCGCCGAGAGTCGAACCCAGAACCCACAGCACCACACTGAAACACACACATGTTTTGAAAAATTAATTTGATTATATCAAAACCATTTTTCTAAGCCATAGACGCTTTTTGAAGCTGATAGAGCTGTATTTATCATTAATTCATTTATACATTTGAGGAAAATTAGCTTAAGCGCGTATTTCAAAGCCATTTTGCATTTTTTCCAGTTCAACGGGCCGCTCGATGTAGATAATCCATCAAACTAGCTTTACTGAATTTGGTGGCGAATTAGGAAATCAACAGAGGCCCACACTCGAAAGGATTGATATGAAGTTAGGTCGGTTTAATTAGCAAAAGAATATATGAAATATAAACATGTGTGATCTGTGAATGGAACCTCCTAAAGCTCACACACTTACGATCAAATTAGCGATATTTGCTAGCTTCTTAGCTTTTCCTCCACCTCGCTCGTCTTAATAACCGTGGTATCCCTTGCTAATTTGCAAAAGCGACCCGAGGCTCTTGCCCGTTACTATATGACGTCACACTGGCAGGCGGAGTGGGTCAAGATATGACTGACCATGATAGCGGCGGCAACGACAGATATTGCTCCGACTGAAATCAATCCACATTTGGTTTTTAACCCTCAAAAGAATTCATTTAAATGGAACAGCGACTTAATAGCCTTACGAGAATTCTGGATCACTGAACTGGAAGGAGGAGATGAGAATAATTTAGTGAGCGTAAACTCCAACGGTAACACAGAGGTTAAAGTTTGAATCGGTAACCGTTAACTTCTATTCCTCCACAAAAACTTTACAAGTGCAAGGCTCACAAAAGGATCAGTATGTAAAAAAGCTTCGGAATATTGTCGAAAAAGGAACTAAATATCAAGATACTCTGATCGAAGTAACGCCTAACAGTAGAAGTGCTGAGATTACTGAACCAGTGTTGAATTTGAAACCAACAAGTGATCACGATGACCGTTATGAAAGGTTCGAGGCCTTCATCAAAGAACAACGCGACTTTAACAAGAAGATTGAAAGTCATATTTCCTCTAACTCCATAGAAATAAGTGAATGCACGATAGAGTTAAAAGATTTAGAACAAAAGTCTAAAAACCAAGCAAAAGAAGTAAAACTATCCTGCGAAAATCATATTCAAGCGGTTAAGGACGAAATCGGCGAAGTGGTGCAAAAGTTAGCAAAGCAAATTGCAAATCTATCCTCCAAACTGTCTTCGGATCTAAAAACACTGAAAACTAAAGCATCATCTACTGAGAACTCGAACAAACACATTTTACAACAACTCAATGACAACAACAAATCAAGTGTATATATCTGAACAGCACTCATCTCACAGTTTCAAGAAACAAGCCATCAAGACCCTGCATCACAACTTTCAACGGTAATAGCGGACTCAATTGAGTACACGTACACAGCAGCTACGTCAAACAGGTATGAAACTCTAGTCGAGGAAAATCGCTCGATCGTTGCATGAATCTATCCCACCAAACACGCAACCTAATCCATCATCTACTACTACTTCAAGTCTCACTGCTACAAGAACGCAACCACCAATCTCCCAGCCCAACGATCAACTTGCTTCTACATCCTCCTCAAATCAGAATCATGTGAACAGCCCAATAAATGAGCGATCATCAAAGGGACCGATGCTTTTATTAGGAGATTCGACGATCAGAGGAATACAGCAACGCAAGTTCGCCCCAAACCGTTATGTAAACAAACAAACTATCGCTGTGGGAACGAGGGAAATAAGCCAGTACATCAACCACATGGAGGAAAGAAATGATTATGATAACATTGTAATCCATTCCGGTACAAATGATGTCGGCAAACTGACCGCAAATGAAATCAGAACAAACATGGAAAACTGGCTTGTCAACCTAAAGCATAAATGGCTGAATAGTACGATATAGCAATTTCAGGACTGACCTACGTCCCACGGGATAACAGTAAAAATCAGCTTATTGATGAAATCAACCGTCACTACGAAAGCATATGCACAGATCTAAGTGTGACTTTCATCGACAACAAAAGAGTAACGTGCGACAACTACGGAAACTTAATTGAGCAAATATTAGGAATTTCTGCCTCGGATGTGCCGCTGGGACCACGGATCCATTAACCTATACCAGAGCTAGTTCAGGTGAATTTTGCTACCCTATACTAGAGTAAACTCCCCAAATCCGCCCTATCCAAGAGTAGCTGTTTTCCAGAAACTACTGAGGTCACTAGCACAGTCTAGCCAAAACAAAACCTTCTACCTTAAAATCGTCAACCAACTGATCAGTTTCCTGAAAAATGATACCCTATTCTAGACCCAAACGTTCTGGTTTATAGCGGGGCTCCCGCGCGCGCGAAGCGCGCGTGGGACAGAGCCCCATACCCATGGAATATGGTCAACCTCTTTTCGTTTGGTTGTCACGTGATTGACCGAGCGTACGTACGTACGTACGTACGTACGCGTCTACAGATTGTATGGGTGGGGTAGGGGAGACTATCAAAAGGAAGGGAGGGGTGTCTCAGGCGTGTCTTGGCAAGCCCACATCTTTAATATAGGACATTAACAATATGGTCAATTGACAGCTGTCCAAACAGGATAGCCACTGACCAGTATCCCATGACCATATCGCGGGCTCATGTGTCAACTCATCGAGGTGACGTGATTTATTTGGAAGCTGTCCGCTGACCAGTTAACTGTTTTACTAGATCGCGAACAACGTTCAATCTCATACTTTTACTAGTTTGGGAGCACAGGAAAACTGATAATGCACACATATTGGACATCAATGTTTTGATCAATTGACAGCTGTCAAAACAGAGTACCCCTGACCAGTATCACTTGACCGTATCGCGGGCTCAGGTGTCGACCCGTCGAGGTCAAGTATTTTTTGAAGTTATCCGCTGACAAGTAAACTAGTTTTCAAGTGATCGCAGGCTCAAGTTCAATTTTTTTCTTAATTCATATGAAATATGTTGTGTTTATGTGCTGCACAATTAAAATTTTGATTGCAAACTGACCTCGGACGTGAAAATTCAGCCAGCTGTTACAGGCAGGGAAGACAGTTGCTTTTTTTTTCTCACAATGGTCACGCGTTGGTCACGCTCTACGTCCAATTTTTATGCTCTGATTGGTCAAAATTTGACATGTGAGTTCATGCGCAAAATTTATGCAGCATCTTGAATCTTGTTTACTTTAACAGCTGAAGCTGACAGAGTTTTGTGTCAACTTGTGATGTTTTTAACTGTCTTTTTCCACTGGATGTACAAAATGAAATTCAGCTGCTATCAGGAGTCTTCTGTTACTCATGGCTAGTTTGTTTATTGGGTTTTTGGTTGAGAAAACGTCGCTTGTCAAAGTCGGAAATCCGATTTCGGATGGCATCGTTTTCGTTTTCACCTTGCTTAATGCGTAAGAGGATTGCAAAGTCTGAAGCGATACTGGCTTTACCTGATAACTTTCAGGAGCTGCATCTCGAATGGTAAGCCAGAGAAATTATTGTATTTCATGTTTGTTTTTTGTATCTAATTTAATGAAGTGGAGCGTAGTTTATGCGGGAATTTAGTTTATGCGCGTTTGTAAGTTTTGAGACAACGATCTCACCGAGTATCTGGTTTGATATAATCTTACAGAACTTTAAAAAGCCTTTAGACAGTTTCTCACCGCAAATAGAAAGAAAATGTTCCAAAGAATCTTTAGTTATAATTCTAGCCGGAAAAGAAAGCTTTGAGCGATTTTCATGCCTCGAGTTCGTCTTTGAAAAAACAAACACCGGGAAGCTGGCTTAAAACATAAACTTCAGCAAACTTAAGCTTGAAGCTTGAAGACTCAGGATATTTAGGGACACTTTAATACTTGTCTTCCTGAATGAAAATTGTTGTCTCTGTTTATGTTTCACCGAATTATATTTCTTTTATTGATTGTTGGTAGTCTCTCTTGCAATTTTAATCGCTATGCCGATTGTTTTCAGTCGTTCAGTGAACATCGCTTGCAGGAGTTCTCAAAATGCCGCGCGTTAAACCATCAAACAAAAAAATAAACGTGATAAATTCTTTATTATCTTGGAGCGTAACTCTGTTAATGTTCATTCAAACACTCGCTACAGCTCGCACTACAAAAGCGAGAACCGGATGGCCGTATAGGTGATTTTGGAAAATTTTTTTAACAGTTTATGAATATTGAATGAGAGCAATTTGTATTGTGAAATACTGCTTTCTGTCCATGGTATAAAAGGTTGGTTTACACGCACCCAGATTGGTTGGCAAGATTTTGCAAAGTAAACTTGTCGAACGCCAAAACGTTGGCCTGATTTTTTTTCTAAGCCTAATTGATCTACGGTGATCAATAGCCATTACGGCTCTTAAATGTGATAAAAGATGATTACCAGTTTTTGAGTGTACATATGAGGCTATCAACTCGATGTAAGATTTGGTTCACTCTTGGGCTGTTTGCAAATTATTTTTCTCTAAAATCAGGTAGCCTTTCCCTCAAAAGTCACATAAATGTGCTCTAAAGTTAACTGAATTGTGGAATTCGAATACAAGTTTATTGTTTAATTTAAATTATAAATTTACTAATGGGAGCCTCGCTTTTAGCCCTGGCTAAATCTATATATTATACCCTATCTTAAAGCAAACTGCTTGAAAACCATGCCCTTCACAGCGGCACATACCTATATAGCCCATATATGGCAGTAACCCCCGTATAACATACTTTGTTTGAATCTAAATTTTATTTTCCTGAAGGGAGCTAAGTTGTTGCGTGAAAAACCCCGCCCCACGCATGAGGGAACTGTAACAGGTGCCTTAAATTATCAACAAGCCCATATCAAATTTCTTTCCATTCGCTGTTATACGCCGGCTTAACCCTCGGACGTACACGCAAGTCATACCCTCAGCCTGGTACAATGAGCCCCGGGGGTTGGGGTTGATGGATCCTCCCCTTGTTTCGATCTTGGCTTCAGTGGAAAGCCTTTGACCTTAATTCTCTACAAGATGAAGTATATTTTATTTGTGGTGGCTCTGCTAAAGGTCTGTGACGTCACCAAACATGGTAACCATCTTGCATTTTTTCAAGAACTAGGAATCACGTAAAAACGGTGACAATTAATAATTTTTTTTGCGCTTAACAAGTAAAACAACACATAAAAAATTACTGTGCATCATTTTATCCAGACGTTTTTCTTTTATTCCTGAAAAAAGTTGAAAAACATACATTTTCACTCAAAAATGGCTTGACCACCTGCTACTTATGACGTCATATCTCGTATCCATAGTAACTGACCATTTCAAACTTGTCTTAAAATGCGCGTGAGGGATAAACGAACAGCTATAGAAAAATTAAGGTTTCGATGTTTTTTCGTCTAGGTAAAAAATCAGAAAAACCTTGTCTCACCTAATTGCAAAGCATCCTTATGAAGACATCTCCTGCTAATGTATTACAGAATGTTTGCAGATTTAGGGATATAACTCACATTATTCGCGGCACTTTTCTGGAGACTGTTGTAAGAGAGGCATTTTATAATTAATTTATACTTAGGCCTATTCTCCATATATGACTTTCTACTTATTGTAAGCTATTTATGATGGTAATAGAGCATGGTGCATCATTTTCAGTGGTACATAATAGGATTGCCCAGTACCGTTCTTCTCTCCTGTAATCCCGACCCAAAATTTCATGCAATACCGTAATCCCGAGGGTTATTTTTCCACATCCCACCTCCCGTGATGCTTTCAATCCCGAATCTTACCCCGATTTTTCTTAAAATCCCGCGTCCCGAGTTTCAAATATGGTAAATTTCGAATCTTGAAAACCTATTGGGGGCAATATTGTATCAGGCACTACGAGGCCTGGAATTCGTTTAAGAGCTCCAAACTATATGAAGCTCTCCTAAAAATTGCCATAAATTTGCGTAGTCACGATCATTTTAAAGTGATGATCTACCTCAAAAACTTGTGAAAGCAGGTGGCTATTAAATGAAGGGGTTACTGATCTAATTTTTCCCTCTGCAAATGTTGTTCAAGTTCGACACTGTCGAGACAACGAAGGCGTCACTATTGCGGTACCTCTGCCACAGTTCTGTTGTGAATATGGGGCTTGAATCGCCAGTTTTAATAATGTGCCACTAAACACTATCATCGGATCAAAGTCCCTCCATTTATAAACCCTCCTAAAACACCTTAAGAAAATGTATTTACGCAGGGCTTATAAGCCGAACTTTACAATGCGTAAAAAGGCGGTTTAACAACCGAGTGTTATTATAAGAAGATATATTTGATCAAAGAGTAAATGCGGCCAGTGACAAGAGTAGCCCGCAATCCTAATCGCCATCACCCCTGCACTGTACGTATTGCAGGCAGCTTCGTTTGGACTTCCACTAACAATGCAATGGAATGCAGAAGTCGCAATCTGATAACGCTCGTCTGGACCTCAGTCTATCACTCGTTATCTGATTACGCCTGATTTGATTTTCTATCACTAAAACTTACGCAAAGCACAGCATTGGTTGAGCAAGAGCATCATGTCAGACCTTCGCTGTCGTCCGCATTCCATAACCTTTAGTACATAATATATCTTTGTTGTCACATACTGTCCTGCGTAGAATTCATTCAAGATGCATCTTAACTAAAATTGTAATTAACATTCAGATATAGACGAATGCCAGATCAGCTCTCACAATTGTAGCAACAATGCCATCTGCATTAACACCAAAGGTTCCTTTAACTGTAGTTGCAAACCAGGGTATAGTGGGAATGGCCACAGCTGTGCAGGTGGGTGCTTGCGAAGTTTTATATATTTACTTAGGCTCCCAATCCTTGCAGGGTCACCGTTACAGCCCTCACTGAATTACTGGGGCCCGTAACAGTTCCTTCCCTCATGAGAAATAGACCACCACACCGGGGACTACGTCCCCACCTATTTACGAACAGTACGTGGGTTCTTTATCGTCCCAAAGAATTTATTTGTGCCAGGGTTGTGAGACGGGGACTACGATTTATCTTCCTTAGCCGGGAAGACTAGAAAGTCTAACCGTTTGCAGATTTCTTCACCGTGACTTTTTTTTTGTATCTGTTACCTTCTAGTTTTGAGTAATTTTGGTTATAAAAAATAAGTGAAATAAAAGGCACACAAGCACAGAAAAAAAATGTTATGAAACTCGGATATAAAGATATAAAGGAGAAATAAAGACAATAATACTTATATTTTCTGTTCCAAAAAGTCAAAATTCTAATGAAAAAGAAAAAAAATTCTTTAACAGCAAAAGCGTATGTTAGTAACCATGGCGACACCAATATCCTCACACTTGAAAGATAAAAATAGTATCTTCAGTGCGAGCGATGAAGATATGATTTTTTAGTAATAGGAAAAATCCTGGTATTTCATCAGTATCTATATAATAATACAATTTTACTGATATGATATGCTTTACGCCTCGTGTTATGTTAGAAACCAAAGTTAAATATATGCGGTTCTTTTCTTATTGGTGCAAAGCAAATTGGCAGCGAGTTTTCAAAACAAAAAAGTGTTTATTGTAACTGATTTGCAGTGCTTTTATATTCTTTCAATAATCAGACGAACACTTTGTTGTGGAATTCCTCTAATACGACAGATAATGCACTTTTGCAGTGTTTATGTTCATCATTTCTCGTACCAGCACCTTTACATTTACTGGGTTTATTCTTCAGACATAGATGAGTGCAAAGCTGCAAATAATAGTTGTCATGAAAATGCTTGGTGTAATAACACTCAAGGATGATTCTCTTGCTCCTGTAAGCCAGGGTACGAAGGCGATGGATACAATTGTACAGGTAAAATTCTTTGGGTTTATTCAAGTCCATTTAAAACAATTCTCGACAATTCGCCTTAGTTTGAGAGGTGACTGCTGACATGTTCTGAAATCAATGCGAAAAAGGGAATGTGTTTTAACCGTTACTGACTATATATGGAGGATATTACACGGTGGCGCGAAGATATGAATTTTATTTTCGAGTGGTAAAACAATATTTTACCAACGACCGAAGAGAGAAGAGCATTATCTTTTCATACCACTCTTCATGAACTCTTACGGTCCCCTCTTAACAACATAGGCAATGCCATACTCTAGAATTCCTTGCGATATTACACTGACGTTCTCAATACCAGAATCCGTGAAATGAAAGGGTAGAAGATCCTCTGAGAACCAGAGACATTTGTACCTTATAATAAACGCATCCATCATGATTAATAAATAACTCTAGATAACTGTGAAACACAAGTAGAGTGGAGAAAAACTTATAAAAACAGCGTTCAAAAATAGAAATTGCTGTATTTCCTCAATCCTTGGATTTGCTTTTGGATTAGAGCAACAAAGCATAGCGGAGCCTGGAGCCCTTGATCAATTTTTCGGGAGCCCTGGCCCTGTTTATTTTGGTCCGGAGCGCCAGAGCCCCGCTATTTTGAGTCCGGAGCCCCGGAGCCCCAAACCCCTTTGGGACCCTGCTATAATAAATAATTATATTATACTGGTGGCTATATTGACTACCTGTTTGTTCAGGCAGAATAAATTTAAAATTTACTTTAATTATCACTCAGACTCAGACGAATGCCTGAACAACTCTCACAATTGTAGTGAAAATGCCACCTGTACCAACACTGATGGGTCCTTCAACTGTAGTTGCAAACCAGGGTACATTGGAAATGGCCACAACTGTTCAGGTTGGTTCTTGAAATTCCTGTCTCGTCTTCCTTTACTTTTGATACTACTAATTTAGTAAAAAAAAAATTAAATGTTCAGCGATCAAAGTTCTACTATAATTTGCAGCAAATTATAGGAAATTGTCACTCGCTCTTTTTAAAATAATTACATTTATTTATTCAATTATTATTTACTTACTTTTTCAAATCTAACATCTCTGAGTCGTCACGTATTGTGGATAAAGTCAGAGCTCATCTCTAATTACTTGCGACATCATGCAATTAAAAATACATCCTCAGATAAGTCTTAAACAACGGGTAAAAATGAGAGGGAGTAACTATTAACCCGCTTTTCTGTACTACGATAGGAGTGTAAGATATTAAGTTGGTTGACCGAGATAAACAGTATCCATTAATTAATAATCGTGCTACTTCTTTAATTGGAAAAAGAGAGATCCGGAACAGCTTTTTCAAGTCTTGAAGGGTGGCATAGTCAGCGGAAAAATTCTGAAGTCATTCTCATTCACCCAAAAAAACAGTACTTACACTTTTACAAAAATCGCTTGCTCAGTTTTACTCTGGACAGAAATATTATGGCTCATAATGCGACCAATATTCCTGCCAAGTCAGTAAAACAGATTTTAGAAAGGGAATGTGTTTTAACCGTAAACTATATAACAATCATATAGTTTACCGTTAAAACACATTCCCTTTCTCAAAATATCTGTTTTACTGACAGGTCACTATATTGTCTACTTGTTTGCTCAGGCAGAATAATTTAACGTTTACTAAAATTATCACTCAGACACAGACGAATGCCTGAACAACTCTCACAATTGTAGTGAAAATGCCACCTGTACCAACACTGATGGGTCCTTCAACTGTAGTTGCAAACAAGGGTACATTGGAAATGGCTACAAATGTTCAGGTTGGTTCTTCGAATTCCTGTCTCGCTTTCCGTTAGTTTTGATACTACCAATTTAGTCAAAAAAAAAAAAAAAAAAAAGAATATTGTTTAGTAATGTACGATTATAATTTGCAGTAAGTTATAGGAAATTTTTACTCGCATTTTTTTAAAAAAATAATTTCTAATCATTTGTTTATTCAGTTATTATTTACTTACTTATTCAAATCTAAGATCTCAGTAGTCACGTATTGTGGATAACGTTAGAGCTCAGGCATGTTTTCATCATCTTGTAAGGTACATCCTCGGCTAACTCTTAAACAACGCGGAAAAACAAGAGGAAGTAACTAATTAACCCCCTATTCTGTACTACGATGGGATCAAGATAAGATGGTTGACCGAGAAAAGCAGCATCCATTAATGATCGTACTATTTCTTTTATTAGAAAAATTTAGATCTGGAGTAGCTTTTCCAAAAAACACATAAGTGGCGAAAACTAAGTTCTGAAAGTTGAGACAACGGGTGCCTCCAACTAGTCCGCTACACGGCCTTTTTTAGTGTCGTCACGCAACGCTCCTCCCCACAAACGGCCGCTGAGAATCGAACCAAATACCTTTCCCGCGGTTAGCCAATTAGAATTCAGCTACCATTTTTTTAAAGGTGTTCGCGCCACGTTTGCGGTATGGTGACCGTCCCCAATCACAGCTTTTCTTTTATCGATGCCCCATGTGTAAATGACAGAACAATCAAAATCGTCGCGTGAAAACAAGCAATCAACTAGAGTAGTGTTGTCGTAGTCGATTCAAATTTATGAGATAAGCAGCAGCAGCAGCAGCAGCAAGCAAATGTCCAGCAAATGTGCTGCATAACATGGATATGCTTATAAAGTTGCCAGGTATAGTTTCGGGAATCGCTCATCGATAATTCGTAAGATTGATTTTGTTTGAATCAGTACCCTTGAGAGTTTAGTCTTCACCTGTACAGCAACACAATGAGCACATCAGGCACATGAAATTCATCATAGATCAGAGATCAGAAGGGAGGGGGGTGGGGGGATGATGTCTCCAAGGAAATCGGTGGTTCAGTCCGCCTGCCAGTATGACGTCACGTCTCGCGTCGGTGACTTTCAAAATGGCGAACAAAGTGTTCATCGAAAAGACGAATAAAAATTTCGAATTTATCACGGCAATACTGTTCCGATTTCTTGGATCTGGAGATTTTGAGAGCTCTCAGTGTTATAGAAAAACAGACTTTGGTACTTTTTTGGAATGAAACGTCCAGTGGCGTAATGAATTTTAAGATTTCTTTCTATCGTCTAGCAAATTTTACGGGCAATCGATCAGACCGACCGACAGGTCACACTTTTTAAGGCCAGTGCACAGCAAGATGAAAGAATGTTGGCACAGCATTAGGATGTTCATCAAATGATATATTATACTTTACATTGTGCGTACTTTCAGCTCTTCAGAGCTAGTGGAACCCCGTATCAATCCTTTCAAAGTTCGCTTAGCTGGTAGCGTTGAAAAAAGAAGATAAATGACGGGTATTTGTGAGAGACTGAGCACTGAATCTTGTTGCTTTACCGCATTTTAATACTGTATTGGGCATACACCTGTAATTCTATAACTAAATCCCAAACACCAATAAAAGGCTTCGTTTGATTATTATTTTGGGGTAAACCCAGTGGAGATTTTACGGTAATAACATTGTTATGATTAAGACGATGAACAAGAGGCAAGTTAAATTTCGCCAGAGGTTGTTGGGTGTAAATAAGAAAAGTTTGTGGTGTACTAGTTTAGTCCCTTTTCTAAAATATAATTCCGGACTAAAGCTTAAAAATATATATTGATCCAAGTGCATGATAAGCAGGGTCAGCAGTACGAATAAAGAAAAATTAAACAGGCCAAAAGGAAAAATCGAGCTAAAAAACAAAGACTAAACAGAAAAAAAAAAAGAAAAAACCATACAAAGAAACAGAAAATGAGGTGTCGCCGGGAGTCGAAACCAGTTCATCTGCAGCTGCAAGCAACTCCTTGACCGCTGCACCACACTGCCACACATACTTGTTTTGAAAAAATTAAGTTGGTTATATCAAAACCATTTTTCTCTGCATAGACGCTTTTTGAAGCTGGTTGAGCTGTATTTATCATTAATTCAAATATACATTTGAGGAAAATTAGCTTAAGCGCGTATTTCAAAGCTATTTCGCATTATTTGCGGTTCAACGGGCCCATCGATGTAGATAATCCATCAAACTAGCTTTACTGAATTTGGTGGCGAATTAGGAAATCAACAGAGGCCCACACTCGAAAGGACTGATATGAAGTTAGGTCGGTTTAATTAGCAAAAGAATAAATGAAATATAAACATGTGTGATCTGTGAATGGAACCTCCTAAAGCTCACACACTTACGATCAAATTAGCGATATTTGCTAGCTTCTTAGCTTTTCCTCGACCTCGCTCGTCCTAATAACTGTGGTATCCCTTGCTAATTTGCAAAAGCGACCCGAGGCTCTTGCCTGTTACTATATGACGTCACACTGGCAGGTGGAGTGGGTCAAGATATGACTGACCATCATGGCGGCGGCAACGACAGATATTGCTCCGACTGAAATCAATCCACATTTGGTTTTTAACCCTCAAAAGAATCAATTTCAATGGAACAGTGACTTAAAAGCCCTACGAGAATTTTAGATCACTGAACTGGAAGGAGGAGATGAGAATAATTTAGTGAGCGTAAACTCCAACGGTAACACAGAGGTTAAAGTTTGAATCGGTAACCGTTAACTTCTATTCCTCCACAAAAACTTTACAAGTGCAAGGCTCACAAAAGGATCAGTATGTAAAAAAGCTTCGGAATATTGTCGAAAAAGGAACTAAATGTCAAGATACTCTGATCGAAGTAACGCCTAACAGTCGAAGTGCTGAGATTACTGAACCAGTGTTGAATTTGAAACCAACAAGTGATCACAATGACCGTTATGAAAAGTTGGAGGCCTTCATCAAAGAACAGCGCGACTTTAACAAGAATATTAAAAGTCATATTTCCTCTAACTCCATAGAAATAAGTGAATGCACGATAGAGTTAAAAGATTTAGAACAAAAGTCTAAAAACCAAGCAAAAGAAGTAAAACTATCCTGCGAAAATCATATTCAAGCGGTTAAGGACGAAATCGGCGAAGAGGTGCAAAAGTTAGCGAAGCAAATTGCAAATCTATCCTCCAAACTGTCTTCGGATCTAAAAACACTGAAAACTAAAGCATCATCTAATGAGGACTCGATCAAACACATTTTACAACAACTCAATGACAACAACAAATCAAGTGTGTATATCTGAACAGTCACTCATCTGACAGTTACAAGAAACAAGCCATCAAGACCCTGCATCACAACTTTCAACGGTAATAGCGGACTCAAATGAGTACACGTACACAGTAGCTACGTCAAACAGGTATGAAAGTCTAGTCGAGGAAAATCGCTCGATCGTTGAATCTATCCCAGCAAACACTCAACCTAATCCACCATCTACTACTACTTCAAGTCCCACTGCTACAAGAACGCAGCCACCAATCTCCCAGCCCAACGATCAACTTGCTTCTACATCCTCCTCAAATCAGAATCATGTGTACAACCCAAATGAGCGATTATCAAAGGGACCGATGCTGTTGTTAGGAGATTCGATGATAAGAGGAATACAGCAACGCAAGTTCGCCCCAAACCGTTATGTAAACAAACAAACTATCGCTGTGGGAACGAGGGAAATAAGCCAGTACATCAACCACATGCAGGAAAGAAATGATTATGATTACATTGTAATCCATTCCGGTACAAATGATGTCGGGAAACTGACCGCAAATGAAATCAGAGCAAACATGGAAAACTGCCTCGTCAACCTAAAGCATAAATGGCCGAATAGTACGATAGCAATTTCAGGAATGAACTACGTCCCACGGGATAACAATAAAAATCAGCTTATTGATGAAATCAACTGTCACTACGAAAGCATATTCTAAATCTACATCTACATCTACATTTATTAAGTAGATAAAATCTTGTAAGACATCACATCAACTGTAATAAAAGCTAAAATAATATATATATATATATATATATATATATATATATATATATATATATATATATACACATATATGTACATATGTATAAGTTGAATAAAAGTAAATATGTCAAATAACAAAATAAATAGATGATAATTCAAAATTATAATTTACTTCACTTATTTCACGTGCTTTCCTAAAATCAGATAATGACTTGCAATTTACTAAGTCAGCGGGCAGTGAGTTCCACTCTGTTATTGATCTAGGAAAAAAGGAAAACTTTTAAAAAAGACGTCCTTAGAAACTTTTGGCATTCTATACTTAAAAGCATGGCTGTTGCGTGTTCTTAATTCACTGTTTGGTATTAAGTGTTCTTCTGTGTTTATGTCTACTAGATTATGTTTGTACATTAAAGTCAATCTGTTTTTCTTTCGTCTTGTTTCTAATGTGTCCCATTACAGATCAGATAACATGTCTGTCACGCTTGCTGTTTTGGAGAAGTTTTGAAGGCAAAAACGAGCAGCTTTTCTTTGAACTCTCTCCAAGGTTGAAATATCTTTTTTGTAGTGTGACTTTCATCGACAACAAAAGAGTAACGTGCGACAACTACGGAAACTTAATTGAGCAAGTATTAGGAATTTCTGCGTGGGGATGTGCCGCTGGGACCCCTGATCCCTTAACCTATACCAGAGCTAGTTCAGCTGAATTTTGCTACCCTATACTAGAGTAAACTCCCCAAATCCGCCCTATCCAAGAGTAGCTGTTTTCCAGAAACTACTGAGGTCACTAGCACAGTCTAGCCAAAACAAAACCTTGTACCTTAAAATCTTCAACCAACTGATCAGTTGCCTGAAAAATGATACCCTATTCTAGACCCAAACGCTTTGATTTATATACCCTATCCTAGAGTAAACCGCTTGAAAACCATGCCCTTCACAGCGGCACATTCCTATATAGCCCATATATGGCAGTACCCCCACGGGATTATATAGCATATTTTGTTTGAACCTAAATTTTATTTTCCTGAAGGGAGCTAAATTGTTGCGTGGAACACCACACCACACCCCACGCTTCAGGGAACTGTAACAGGTGCTTTAAATTATCAAGAAGCCCATACCAAATTTCTCTCCATTCGCTGTTATACGCCTGCTTAACCCTCGGACGTACACGCAAAGTCATACCCTCCCCGTGGTACAATGGGCCGGGGGGGGGGGATGGGGGGGGTTGGTGTTGATGGATCCTCCCCTTATTTCGATTTTGGCTTCAGTGGAAAGCCTTTGACCTTAATTCTCTACAATATGAAGTATATTTTATGTGTGGTGGCTCTGCTAAAGGTCTGTGACGTCACCAAACATGGTAACCATCTTGCATTTTTTCAAGAACTAGAAATCACGTAAAAACAGTGACAATTAATAATTTTTTGCGCTTAACAAGTAAAACAACACTTAAATAATTACTTTGCATCATTTTATCCTGACGGTTTTCTTTTTTCTTGAAAAAAGTTGAAAAACATGCATTTTCACTCAAAAATGGCTTGACCACCTGCTACTTCTGACGTCATATCTCGTATCCATAGTAACTGACCATTTCCAACTTGTCTCAAAATGCGCGTGAGGGATAAACGAACAGCTATAGAAAACGTAAGGTTTCAATGTTTTTTCGTCTAGGTAAAAATCAGAAAAACCTTGTCTCACCTAATTGCAAAACATCGTTATGAAAATATCTCCTGCTTATGTATTACAGAATGTTTGCAGATTTAGGGATATAACTCACATTATTCGCGGCACTTTTCTGGAGCCTGTTGTAAGAGAGGCATTTTATAATTAATTTTATACTTAGGCATATTCTCCATATATGACTCTCTACTTATTGTAAGCTATTTATGATCGTATTAGAGCATGGTGCATCATTTTCAGTGGTGCATATTAGGATTTCCCAGTACCGTTCTTCTATCCTGTAATCCCGACCCAAAATTTCATGCAATACCGTAATCCCGAGAGTTATTTTTCCACATCACACCTCCCGTGATGCTTTCAATCCCGAATCTTACCCCGATTTTTCTTAAAATCCCGCGTCCCGAGTTTCAAATATGGGAAATTTCGGATCTCGAAAACCTATTGGGGGCATTGTATCAGGCACTACGAGGCCTGGAATTCAAACTATATGAAGCTTTCCTAAAAATTTCCATAAATTTGCGTAGTCGCGATCATTTTAAAGTGATGATCTACCTCAAAAACTTGTGAAAGCAGATGGCTATTAAATGAAGGGGTTACTGATCTAAATTTTCCCTCTGCAAATATTGTTCAAGTTCGACACTGCCGAGACAACAAAGGCGTCACTATTTGCGGTACCTCTGCCACAGTTTTGTTGTGAATATGGGGCTTGAATCGCCAGTTTTAATAATGTGCCACTAAACACTATCATCGGATCAAAGTCCCTCTATTTATAAACCCTCCTAAAACACCTTAAGAAAATGTATTTACGCAGGGCTTATAAGCCGAACTTTACAATGCGTAAAAAGGCGGTTTAACAACCGAGTATTATTATAAGAAGATATATTTGATCAAAGAGTAATTGCGGCCAATGACAAGAGGAGCCCGCAATCCTAATCGCCATCACGCCTGCACTGTACGTATTGCAAGCAGCTTCGTTCGGACTTGCACTAAGAATGCAATGGAATGCAGAAGTCGCAATCTGATAACGCTCGTCTGGACCTCAGTCTATCACTCGTTATCTGATTACGCCTGATTTGATTTTCTATCACTAAAACTTACGCAAAGCACAGCGTTGGTTGAGCAAGAGCATCATGTCAGACCTTCGCTGTCGTCCGCATTCCATAACCTTTAGTACATAATAAATCTTTGTTGTCACATACTGTCCTGCGTAGAATTGATTCAAGATGCATCTTAACTGAAATTATAATTAACATTCAGATATAGACGAATGCCAGATCAGCTCTCACAATTGTAGCAACAATGCCATCTGTATTAACACCAAAGGTTCCTTTAACTGCAGTAGTTGCAAACCAGGTTATAGTGGGAATGGCCACAACTGCTCAGGTGGGTGCTTACGAAGTTTTATATATTTACTTAGGCTCGCCAATCCTTGCAGGGTCACCGTTACAGTCCTCACTGAATTACTGGGGCCCGTAACAGTTCCTTCCCTCATGAGAAATAGACCACCACACAGTATGTGGGTTCTTCATCGTCCCAAAGAATTCATTTGTGCCAGGGTAGTGAGATGGGGACTACGATTTATCGTCCTTATCCGAGAAGACTAAAAATTCTAACCGTTTGCAGATTTCTTCACCGTGTCTATTTTTGCACCTGTTTATCTTCTAGTTTTGAGTAATTTTGGTTATAAAAATAAGTAATTAAAAAAAATAAAAGGCACACAAGCACAGAAGAGCTATCATATTAATGTAAGCGACTCCTCGAAGTATAGGAATACAATTTTACTGGTATGATATGTTTTATGCCTCGTATCATGTTAGAAACCAAAGTTAAATATATGCAGTTCTTTTCTTATTGATTCAAAGCAAATTGGAGGCGAGTTTCAAAACAAAAAAGTGTTTCTTGTAACATTAGCAGTGCTTGTATATTCTTTCAATAATCTGACGACCACTTTGGAATTCCTCTAATACGACAGATGATGCACTTTTGCAGTGTTTATGTTTATCTTTTCTCATACCAGCACCTTTAAATTTACTGTGTTTATCCTTCAGACATAGATGAGTGTAACGCCGCAAAAAATAGCTGTCTTGAAAACGCTTGGTGCAATAACACTGAAGGATCATTCGATTGCTTCTGTAAACCAGGGTACGATGGAGATGGACACAATTGTACAGCTAAAATCATCTGCATGCCTTTGTTTAACGTATCCATTTTTAAGTTTTAAAAACTGTGTTCTGGAGAACGAGAAAACATAGAGATATAGGGGGACATGTTGGCAAGCTAAATATGTCTATCGTATAAAATGACGTATGCTAATTTCTCTTTGTTTACTGCCAGATTATTGCATTTTTTTAAAGTTTCGCTTGCGTAAGCAGCGATACTCATCATCTGCAACGCGTTTTTCGACGTATTTAGGACACAAAAGGGGGTCATTGTGCCAGGCGTTCCTTGCGGACACCGGGGAAACTGGGACTAAGAATCGTTGCGTGATCGAAGCCACGCATGTTTAGCGAAGAAAGCTTAGGAAAGATTACATTTAAAGCTATTCAGAAACATTTCGGTTCACGAATTCTGTCGCTTAAAAGCGTTGATTACTTTGGAACAAGTGAACACTACTGAATGGTCAAAACAAAAAAGGAGAATCTTAACCAGCAAAACTGAGATGGTTGGGTGTTTTAAACGTTTATTGTATGCAAATGAGTCTTGTGATGAGCATGCGGTTTATTTTCCGCGCTGATTGAAATGACGTGCTATGTAAATCACTTTTTTGATCTCTGGCAATGATGTTATTTCTCTGGAATCGAGGCCCTTGAATTTCCGTGTATTTATACACGCGTATAGCCTGCGACCGCAAACGTTACTTCTGGTCGTCGCTAACACGCGTACTAAATCAGTTCAGAAACAAATAAAAAGTATCGACGTCGATAAAGTAGGTAGTAACAACAGGGCGCTTACAGCGGCATTCCGTCTCGACTGCTTGGAGATTAGATCGAGAAATGAGGAGGCGATTAATTCTACAAGAAACATGATTTACTCGCTAAAGGTTTTTTACTTCCTACTTTATCGACGTCGATAATTTTTATTTGTTTCTGAATTGATTTAGTACGCGTGTTAACGACGACCAGAAATACCTCTCCAGAAGCAGGCTATACGCGTGTATAGATACACGAAAATTCAAGGGGCCTCGATTGCGATGGTATCAGGTCTCAGGGTGAACATGTCTCTCTCTTTGAGAAATGAACCTGACATTGATAGAGCTTCGGTTCCTACTCAGGAAAATACCATATCGACAAATCACAATGGAAACGAACCAGCTTCTGAAGACGATCTACCTCCTAACGTTAAAATCGTAAACACCTCTTATCCACCACATCCACCTAGTGCTGTAAAATCAAACACTGCGGTTTTCTTATGTGACTCAAACGGCAAATTCCTTGATAAGAAGAAACTCTTCCGGCCAAATCAAGAACTGACGTTTTTTAGATGCCCCAGGCTCGAGAATGCACGATCCATTCTTCAAAATGATCTTCACGAGATTCCAGAAATAATTTTAATTCACACGGGCACAAATGATTTAACAGCTACAACTTCGATTCATGTTTTTATCTCAGAGTTTTGCAACCTAATCAAAGAATCAGCAAGTAAATTCCCTATGAGCAAAATCATATTCTCAACACTTCTACCACGTGCTGATATACCTCTGCAAACCCTTATACAAATCAATAGACAGCTCATCAGCGAATGCTCCAAATTACCCAACGTACATGCCGTATTACATGAAAATATTTTCTCCAAAGAATTAAAGGATGTACTACATGATGAAAGGCATCTAAAGAAACGCCACATTGGTCTCTTTGCCGCTAATCTAGTGAATACAATCCGCGGTAGAGCTAAACAACCACGTCCTTTCCAGAAACAAGTGCCACACTCGCCGCCGCCATATCACCGTGGTAAATTCAGTTCTTACAGCGCTGCTGTCAAGAATCCTCAGAACACTGACCTTAAGCAGCACCCGTCACCATTACACTCTCACGGTGAACCAAGACCCCCCCGGCAACCTATGAACTGGGAGGTGGACAACCACCAGTCCTCGCACTTTCAAAGGCAGCAACAACCGCCCGCGCAAAAGATACCTCCTCACTTCACTACAGGCTGGCAGATGCACAGTAAACCTCACCAGGGTAAAGACTCTCATGTTGAACTCCCTCAGGAACTTATATCTTTTTTTAGAACCATTAAATCCTTACTCTAAATAATACCTAATTATTTACTAGGATACGATTAGAGCATGCCATAAGATATCATTAATGTTGGCAGATTGCTCGAATCGCTCCCCGACTGGTAGTCTGTCGTTCTTTTCGTGGAACATCAATGGGATCTTTGCTAAACCCCTTGGTGATAAATTGCAAAATAATGATTGTTTGAATTTGATATGTCAATTTGATTTCGTGATTCTTTGTGAGACCTGGAAGGAGACGATTATCGACGTGACAGGATATCGATCGGTAGTTTCAGGTACCTCAAAATTAGGAAACAATGGTCGCAACTCAGGAGGAGTTGCTTTACTCTACAAAAATGAACTCCATAATTGGGTATCAATAGAAAAAATAACTTCGAACTTTCTGTGGTTCAAAATTAGCAAACAGTACGTAAAAACCTCAAAAGATATTTATGTTTGTGGCGTCTATATTCCGCCTAACGGCTCAAAATACTTTCTCCCTGAAATGTTTGAAGATCTTGAAAACGACATTGAAACTTTTTACTCTCAAGGATCGATTCTTCTCATGGGTGACTTTAATTCTAGAACAGGAAAATATTCGGATTGTGTAAGCCAAGAAGGAAACACCATTATTACCAATGATCAGTCCCATCTTTCTTCAGGCTCCACTCATAGAAATAGTTTTGACAACAACATTAACAATCACGGCAAACGCCTTCTTGAAATCTGCAGAAGCGCAGATCTTAGAATACTTAACGGTAGAGTTAGTGTAGACTCCTTAGGAAGAGCCACATTTCATGGAAAGGCTGGAATAAGTGTCGTTGATTATGCCATATGTGATCAAACGTTATTTTCACACATACTAAACTTTATTGTTAAAGAGCCCACGTATTTATCGGATCATAGTCCACTGGTGACCTGGTTATGCACTGACACCGATATTCGTAATCAAGATCCTTCACCAGAGAGTGATACTTTAACACGATTACCAAAACAATTTACGTGGGAAAGTGACTCTACACCAAAATTCAAAGCAGCTCTTCAATCTCCAAATTTGCAAATGATAATTCACGAATATTTAAATGACATCAATTCAGCTAAAAATGTTAACACCTCCGCGGAACAGGTAGAAAATATTCTTATCACAACGGCAAAACGATGCCTTAAGATAAGAACGACGAGACGACGTAAACGCACCTATTCACGCTCAAATAAAAAATGGTTTGATAAGGAATGTCGCTTAAAAAAGACACGAATTAAGGAAATTGTCAAATGAAAAACACAGAGATCCCTTAAATACCACTCTACGGGAAAAATATCATATTGTTTTACAGCAGTATAAGAAACTACTCGCACATAAAAGAAATGAATATTACAACAATAAACTCTCAGAATTAGAGGATACAACGTACAATTTGGATACTAAAAAATTTTGGAATTGCTTAAAATCAATGGATGACACTATAAAATACAAAGACACTCCACCAATTGCAGAAGAGAATTGGATGAATTATTTCCAGTGTCTACATTCTAATAAGCCACTTACTTCTGAGCAACAGAAAGTTGTCAATGAGTTAAGAACACGAGAAGACGTCTTAATGCAATCACGACCTCTAGATTACTTCATAACAGAAGCTGAAATAACCAAGGCAGCAAGAAAATTAAAGAATAACAAATCTGCATACTCCGACAAAATAAGAAACGAAATGATTAAAGCTAGCTTACCAACACTGCTACCTGTTTACCATAAACTTTTTAATACTGTTCTTAACTTAGGAACAGTGCCTAAAAATTGGTGCAACGGTCTTATAACTCCCATATTTAAATCTGGCGTAAGAAATGACCCATCAAATTACCGCGGGATTTGTGTTTCTAGTTGTCTAGGAAAGTTGTTCTTTTCAATTTTAAACCAAAGACTTCTTGAACACGTCACTTCGCTGAACATACTCCATAAATCTCAAATCGGCTTCTTACCTTAAAATCGAACATCAGACCACCTCCTAACATTACGAACTCTTATAGACAAGTACGTACACTGTCACGGTGAGAAAGTATACGCTTGTTTTGTTGACTTTAGAAAAGCCTTTGACTCAGTCTGGCATGACGGACTTTTATATAAATTATTACAAATTGGTGTAGGGGGATGTTTCTATAAGTTAATCCAAAACCTATATTCAAACTCTTCGTGTGCATTGAAAATAGGTACGAGTCAAACAAAATCTTTTAGCTTCTCACGGGGCGTACGCCAGGGCTGTATTTTAAGCCCCTTACTTTTCAATTTATACGTTAATAACTTACCGTCCGCATTTCAAAATACTTTATCAGACCCTATCATCCTTCCAAATGGTACCAAATTAAATTCGCTTTTATATGCTGATGATTTAATTATTATATCACGATCTAAAATCGGATTGCAGAACTGTCTCAACACATTATCCTCTTTTTGCAACTCTTGGATGTTAGATATAAATTCCAAAAAGACCAAAGTTATGGTCTTTCAAAAACGAGCGAAGAAAAACTCCAATCTAGAATTCCATATAGGTAAAGAAACCATTGATACTGTCCATGAATATACATATTTAGGAACCCGTATCTCCTCAACCGGTAATTTTAATATCTCCCTCGAACACCTGAAGGAGAAGGCTCTTCATGCTCTTTTTAGTTTAAGAAAACACACAAACTTTAGCAAATTAAAACCTTCTCTTGCTTGCAAAATATTTGAAACGATGATTTCCCCGATATTATCATATAATAGCGAAATTTGGGGTGTATATGTAAAACATGATTTTAAAGCTTGGGACAATACCCCAATTGAAAAAACCCACTTGAAATTTTGCAAGCGTTACCTAGAAATAAGCAATAAAGCTTCAAATGTTGCAAGTAGAAGTGAATTGGGACGGTTCCCATTAATTATTAATATTTATAAAAACATCCTTTATTACATATTGTATCTACTGCGTAAAAACGAGGATACTATTGTTAAACAAGCCTTTCGTACTTCGCTAGAACTTCACTGTAATGGTAAAAATAGCTTTTACAATAATCTTATGAAAATATCTGAATATTATGACCTCCCTGATTTTGATCCTAATAATTTAAGTGAAGCTAAGATCAAACACTATATAGATATAATAAAACAAAAATATATTGCATATTGGCAACATACAATCCATCATTCTAAGAAACTACAATTTTACAGCTTATTTAAACATGATTATAAAATTTCAAGTTATCTAGACTTAATTAGAAATTCTGCGAATAGGAAAGATTTAGTGAAAATTCGTATAAGTAACCACAAACTCATGATTGAAACTGGAAGATATAATCAAACTTCCCGCAACGATAGACTCTGTCCTATTTGTAACTCTGGTATAATTGAAGATGAATTTCATTTTCTCTTCCATTGTCCAAAATACTCAATCCCAAGGGAGAAATTCTACGATCAAATCCAACAAAATTTTGTCGATTTTGATCAGCTATCTTACACAGAATTAATAATTAAATTGATGAATTCACAGCATTTTTCCGTAAATTCACATTTGTTGAAATTTGTCTCATTATGTAATGATTTACGTAATAATTTGTTATCAAGTCATGCTGATGACACTTGATTGACTACAGTCATCATTGCATTATCATTGTTATGATTTGTTTGTTTGTTTGTTTGTTTTTTTTTTTTATATTAAAGCTTTTGCAATACTGTAACTACTTAATTATAGTCATGCAAATAAAGCTTATGTTGTTGTTGTTGTTGTCGATTCCAGAGAAATCACATCATTGCCAGATTTTAAAAAAGTGATTTACATGGCACTTCATTTCGATCATCGCCGAAAATAAATCGCATGTTCATCACAAGACTTATTTGCATACAGTGAAAGTTTACCACACCCGACCATCGCAATTTTGCTAATTGAGATTCTTATTTTTTTTTTCGAGCACTCAGTAATGTTCACTTGTTCCAAAGTAATCAACGCATAAAGCGATAGAATTCGTGAACCGACACGTTTCGGAAAAGCTCTAAATTCAATGATTCTTTAATCTTTCCTGAACTTTCTTCGCAAGACATGCGTGGCTTCGATTCAAATCTGTGATTTTCCCTACCCTATTTCAGACCTGATCAAAAATTTGATACCCTATTTGAGACCTGAAGCCCTGGAGCCCGTCGCGTAACTTGAGCGACGTAAACATTAAAAGGGAAATGGCCTTATCGCCAAATGATGAAGAAGTAGCTATATCTTCTAAAAAGCATGTCCAATTCAAGACTAGAGTGCACAAACCACACCCTATTTTAGACCAAAATGGGCGAAATTGATACCCTATTTCAGGCCAAAACGGCTGAAAACCATACCCTTTGGCGCCGCACATACCCATATAGACTATATAAGGGACTACTCCCCCCCCCCCCCACCCGGGGGGCGAAAAACGCTTTGCAGATTATGAGTCCCCTTGAGACTAAAAAACCTTTAGCGAGTAGATCGTATTTTGTGTAGAATTGGCGGCCTCCTCATTTCTCGAATCTACCGGTTGTCGTCTGAAAGATAAAAAACACCGAGGGTAAGATCGAGTGTGAGGAAAAAAAATTTGATCAAGAAGGCGGCCGGCGACAAGAGGAGCGTGCAGTCCTAACACGAGGAGCCGCAAGAGATGATATTTTTGCACGGCATCTGGCGGCACATCAAAGAATTTGGAATTGAAGGGCAAATTCCTAGAATATCTTCGCCAGTTAAGCTAGAGAAAAGGTGTTAAAAAACCTCAGGATCCAAAACAACACGTCAATCAAAATATCACTTGGACCTTTTCGCTAATGAAGAGCTATCACGCGGCTAAGCTTGAATTAGACATACATTGAAATAGGAACTCGTGTCAATAAAGTATCTTAAGTGAGTGGGAATCGCTGGTTCACAGGGATATGCATCTCTTCTAGTTAAGAGAAGGGAATCAGAACTGCTTTTCATGCAGGAACAGGTTTTCTTCGGGCTAACTACAAAACTTCAGCTTATTTCACTCCTTGACATTGTCAAAGCGCATTTTGTAAAGATAACTTTTTTCCGCTTTATCAGCTTTTTTTATATTCTATTCCATTAATCTTTAACCTCCCTCAAAAAGCCAAATAATATAAATGCTGTTGTTAAAAAAAGCGTTTTACCTGTTTTCGTGAATTCGCTACCCAAAGATCACTATGTTCAAAGGACAGGGCAAAATTTCCAGGAGAGAGGCATTAATTTTTTTTTCCCACGAGGTTACAAAGAGAAAATGCAATGATTATTATTAAATGTAACCGTCAGGTATATTCTACCCACGAGGTTACAAAGAGAAAATGCAATGATTATTATTAACGTAACCTTCAGGTATGTTCTACCCACGAGGTTACAGAGAGCAAATGCCGTGATTATTATTAAATGTAACCGTCAGGTATATTCTACCCACGAGGTTACGGAGAGCAAATGCAGTGATATTATTAATGTAACCATCAGGTATGTTCTACCCACGAGGTTACAAAGAGAAAGTGCAAATGCAGTAACAATTATTAGATTTTAATGCAACTATCAGGTTGAGTTTCTCCATTAAAAGAGTTTTTTGCTAGGGTTAAACAAGTTTGGCTTTCATGAGTTTCAAGGTGCAAGAAATTATCAGTATAATTATAGCACACAAACATTGTCATCTAATTCTTCGCATGTAGCCGGAATAAGCCATATATAACGAAAAATCGTCCTCAGATGATCTCCATATTAAGTAAATGATACTAAACGTCGCGAAAGAAATTATTGTTTGTATCCGTCCTATCCATCGTAAAAGCGAGGGGTCATCGCATGACATCCGGTATATTAAAAAGAGGTAATACTCACGGGTTTCCCGAGTTGTATGCACTATTTTTTCGCCGAGAAACAAATTTAAACTTCAATTCTTACCTTACAGTAGTCCGTTCTTTTACCTTGCATTCGACAACAAATCCGTTAAAGGCGAACAAAGCGATTCCGGCACTCTTCTTTATGATGAGTAGCAAGCCGCAGGAACTGAAGCCGCTTGACTGAAGTAAAACCACCGATATGCGCGGCATTCTCACTACAAATATACACAAACGTCGCGGAGAAAAAAAGACGAGGAGGAAAAAATGCCAGATCTTCGCCTCGGCAATGTATTCCAGCTACCATGCCGGCGTATCTCCAGAAGGAGGACTCGACGTGGGACAAACCTTGTGATCTTTTTTTAGAAGCCCTTTGTGCGCAAACTAATTTATTCTGGCGCGAAATGAAGAATATGTATACTGAAATCTAATCCACGACAAGAAGATTTTCGCACTGTAGCGGGACATATTAAATGCCTATTTTTACAAGTACGCGGAGAAAGTGGTCCACTAGTTTAACTTTTTTAAGATTAATTTTTACTCCACAAAAGCAAAATGAAATGTTTTATCTTTATGTTGTTTACGTGCCTGATTAGAAGGTAGAAGTAAATTCATCATACAGACCCCGTCAAAATGAAAGTACACGAATGAAGCGGAATAAGTCTGGGACTGTTTAGTTTCTACTCAGCAGCTTCTTTGCTTTTATAACAAAAATTTAATGTTGCAGTCTGTTTTAAACGTTGGCATATCAACGCGCACAGTCACTGAATGAAAACAACAGTCACGATCACGTTCTTCGAAACCGACCAGACGCGCGCGACCTACCACTGTTATGGTAAGCAATTATCCTGAAGGTGTTAATGTTCCCGTGACAGTCTTCGCACTGAAGGTGTAAATGGTAAACCAAACGGTCGCTTTGACCATCAGAAAGACCTGTCAACTTTGATGATTTAACTGATTAAATTACGGGACAGAAATTTTACTGCTTGCGGCTCCTCATGTCCATCACGCCTGCAATTTACGTTTTGTAGGCAGCTTCGTTTCGATTTCCACTAAGAATGCAGTGGAATGCAGAAGTTGCAATCTGATAACGCTCGTTTGGACCTTCTAGCACTCGTTATCTGATTACGCCTCATTTGACTTTCTATCAATAAAACTTACGCAAAACACAGCGTTGTTGAGCAAGACCATCATGTCAGACCTTCGCTGTCGTCCGCACTCCGTAACCTTTAGTACATAACATATCTTTGTTGTCACATACTGTTCTGCGTAGAATTGATTCAAGATGTATTTTAACTAAAAATAATTATAATTCAGAAAAAGACGAATGCCGGTTCAGTTCTCACAATAATTGTAGCAACAATGCCATCTGCAATAACAGCAAAGGCCCAGGAGCCCAAAAATGTTTTCCATGGAGCCCGAAGCCCCAAATATTAAAATTCGGACATTCTTGCACAGAGATAGCGTCGTAACGTGCTTTGTTTGTTGTTTGCTGGGAATCGGAACGAAGATAGTAAAAAAACCAGTAAACTGGACTCAGGCTAAACATCTGGTTCTCATGTTTGTCTTCGTCAAATGTCCTCTGTACATATCTGGCCAGGAGATATATTCGTACGTCAGGAATTCAAAATCAAATAAAAACAAAGTTACTGTCTTGGACACGTTTCCTGGCTCTTCTTGATCTTCTCGTTAAAACTTCCTCCTGCTCACTCAGACTCTCCTTCATCTCCTACTTCTGCCATTAATTCTCTCTCTGTGGGCGTCATTGTATCATCCTCGTCTAATGCCAAGAACATTGTCTTTTCATACCGCTGTTCATGAACTCTTACGGTCCCCTCTTAACAACATATAGACAATGCCATACTCTAGAATTCCTTGCAATACTACACTGACGTTCTCAATACCAGAATCCGTGAAATGACAGGGTAGAAGATCCTCTGAGAACCAGAGGCAGTTGTACCTTATATTAAATGCATCCATTGATCATGATTAATAAATAAGTCTTACTAAATAACTGTGAAACACGAGTAGAGTAGAGAAAAACTTATAAAAGCAGCGTTTAAAAAATAGAAATTGCCGTATGTCCTCAATTCTAGGATTTTCTTTTGGATTAAAGCAAAAAAGCATAGCGGAGCCTGGAGCCCTTGATCAATTTCTCGGGAGCCCTAGAGCCCTGTTTATTTTGGTCCGGAGCCCCGGAGCCCCGGTATTTTGAGTCCGGAGCCCCGGAGCCCCGGAGCCCCGAACCCCTTTGGAACCCTGATATGATAAATAATTATATTATACTGGTGACTATATTGACTACCTGTTTGTTCAGGCAGAATAAATTTAATATTTACTTTAATTGTCACTCAGACTCAGACGAATGCATGAACAACTCTCACAATTGTAGCGAAAATGCCACCTGTACCAACACCGAAGGGTCCTTCAACTGTAGTTGCAAACCAGGGTACATTGGAAATGGCCACAACTGTTCAGGTTGGTTCTTGGAATTCCCGTCTCGCTTTCCGTTAGTTTTGAGACTTTTGGTTCAGTACAAAAAGGGTTAATGTACTATTATAAATTGAAGTAAATTATAAGAAATTGTTACTCGCTCTTCTTATAATAATTTCATTTATGTATTAGTTATTATTTACTTACTTATTCAAATCTAACATCTCAGTCGTCACGACTACTGCGGATAACGTCAGAGCTCATCTCTAAATATTTGCATCATCATGTAAAATACATCCTCGGATAATTCTTAAGGAGTAACTATTAACCCCCTTTTCTGTACTACGATGGGAGTATAAGATAAGATGATTGACCGAGATAAACACTAGCCATTAATGGTCAACTAATTATTTAAGCCTTTAAATCCTAAGGTCTAAATTAAAATTCTCCTTTGTCGATCCTATTGATTTACTATAGAAGTAGTGGGGAGAAGTTGACAAAATATCAAGCAAATACATCTTGTGTGATCATGTCCTTAATTCTCATTACAACTTTTGTTTTACAAAGCATCGCTATTACAAGGAGAAATTTGATGCTGATCACTCTTAGGGTGTAAAGGGTTAAATGGAAAAAAAGAGATCCGGAACAGCCTTTTTCAAGTCTTAGAAGGTGGCTTAGAAGGTGGAAAAATTCTGAAGTCATTCTCAGTCACACAACAAACCAGTTACACGTCTTCAAACAGCTCTTGCACAATTTTACTTTGGATAGAAATATTATGGTTCACAAAACGACCAATATTCGATTCCTGCCAAGTCAGGTTGTGGATTGCTAAATGCAGAAGTTCTTCTTGGCGGAGACACCACATCAGTTCATATTAACTATAACCACAGTTCACGACATTACTAACACGGGAGAAAATTGTATGTGTAGAATTTGTAAGACCAGCGCTGAATCACGGGATCATTCGAAATGCAGACGCATGCATGTACAAGTTTAGCTCTGTCCCAAAACAAAAACGAACAATTATACGTTACAAAACTGGTAGTGCTCGAGGTGATGCATGGTTGGGACGCATGTCAGCGAATAATCTACTTACTTTGGAAAACCCCAGTGGTCTGTTAAAGACACTATTACCGCGATGTCCAACAGTCTTTGATCTACGCTAAAAAATATTGGTATTAATCTAGTACCCATCCGTCCGCCAAACCCTTTATTACATCCTTTCGTTCACGATTATCCCATAAAACATGTATTCACTTTTACCTCCCGTTTGAGCAAAGAGAACAAGAGAAAAGAAGAGATATACCTTCGCAGAACTGTGCTATTACCCACTTTCACGTTCTCGCTTATTTCGGAATTGTCGCGTGGCTTTGCTGCTATGCCTGTTTGCTATGGAGTTAAAGGTCTTTTTTGTTTGTTTTGACTGGTTTTGTTTTTAATGCTATCTTCCGCTTTCATTTTGTTCATTATCATCCCTAATCTAATATGCATGCATGCACGTTTTTTTGTTGTTTTTTTTTTGTTTCTTAACGAAAGATTAGCCAGTCATCCAGCAATCCATTCATTCGTCGTCCATTTACTATACCACCTCTATCTACCTTTCTATCTAATCTAAATGCAGGACATGTGTAAAATAAGGCTGTGGCTAGGTACGCAGATACAAGGATGTATTCCCTGATCGTGATATTTTCTCATCCAAAATAACCTTTTTGTATCATCCATATGTTTTCATTTTCAGAATTTTCAATAAAATCAACAATATTACATGGAAATCAGTATTATCTGCAACATCTTCACCGTTTTCTTGCCAGCGCTCCCGAGGTTGGGGAGGATTCTTCCTGGTTTCTTTGCTACCGTGCTACCTCAGATGGTTGGAGTAGCACAATCTTCCACAAAAAATGTGATCATAAAAGAAATACTGTCACCATCATACAGGAAGGCCAATATGTCTTTGGAGGATACACTGACATTCCTTGGGGTAAGAATTCATATTGATTTTTATGTACCTTTAAAACGCTTTAGTGCCACGAGTGTTTCACTGAAACCTTAAAATACTCCCACAGTTGTTCCTCGTAAGTGCAAAATGATTTCAATAATAGTACACGCATTGTAGTTTACTATAGGATAATGCTTCAGTAGAGAGAGAGAAATACGATTGTTCGAATGGTGAATTATTTGCCCGAGGCATTCGCCGTTTCCACTTTACCTAATAAGCTCTCTACGTTTCACCCCCTCAAATGGGTTAAATTAGTGACAACATTCAAAGTGTAAATTCAACTTAAATCCATATTAACCAGCTACATTATATTTTTCAAGTTTTTTTCGCGCAACGGAGTTACATTATTTTCAAAACGGCGCCCTGTATAAACGCCCGGCCTAATTCTTAAAGTAAAAAGATAGATTTTGCATTCGAGCCAAAGGCCCATCCGAGGTTGGAGCGTTAAAAACCGGTTTCCACTAACATGAAGCGATCAGTAGTACTGTTTCCTTCCCTTTGGATAAAATGATATTCCATCGCAAGGTTACGCGATGTGATAAGAAACGAAATGCTATCTCCATCATAAAGAAAGGCCCAAGGGTCTTTGGAGGATACAGTGACGTTCCTTGGTGTAAGATTTTATATTGACTTTGAAGTATCTTTAGTTAATAAAACATTCAAGGGCTTTAGGGACTGTGCAATAATTATCAGGAGGGGGAGCTGAAACTGAACCTGACATAGAGTGATATTACGTGGCGCCCCCTGCCGACTTACATTTGCATGTTCTCTCTTTATAATGTACTGTAACGTTTTTCGATGGCTTCGTCTGGAGAATTACCTCAAAACTACGCGGTGAGGCAAAGCCAACTATTTCAGAACAGTCGGATTGCACATCGTCTCTTGAATTCTCCTGTGAATCACTGGATTGAAGCTTTGAGTCATTTGCTTCATTACACCATCGATTTCGCCTGATTGAGTCATGACCAGAACGAACAAAACTCAGAACGCGAGCTAATGGTCTCTCTTTCCCTCCTCGACCTCTTTTAGCGTCATGTTTTCGTCATGTTTGCTATGTAATCGAACTGCGGAGGTATTCTCGTATCTCGCTATTCAAACAATGTTCGTGTTTGCTGAGGTTCACCTGGTAGATCCTTTTGGCTGAAAATATCTTTTCATTTAAACGTAATTATTATTCATTCAAAATATTTCCCCAATTTTGATTGGCTAAAAGCACGCGCATAATTTACCATAACCATTTATTGATGACCAAATTTGGAGGAATTTTGTGTTTAACGAGGAAATGACTTCAAAAATGCAGCCCGCTACAGGCTATTCTCGTCCCCAGAGCCACTCGGCTTCATTTGTAACCGACCAGTGGCTCTGGACGCAACGGAAAATACGAATTTTTTCGTTGGTTGAAGGCAATTAAAGATGATAGAGCAAGTACTCTTTCCAACCTACGTTTTCTTCCACTTAATTAATTCTTAAATAATGCTTAGATAATGCGGAGGCCTTCTTTTAATTTTTGTTTTAACAGTAAGAATTGGGCTGTGAAAGGAAAGGCTCTGTGGCCGACTTGTTACACTTGTTTGCAAAAAGATATTGTCATCCTAACAGTCCTTGCTTGGCTTCCAGTCGTGTGGCATTTAACCAAAGATAAACAAGGGGCTCCCTCCGGGGTTATTTATAACTGATGAACAGTTAACAAAGAAGCAGCTTTTGCACAATTTTTCTTGATAAATAATAATTTATTATGTTATCTGATCACTACATAAGGTAGCACAATGTTCTCAACCTTTTTGGTTTAAGAATTCTAAAATACAAGAAAACGTAACTGTTTATAATTAGGCATACATATGTGAAAACTGGTCTAGATTTTATGACGATGTTAGGGACAACTGAGGTGTTAATAAATAAAATGATAAATGAACAACAGCCTAGAATAGTCTATTTTTCATCATACTGGGGTAAGTGGTTGTTGATGATAACAACTGGATTTTGCAGTATGTCACCTTTGATAGGGTGGATTACATTATAGCTTGATCAACAGCAATATCATAGTTTACTCGCCTAAACCACACCTGCTCTCCACCCCTCCTTGAGCTTGCACACAGCATTGGCTTACTGAAGCATAGGGCATCTTAGTTTACTTGGTTATTGACAAATAATGATGAGCCAAATTAAAACTTGCTTCCACTGGTCCATTATTCAGTTCTGGTAAAACTCTTTCCTAGTTGGAGGCCTCATGTTATAACACAAAATAATGAATTTTTAGGGAACTAAAAAAATATACATTATCAAAACCTCTGAGCAGATATTGTACTTTAACTCTATAAAGCACCACATTCAGTTTCAATACAACTGCAGAGGGTGGAGATTGGGGGTTGGGCGCTACCCTCCAAAAATCAGTTCAGATTCACCCCGCAGTATGCTTCTTGCCTTGCCAAATTTTTACCAAACTATGTGATTTCAGGCCTGATCCAAAGTTCTGTCCCCAATTTCAAACCTTGCAGGTCTTGCACTCCAGTCTCAAAACATGATGAGAGCAGCTACCCAAGAAAATGCTTTTGGGTTGTGTGTTACTCAAAGCGTACGTCTTAACGGGGGGATCTCTTAAAGCATACAGTCTATATACAATGCATATATCACTTTACATTTCACTGTTCCAGATAAGAAAGTGCAGCTATATAGCTTATGGTAACCCGTTCTAGGCATTCAGATAGTGAGAAGTAGAGCGTTAAAAAAGCAGGGGTTTTTTTAGTTGGTGTTCTCTTTGCACCTTCCCCAATACCTGAATGTCTGGCACAGGCTACCTTAAACTACTGCTTTTACGCCTCTCCCCCGACTTATAAGCCCCCCAGTTATAGGCCCATTTACCAGTGAACAAGAAAAAATGTCCCCCTGGTTGTCAGCCCTCCCCTAAGAAAAAAAAAAGACTTAAAACCTCTTACAAAGATGTGTGGCTCATGAGCTCATAAGTGGTACTTAACAGGTTTCTCTCTGGATGCATTTGCATAATTACCATCACTTCCTACTAAACCAGTGTCCTGGGAAACACTTTTTATTAGTAATTGGGAATCAAAAGTACATATAACTGTCTATACCCCTGCAACAGAGGTGACAAGAGCCCACCTATACTGTAAAAGTAACAAAACCATTAATATCACAAATGTTAAGGAATGCTATTGCATTGCAAAGAAAAAGCTAATAAGGGGTGAGAAAACAAGACCTCAAACAGCAATGGTAATTACTTTGTGGTTTTGACGTTTGGTCATGTGTACTGAACTTTATGGTGATTGGTCACCACACAATCAACATTTTTCAGGTATTAACGATTTTCTGAGTCTGACAGCAAAATTATTGAAAACTCTCTCTCTGAGGTACTGATGATGTTTTTTAGTCAGGAGATGATACCTGAAATCTTTAAGAGGATAAACCCTTTTAGCAGAGCACTGAGTGGCCCCCATAAACACCAAATGAGTTTTATGTTAACTAGGGTTAGGAAACTGGGGTTCAAGTTTCAGTTAGGGTTGATATACAGAGAGAACTGAACTGGAATTTGATTCCCCCAGTACTGTATAAACTTGCCATGCATGGAATTGAAGCCCATGGAGGTGTATTAAACTGTCACTTCTCCTGGACAAACCTTGTAATATATGTTTTTAACCCTGGGTCGGTAAAATGATTAATATTGATTTGTTTCGACGTAAATTCTTCGGTTGCCTAACACGTGTTGTCCACAAAAGCTCATAGGCAAGATTAAAACCGCGGCATGCGACACCACATAAAAAACAGCCATCTCCAGTGAAATGAAATATATATTTTACTCTCCTAACACAACACATGGATGGTTTCGTTTCAAAACGCGTTTTGAAGTAAGATAGCAGTTGCAGGACATGGAACAAGATACCTTTTTGATTGACTTTTTTCCGCATTGTATCGATCTTCGCGATAATACTTCCCAGTGTTTGTTCGCAAAACGTATTGAAAAAAAAAAAAACTCACGTAACTCAGACGATTAAGTCTGCCGATTAATTGTCTCAGTTCTGCAAACCAACAGTGTGTTCAGCCGGTTTCTGTTATTGTCTTCTTCTTTTAACTCCAAATTATCTGTGAATCCAAGTTGAGTGAAGTGGTGCATTTTCACAACATCCCAATAAAGCCACTCTCTGGAGAGAGCTCACGAAGTAAATTTTTTTCCCCATTGGAGCGGTGAGGGACAAAAATTCGTTATGAGCAAGAGCAGTGATATTTGTAAGTTCTGCACATGCGCGACCGGATGTCAGAAATTTTCTGGCATCCGGTAACGGCTGCTTCCAGAGCCCCTCGTTTCCCGACCACGTGACCAAGAAACGACGAGCTCTGGGACGAGAATAGCTACAGGCCACACAGCGGTCAAAAGTCTGAGCATGCGCGAAGAATTGTGTGGGGATCGCTATGTTCGATTTGGAAAAGCTCCACACATGTGGCTACGTCTTCTTGCGGGCAAGAACAGGGGAATTTTCTTTGTATTTCAAGAAAAGTCACTGGCGATGAATAGAAAGAATAAGAGGAACGTATAATATGAAATGTGAGTATGAGTAAACTTCCCTTTGTCAATCATAATATTCCCCAACTGCTCGTATGCTCTTGTTGATCAAAATGGTGGCGCATATTCGTGGCCGCTGAAAGTATAGCTCAAGTTTAAATAGTTTTTAATTGTTTAAGCTTTCTGTAATACTTTTATACTAACACTGGCTTGAACGTAATTTTAATGGTTGGTATTTTTATTTAATACAAACCATATCTTTTGGGCTCTGGTTTGTTCTGCAAAATAAAATACCATATTTTCTGATGTCTCTTTCTTTTTTTTTTTGAGTGAAGAGATTTGTTAACTGCCTTGCTTCTGCATAATTAGTCGGTAACGTTGTGAGGTTGTTCCTGCCCACCTCGTCAAATACTGCATACAATCTCTCGAGGATTGGAATTGTCTCCACGAAGATGGCTAGGAGCAGCGTTTGTCCTCAGCAAGTATCGCGTTTCTATACCTCAGGCAAGGCCATGATCCTTCAGCAGGTACCCCTTCTGCCTTCTGCCCTCGATAACACTTAATCAACACTCCGGAGCTGTTTTTGACTACAGTTTTCTCTTCCTGTTGGCTTCTCCCTTCCTGGCCTCATCACGCACGGGAACAGCGACATTCAGTAAACAAGCCTAAACAAATGGCGACAACAAGCTTTCGCATGTCGGCTCTTTTAACACGAAGAACTTTTTTAGTGAAGGTCAAAAAAAATTAGTGAACTCGGAGAATAATGAAAATTTATCTAACCGTTAACTGTGAAAACAAAAACCTTCACTTTGAAGTATTTCGCGCATTTCTGACGATCGTTCATCTATACGTTGCTAGACACCAGTCTCTGCAATGGTTTCAATTAAAATTTCGCGCGGGAAATTTCCACGGCCGGGACCGGGTACGAGTGCATTGCGCATGCTCGAGCGTTTGACCGCGGTTAAGCTACAGGCTAATGCACCGTTAACCGAGAAGACCTGGGGACGAGGTTGAGTTGTTTTGGTTGTGAAAACAAAAGTGGCCGACACTTCACTCGTTTCAAGAGTAAGAACTACAGCTGGAACTAGGCGAAAAAATAGCTCAAAACACAGCAAAAGCAGCAAGAAGACAACTCGGAGGGCGACATCTGCTATTTGGAGAATATTTGCGGAGCTGGACAAACATAAACGTACACTATCGAAGATGAACTTAACATCGATGGAGGTAAGCATGTTTCAGCTATGTTTTTAAACTAGGAATTATTTTGAATGAATAATAAAACAATTTTTGAATTCGGCTTTGGTATCATATGAAGAACTATGGAGATCTCGGAGGGTGTTATCCACCTCGACGGATGACACCTCCTCGATCTCCATAATTCTTCATAAGATACTCAGCCTCATTTATTAATTGTTAATTATTTACCACAGAGGAGACACCACATCTGTTAGTTACTTATGTCTCGTAACGAGACACCTCCTTTTTAATACCTTGGTTACACCATGTTCTGTTAAGTAGAAATAACTAAAGCTAAAATATCGTGTAACCACGATTGTTCATGCCTTTGGTACTAATCATTACTTGTCAGTTCTTTGATATATTTTGATCACAAATAAATCCTGCTTTGTGAAAAACCAGACCTTCAGATCTGAAGTTCGAGGAATTAGCCGCTCGGCCACAGGTATTTAATTCATGCCAGACAAACTTTTAGACTCGAAAAAATCTATCTAGTAATCATATTTTATCTAGGTTGGCTGGAAAAGTTTATAGCTTTTTTTAGCTCTTTCATGGATTAATAATGTCCAAGTATTATGAGTCTGCCAAAATCGGTGGTTTGAAAAAAAAAAATCTCATAAAGTTTAATTAAAAGGCTAAAGGAATAACTTATTTAAATCTCGCTTAAATAACTCATCCCAGCGGGTGGTTTCAGACCTGCTCCCTTGGGTTTTTTCCATGTTAATATATTTCGTGAAAATTTAACGATCTTGTAACAGAAGATATAGGGCTTATCAGCGATGGCGCTGCAGAGAGCTGTGTTCGACACTATCTCAAATTATTAGGTTAAAGGCATCTGACGACGCTTGCTTGTTGAACCAATCTTGGAGCCTGACAAAAAGCATGGAGAAATCTTTGGATACATGCAACTCGCGAATACTACTTATAGCGCTTAATATCCTACAAAAACAACATACTACGAACAATGACCTTTATAGCGAGTTATGAAAACTAAATGAAAGGACCAGAGAGGCTTGTCATCCAGAGAAACAGCATCCAAAGTTGTGCCGTAGCAGCCAGCAAGAAAAACTGTTAACCGTGGAAGAAGAACTGAGGGCACTATACCTTTTATTGGCAACCTAATGAAGGACGCTGATCTGGAATCAGTTTCAGACTAGACAGCGCAAGAGGCGGCCAACTTGTCACCTAAGTTCAGGAGACTTCCCGACCGAAGTGAGGTGGTCAGGTGATCTTAGATTTTGATAAAAATTCAGAGATCAAGTAAATTTGGTACAGTTCTTGTCATTGTCGCTTACCTTTACCTCAATGCGAAGCGAGCCATCCGAGGAGCGAGATAATAATTTTGCCGAAATTCGTATTGCGCGAGAAATGTACGTGAATGTACGTGGAACGTTGCCTAGTCCCTGTACGGCGTTTTCCTAGTCCTTCTCGGTCAATTCACTTCGCTTGGACCACACGGCCCGAAACGCTTTGGCCGCGCGGAATAATGAGGCTTAGGGACTAGGCAACATGGACGGCACAGCGCGCGCGGTAGAAACACGACTCAGATTCATATGCAACTCGCGACGCCACAATCAATATGATATATCTGGTTGGCAGTCGCAGTGACGTCATCGATTGTGGCGTCGAGTTGCATCAAGGTTTCTAGGCAACGCGACTTCCACTTGCTACAAATGCCAAAATGTTCGTTCATCCTTTTTGAAAAATGTTTACTGTTGGTGAATCACGACCGATTCTCGTCATGCAAATAATGTACAACGCTGTAAAGAGACTTCGCGACGGTTTCTCGTCAAGACACCTATCGGCTTTGTCGGCGATACCTGTATATTCTTCAAATGTGATGAATTGAGTTGAAGTAGGGCTTTTACCTTCAATGCCCTGCTTATTTTCCTCGAATATCTCTTTGTATTCTTGATAAATACAGCTCCACCAGTTTCTGACAACGTCTATGAACAGAATTTTACGGCAAAAAAGCTTTAAATATCATTATTTCCCCCTCCCCCTCCCCCTGTTTTGTGGTTATTTTGTTTTGTCTTTTTTTAACCATATTGTTTTTACCTATAGGTGGTTTTCACGTTAGGTCATCGCCGCCATGGTGGTGGACGGTAAACAAAAGATCGTTCATTAGCTCGCTTTGTTTGTCCACCAGCATTTGTTCATTTCACCATTGTTATTTGTGTCTCCCGAGATTGCATGAAAACCACCTATTGGCTGGTTTCAATTTGTTTGTACTGCTGCCCATTTACGCCTTCGCAAGGTGTTGCGATAAACGTATTTCTAGTAGTAACAATAATCAGATTAACAAATAAAAATAACGTCATCGTACAAATAGGCTATTTTACTTTTTTTTTTTTGGTTGGTTTGTATTGTTAGAATCCAGTAGTGGCGCAGCTGAAACCCTCAACGCGTTTATCTTTTCTCTCAACAATTCTGAAGGGCTGGCACCGTTTGTGAGCGAGGTAAAAAAAGATAAGGCAGCACGGGCCATCTACAGGGATTCACAAAGTGGTCCAGTGTTTGGTAGCGACCTTTCAATTTATCTTACAGAGGTGCTAGCACAGGCAATCTTGGTCGACTGCTACTCTGTTCCAGGTTTAGTGAAGAACCATTTGGCAATCCTAGCCGGGCATCAAGATATCTTCTCACCTGATGAGGTGGAGGTATTTTATCTTGACCCATCCCGCTAAATGGAAGATAACACCAACTGAGTTCAACTAAAAGCGAGGGGATGCATTTAATATAACCCAAACTTCCAATCAATTCCTTTTTGGTTTCTCTTTCTTTCTTTTCTTTTTTTTTTTATAAATAGAACATAATTATTTCTGGAATTAGGAAATGTAAGGTTATCAAAAGAAATCTTCATAGAAAAAAGCTCAACGTCAGACTTCAAATTCTGAAAATTTAATTGTCTAAATCTGCAGTAAGAATTGGTTCTTTTAATGCTTGCCTATGGCTTATTTTTTTGGACATGGATGTCAGAATAGGCTGTCTAGGATAAAGGCTCCGGATTTAGTAATGCACGTTTCCAGACACTTTTCTTGCTCAGACAACTGTCGCCGATTAACTTCATCAAGGCTAAAAAGGAGCATGCACTGCTCATTACAACACTGTAATCGCTCGAGTAACTAAACAAATATTCACAAACGTGAAAACAAAAACAAAAAAAATAAACGGTCTGTTCTATAATTCCGTTCTATAAATCATAAGAAAGAAACAACTATACAAGGAAACCCTCTGTACCAAAGAGTGCATGCTTTCTTTAAGTCGCCTTGGCCAACGTTGTTGCAAATCTCCCTGCGACGCATCCTGCTAGCATGTTTTACCTTTTTGAAAGCAGTTTCCGTTTGAAGAAAGAAATTTTTCTAGTGAGAACTTTACACTTGTTTACTTGTATCTAAATTCAAGTGTTCAGTTATTTACGACACAGTTTTGTTTGATCTACGTCACAGCTCCTTTGTTTCCGGGAGGCTTCCGAAAGATAACAGAACAAATTCATGATGTGCTAGAATAGCGGTAAATTTGAACGATCACATTCAAAAAGTCACATTGTGCTCATATGGCAAAACATGTTATTTTTTCGGGGAGGCTATCGTGGTAATGCGTACTTTTAATTAAAAAATAAAAATGCTCTCGTAGTGATAACTACTTCTAATTTAAAAAAAAAATGTTTAGTTTATGGGCACTTTAAGAAGTGATGCACTACATTAAAAAGATAAGCCTACAAAGTGCAATAGTCAAGCCTCTTCAATAAGGGGCATAGGATGGTTTATGGGGCCTCGTCGCGCGTTCCTGCCCCACGTTTTGAGGGTAGGTTTTGTATTGCCTTCTTGTCAACTCTCATTCTACATCTGTATTTGCAGACGTAACGCAAAGAGTTCAAATCTCAGGATAGAATTTTCCCTGCTAGCGTTTGTCATTGACTTAGGTGTAGTTACTAGATTTTTGATATATAGTTTAGCACATATTTAAATACAATTATTAATTCCTATACGTAAGCAACGTTAATTGCGATATATTCAGTCCATTTATATTATCCCAACATTTTGTACTTTTATGATAATTATCCAATATAACTCGCCACAGTATTTAGTTCATGCCATCAGATATTCATCTGATGTCATTTTGCATTTTCATCACTTAATGTGTATCGATGCAGTTTTATTCACACTGAAATGCACCGAGAAAGCAGGTTAGTTTTCAGGATTGCAAGAAAGAAAATACACCAAAGTTTCTAAGCAGCGAATTCTACTTAAGATTAATTTGAGTTATTTGGAACTTTTGAATTCAATAACATGTCAGGGTTATTAAAGGGTTTGGTTTGAAATGTATTTGGTTTGAAATATACTAACTTTTATTTGAATTCAAACGTACACAATTGTTTTATTTCTCACGCAGGCTATTCGCTAAACGCTAAACCTTACGTTCCTTGTGTCGGATTTTCAGTAGCAGGTCTAGATCACTCAAACTTCGGCCTTTATAGATTTCAGACTTTTTTGTTAATTGTTGTCATAGTGATATCGATTATACTTGAAACTGCACTTTAACAAACTCCATTTCATAGTCAATCACTGGTGAAGGACAAGGACATTAAATAACTGTTAAGGCGATTGAAAAATATCGGTATGGTCTCCCGAAAACTGCATCGAAACACCTTAATTAACTTAAATTGTTTAGAAATATTATAATTTTTGATAGCAGTCGCTCGCGATAGTTATTTGATTATCAAGTAAAGCGAGACAAAGGAGGAAACGGAAAGGGAAGAAAAAAAAAAGTTTTGCCTTCCCATTACTCCTTGCTATTGCTCGTTTCCATTATTCTCCACTCAGGCCCAGGACTGCGCTATGCAGAACCTGGAAAAAAGCCTGCGTACGAGGCAGTAGAGTTACTACCGGATGTGCGGTGTTATTGATCTTCATCCAATACCTTTTGTTACAGTTTGTGACTTCTAGTGACTTATACAACAATATTAAACACTTAATAACTGTTCCCGAGAAAAGCAAAATTTACTGTTTCGCGAGAGAACAGTCTTTAAGTGATCTGTTATATGGCTGAAAATGTTGAAGCTGGAAGACATTGTTTAAACCTCGCTGTAACAGCAGTCGCCGTTCAACATTTGCGAATTACAGTGCACTGTTACCTCTGACGTAATAGGTTTGCAACGTTGCCCGCTCAGATATTTTGGCGGGAAACAGTTTCATTGTTAGATGCGATGTGACCAGAAACAAATTTCCAGCTATATAAAACTTCAAAATGTTTAAGGGCGATAGCGAAGTGAATATAAAGTAAAATTGACTATATTGCACTGTGGTAACTATACTGTAATTTACTTAAAACACTCATAAAGTCTGGCACCTTTACTATCGATTACGAGTACTATTTAAGGCACGTTTGTGCGCACACTATTATAGGAAAAAAATGTAAAATATATAATGTCTAGCGCAAATAAAGAGAAAAATGGATTAAGAAAATTGCGAGGGGGATTCTTTGGGTCGCTTGGGTTGCGCCCTTTGCATGTCATATTGATTATTCAAAGTTGAAGCATCACGGCCAGATACATCATTTCTTTATCGTATCATGACCCAGGAGTCATTTTATAAGTTAAAGGTTGAGTACATGGATGATCGTCCGGGCGAACGAAGTCCTGAATAGGACTGTTGTTGTTGTTGACAGTGACAGAGGTTTCGACAACCTGTGCGGTAGTCATCTTCAGAGTCAAAGTGAGTTGTATCACGTCAGTTGTAGGTATTAAACTCGGGATATTGACCTGATTGGTCAATTAAGTCTTGATTTTATTGGTCATAGGTCAGTTAAGCCGTGATGTTATTGGCTATGAAGACTCGCAATGTCATCGGTGCATTTCGATCCGTCTATTGTCACAGTTAAACAGTCGTTTAACTGCTCAGTCTGTCCAAAGATTTAGGGGGACGAAGTGTCGTAGTGAAAAACAAATGAAAGCGATGGCTGTATTCGTTTAGAGTAGGAACCTAATTTTTTGTAAGTGAAAAAGGGACTTTGCAGTGTGTTTCTGAAGATAACTGCCGACATCATCCTCGCCGCGTTTCAAGGCAGGTATCATTATATTTTTAAATTTTTGTAGACTTTGCATTGATTTTTCTCAGACGAATACGCCCTTTTAGAACTGTTGCGTGTTATCACTTAGCGAGATGGCAAGCAATCCATGCGTTCATTCGTATCAGAAAGCTTTGAGTGCGATCGCGGAAAGGCTTCCTAAGGAATTCAAAGGTAAAGCAGCGTTAAGTAGGCGTTTGCGCCTTTTTTTAGCAACTTTTCCTTTTTTTCCTTTTTGTTTAATATTTTTAGTCCTTATATTTTCCTATTTTGACTTAGGTATTTATGAATTTTCGACCATTTGCGGGAACGCACGTACGTATTACCGAACAGGAAGCTATACCCCTAAACCATATAAGCCTAAAACCGTGCCTTTCCTAAGACCCTAACATTTACGTTACTTGTAGTCAAGGTAGGAACGCAGAATGACGGATCAAGTGCAAGACGACTTGTTTCCTTTTTCTTTCGCTGGAGTCGCGCGGTTGGCTTAGGAAAACTGCTTACAAAAACGATAACCCTAGTTTTGTATATAATTATATATAAATATTCAACTGATAACTTTATTTTATTCTACTTGAGATAAAATTCCATAGTAATGTCACCGTCTTTTATTGGCGAACATCGACATACTTTTAAAGCAACGACCGTGCTGCAACTTTCAACTGTAATTTCTATATCTTTCAGTTCGTCTTACAGACCCTATGCATAATACAGTGGAACCTCAATTTAACGAACTACTACAAAACGAAGTCCTCGAGATGAGAGTAGAATACTAACGAAGAAATTTTGTCAGTCCCTTGGCCCTTCGTTAAATCAAGGTTCCACTTTAATGAGTTTTCGTTTGACAAGGTAGATCTATATCTTTACGCGTTTTGGCCTTGCGTTCACACTGAAGCGATCAAACGAAGGCTTAGGAAACGCTATCGAAAAAGGAGTCTTTTAAAAAACAAAAGTTAATCGTTTTAGAGTGGATGGGTAAATAAGAGGGTTCTCAAAAACGCTGACGTTAGAGCTTGTGACACCTTTACAGATGGGATAGAGGAAAGCTTTATAGGCGGGATAGACGAAAGCTTTGTATGCAGGGTAGCCCGCGAGCAAGCTGTCCCGGGGGGTGTGGGAGGGAAAAGGGGAAGATCTGATTAGTCAGTTTTTGAAAGCTCAACACCAGAGGAGTCATAGGGGGGTTCTTACGGAATTCCACTTTTTTGAGACGTCAGTGTAAGCTCTCCCTCCCCCACTAACGCATCCCCGGAAGAGCTTGCTCGCAACGAAATGCAGGTCCAAGAATGCCCTAAAAGGCAATTATAGACACAGAACTCTTGATGGGTTTTTCCCAGCGAAAGTCAAGGAAAGCTAAGGTTTTATCAGAGCAAATTGGTGTGGAAGAGTCCTTAGTTTGCTATATTACTATAAAACTTACAACAAATATATAGATCTTCTGTTTTGCAAGGGCGCGTGCCCGCATGTTCGCCACGGCATGCAGGCGTTACAGGAGAAGAACTAGAGATACGTGTTTGGCAGAACCTCGCGGAGCTCGTTGGGGGATGGGAGGGCGGCACAGAAGTGGAGTAGCCTTGGCTTAGTCGTTATATTCTCTAATATACATGCATCAAGCTGTGCTACGTCTGTTGTTGAAGAAACGCCACACGTTTGAAATTCTTTCAATATAAACACAGGAAACCCAGTTCCACCTTAAAAAATATTGCTGAGAGTGTAAATGGGTAAGAGACGTGTCAAGCAGCAGAATGTATCAGTCATTGGTCTATTCAAGTTAGCTGGACAGCATAAGAAAATGGATGACGTTTTCGTATACCACGAATGTCAGAGCACACGCTGGAGTCACTCTGTAAAAACAAAAACAAACAAACGTAATCACAAACAACGTTTGTCTCGTGCCTTTTAATATGTTTGTTTGTTTTTTCATGTGCCTTTCCTGTACGTTTTGTCTAGTTGTTCGTTTTAACTGTATTAGCGAGTTGTTCTCAAAGCTCCGAACTTCCCTGCATACAGTACAAACATTGTAATCGTCATCTTTAACAAGTGGTCACCTTTATAAAGCGACCTCAATCACCCCTTTGCAGCCCATGTTTTGCCTTTCTTGTTATTTTTGCCTGTGTTAACTAGCGACCACTCGTAAATGTAAGAAAGTAATGAAGGAATGAGAAATTTCGGTGTGAGCGTCGGGGCTCGCAAACACTGTCTGGTTGGCAGGCAGGATAACGGATAGTGCTGTATGATAATGGTAAGTTTATTTCCCTGTTACGTTTACAAGTTAGCAACTTTGTTAAAAGAATAGAAAGTAAAAGATCAATACAGATCAGGGTCGCCCCTGGTATAGTTCGCCTGAAAGGACGTTGATTCAGCCGCATTATAGTTTGATAGAATGAAGAATTGAATGAAGTGTTCTTCTATGAAGACTATCAGTTAATTGCGTTTCGACGGCCACACTCAGCGGGTAGTTTTTGTGATATTTTATTGAGCGACCACCTTCATTAGGCGGCAAGTCTCTTACATACCGGGCGAGGATGACCATTATATAAACAGGTCAAACTACAGTTATCATTTCCTATTATCATTTAAACTTTCCGTGCCTATTTTTGTGTGTCGTTTGGTTTGTCTGTTTCTCGTATGAGCCTTATTTCAGCCAAATAAAGCAGTTGGTATGCGGCATGTGGGAGGACCGGGTATAAATCCCGGCCGGTCACAGAGTTCATTATCAAAAGAAAATGCCACTCTGCTGTCTGTTTAAGACCTTGCCTCAGGCCAGACAGACGATCGGGAACTGGCGTTAAAAATTGGAAAAGGCAATCATAATATCGCGGATTTGATTATAGTCACATAGACATCTGCGCGTTATAAATTCTTAAATTCTTATCATTATTTCTAAGCCTTTGGCCTTACTTCCTTCATCCTTCCTCTCATTAATAGTTCATCAAAAGTGGACGAACAGTACTGAACCTTCGTTTTGAGCCAAATTTTCGTCCCATTTCGTCTCATTGCGCGAAATTTCGCCGACAATAGATGCACCGAAATTTTAGCGATATTCCCTCTCGAAATTAGTGAATATTGACGGAATTCGGAGAAATTTGATATCATTACTTTCGCACAGTGTTGTAAAACAACCAACTGCCACTATTGTTGAAAAAGAATCGGAAATGTTTCCCAGGTGGTGTGGTCTACCGCCTCTTTTGTTTCACTAATCATACATAGCACGGGGTGGGAGGATAACAATAAGTTCATGAATACACCAATAGTGGCAGCCAGTGACGTCCCCGTACGTTACCTTCCGGGTTTGTTGGTTTGTTTGTTTGTTTTTGGCTTTTTCACGCACAGTTGCGTTAACAACTGCACTGATCTTTCACGTGTGAAGACCGAGCTTACTGTTAAAGATAGACTGTTCACAGTCCTCTATTTTTCCGTAAGATCATCGAGATTGAGCGCTTTCTGTTACGGGCTGCCAACTTGCATGAGTGTCAAAACTACTTAGGGGGCGGGGGGCGGCTGGGAGGAAGCGAGAAAAATAGAGGGACTGTAATAACATCACTGCAGCTCGCGTTCAGGAGGCGTGACAGGAATTTCACGCCTTTTACCATTTAGTAATTAAGAAACTCCGCTGGTGATGAAAAACATGCCAGACACATTTAGCATCGATTACGCGTGTTTACAAATATCTCTTTTCGAAACCATGATTTTATAATGTTTCTGGGCCATTCCTCGAAATAAAATCGGCAAACATGCACAAGAAAACATTTTCCTAATCAAAATGCCAAAAATCCTTCGTGTGTTAGCGCAAGATGTGCCTTATGGTATGAAAGCGTACGTTTTATTGAAAAGTCGACTTGTCAACGACTCGTCAATTTAGGCAACTTAAACTAAACCCGTTGTCAACGCAAATTAACATCTATTGTCTAATGACCAATCAAATGCCTGCGTTGCTGGTACAACGCGGTCCGTGAACACGAGCTGTGGTGATGTTATTACAGTCCCTCTATTTTTCTCGCCCCGCCACCTCCCCCCCCCCCCCCCGAGCTATAGTCCCCGACGCTCGCCCACTCGGTACATTTGAAAATCAAGATACCCGTGACGGTAAGACGCGGTATATCTAAAAGATCTCACGAAAAAATAGGGGACTGCGAACAGTCTAAGCTTACTGTTAAAGGGGACAAGTGCTGTTGTCCTTTTATCCGCGACATCTACATTACAGTTCTGGCCGCGGTTGATTAAATGTTCTATAGCGCAATCCACCGGAGAAATCACTATCCAGTGGATACGTTTTATGGATACCAACTGCGTTATCCGCTGGATAGTGATTTATGCAGTGGATAGCGTTATCTACCTTTTGAATAACTAGGGCCTGCCAATTACTCACTGTCATCCAGACGGGTAAGACCTAGGGGCTCTTTTGTTGGGGATCTCACCTGAGAACATTAGAAACCAATCCTTTATAAAATCCCCTCACTCCTTCGTATCTAGAAGTCGACAACAAAGCTAATGTCAGAAGGCGACTTTTTAAGGTATAAATCTTGGAGCGCTGGAAAATTTCGCTTTCAAAAACTGCGTCCAAAAAAAAAAGAAAATCGACGAAGCGAGTCCCTCATCTCACCTGAAAGTTTTACGGATAACGTCCACTGCTCCATTGTATTCGGCCATCGTGTATTGATTCTACAAAACACAAAAAAAAAACCAATTAAAAAGCCAAAAGAGTACAAAACTTTAAATTCTGTATACAAAATCAACATTTAAAGCGCTGGGTAGTAACCTCTAGGGAGTTGGCTGCTTGGAACTCGGAGACGCACAGAGCTTTCTTTTGTTTTGGGAAGAGTAGGATACAAAAGGTGGCTGGGCATGGTGCTATCATAGTGGGTAGAGTCGGAACAAAAAGGTAACTTCCTGATTACAACTACCTCGCTCTTTTGACTCTGCTTACGACTCCGAGTTTTGATGGGTTGTAAGCGTTTTAACGACTGCTCTTACGAATTCAACCCAGACTCCGTCGCTAGGGAAAAACAGCTGTAAATTTGTATGCGTTCATAAACTTAATTGGCCCTTTGCAGCTAGCCATTCACGTGGTACAAAAAAAACGTAATGCTTGAGAGCAAGAATCGTACCGGGAGAAGATAAAGGGAATTACGATGTTAAATGATGTGAACATTTACACTTGCCACAAGTCCACTGCGCAAAGCGAGCGAAAGAGAAATCGCAAGACGAGCGCCAACCGACCACCGAACAAGCAGATATCGGAAACTGGGCCGAGAAAGTCTAGTGAGCCTTTTGTTTGTCTTGTCTCAGTGTGTCCCTTACTCTCCAGCATTGCGGTTTTGTACCACGTGAATCACTAGCGGAAAAGTGCCTGTTGGAACTAATCTTGTGGACATAACCTTACACTGAGAGATAAGTAGGAGGTCTGTTTACCTGTAGTCTTGATCTGACTACTTGATACGGATAAGTGGCTGTGGCAGCGAAGATCTTTGATAATGATGCCATTATCAAGTACTCTGTTGAACTCTAGAAGGAGGAAGAAACGATACCTACTAAGGGTCTGTTTTAGCTTCGTCTTGGTATAAAAACAACTTTCTACTTGCTACATCTATTCCGGAGAAGTTCCTGCTGTGACCTGTGTAAATTTTGAGTCGTGGACATTTGTATATAGTTTGAGATTTTAGGTAAGATCAATAATTTAAAAGTCATTCAATAGGTTAGTGTGCCAGCACGTAGGAAAGTGCCCCCAATTAGCTAACTGTTAAGCTAAATACATATGAGAGGACGAGGCCGAAATCCCGGTTGCTCGAGTCGAGATCTCAGCAAGCAAGATAGCCCACCTTCTCGTATAAACACAAAGTTCCCTAACAGGTGTGTCTTAAGCTAAAGATAGGTCAACATGGAAGGAGAATTTCAAAAGGCTGGGCTGATGTTTCTAGTTTGACAGGGCTCAAAAACCATTGACTATGGTTTGCTCACACCTTGAAGAAGCGCTTTAAGAGTATTCTTATTATTCAATGACCTGTTACTATAAGTGAACGGCTCCATTAATTCTGGCCAGAGAGAGACTGCTAGTAGCCTATCCAGGCATGCCAGAGTCAATATTTCGGAATCCTTTAAGTTGACTGGTCGGTAAAGAGGGGACCAATGTTTTGAAATTAATTAGCAGTGATATTTAAGGAAAATCAATGAGAAATCATTGATTGTGGTTTGTCCGTGCCTTACAGCTGTAGGTGGAGAATGAATTTCTACGAAATCATGTTCTTGGTGTTCAAAGCTTACATGTATCATATACATCAGCGAGTGAACCTCCATAATTTTTCTCGTGATGATGCGCCTTTCACGGAAAACAAAGGTACTGGTCCAGCGGGGGAGGGGGTACTTTTGAAAATTACGGTGGGAGTGTGCAGCATGCTTCCTGAAAGCTTAACCCTGCCTTAGACCAAAAAACGTAATTTGCCCTCCCTTAAGTCAGCTTTCAAGAGACGAGTGATAGAAAGAAACACACCATGTTAAAGACCATTGTTTCAGAAAGGACAAGCTTACTCTGTTTCACTCCAACAAGGGGTCAACAGCCATACTCTTTACAATCTAAGCCGTGCAATTTAGCAGTATATAGCTTATATTAGGTCGGTATCACTTTTCTTAGCAAACTGCTAGATCTTCACATTCTTAAAATGAGCAGCAACAAACAGAAATACCCACTCAAGCAGAGAATGCAAAAACAGTATGCTAAGTAATTATACGATCACATCCTGTTGTGATAATTAGCCTGTGCCAGGCTCTCAGATAGTATAGTGGGAACGTATTAAAACGAGCAAAGCGAAAATAAGACGAGCACGACTTGGGAAAGGGGGCGGTGGCGGCGGGAAAATGGGAGAGAAAGAGAGCCTGTTAGCATTTCTTTAGCCTGTGAACAGGCCTTTGGTCGCTATTTTTTCCCCAGACAGAGAGCCTGTTCACAGGCTAGCATTTCTTTAACGACCCTCTTCCGCCCATTTCTGTCACGTCTGGATTCGGCTGTCAAAACTGTTAACACTTCAGTTAGCTACAATCATTCTCTAGTTTCTCGCGTGAGAATTGCACGCGACGCGAACTCCTTGTGCAATGTGTGGAAATTTATGTCTTGGAATTCGTTATCCTGTGAGAGCATCCGTTTTTTTTGGCTCTAGTTTATAGCAATAAAAGGGGGCGGTAAGTTTTTTCCTCTGTTGGGTAGGTTATGCTCTGGAAGGTTCTACATTGTCACTGAGCAAATGTGACTTTAGCCGCTTGTTTCACACTGAGAGGTCATGGCACACATATCGATTTACTGTGGCGTTTGTTTCTGGTCGGCAGGATTTGCCCTCTGATGAGATAGCATTTTCTTTGACCTCTAATTTGAAGCGTAAAGCTTTTTATTGCGACTGAATAAGGGTTTTAATTTTCTCCAAAATGCCTTCTGGATCTGACTAACTAAGTGATTTTCTTTAGTCCGTGAATTAATGTAATATTTTTCTGCAATGTTGTATCACGCTGGGCCCAGCTCGTTAGTTTTCTTTGCAGAATGTTAAATTATCACGGATGGTGATTTACAGATCCAGAATTATAAGAATGAAGTGCAGCTTAAACTTAAGCTACATCAACTAAGGAGAATTGCATTGTGACTTCGTAAACTCCAGCTTAATAGTGTTCCTCTTAAAATAGCGTGAGTCTTTCGATTGGAGCGCGGCGTAGTTTCTGCCTTGGTAATAGCGGAATAAGCTTAACAGTCTTTGGACTGTTTTGTTATTGCCACTCTGTGATCAACCAGGACTCCAGATTACCGAAAACAATTTCGCACTTTCCTTCTCTCGCTTTCTTCTCGTCCTCCTCTCCCTCTTTACCGATGCCAAATAGCTGCGGCTGAAAATCCAAGCTTTTTCAGTTGTTCCATTTGGTCTCGCATTATAGATATCAGCGGCGAAATGACTATTATCGTAGAGTTTTCTAGGATTAGAGCAGCTTTAGCCAAGCGTGGGAATAGCTGAAAGATTAAACTTTTGCCGAAACCGGTGGGCATAATACTGAAAACATCTTTACCGCGAGCTACAGCATAAGACAACGCGGATTCATGAAGATCACACACGCGATTCGCGTTAGCCATCTTGGTGATGACAAACTGATGACCACGCTACTAGGTGATGATGTTAACTGTCACAATTGACCAATCAGAGGGTATATCAGGAGCTGATATACCGGAACAGGCCGTTAAAAAAATGCGTACAGGCTCCGCCGCCCTGTCTCTCCCCAGCCCCCGCGCGTTTTTCGCATTTCTTATTACTGAACGACTTTCCACCACCATCTCGGAGTCTGGAACAGGCTAGTGATAATGAAATCTATAGTTTCTGTACTGACAAGTGTGCAACCTTGCTTGTGAACGAAACTTAACTTATGATCAATGTCGGTGAACAACCATTTAAGACTGACTTGTTAACTTACCAATTTTTTATTGATTGGTGTACCGAAGTAATGGCTGTAGCCTTTCTTAAGTTCTTCATAAGCCATGAACTGGAGAGCACCATGTGACACACCAAACAGTCCGGGGACGTAACCCTATTGAACAAAATACAGAGTATATGTAGCTGATATTCCATCGCGGTTAAACATTTCAAGTGGGTTAATTTTGTAAATTGCACCATTTGCACTGAATCAGGCTCTAGTTGCTCAAAAGGTCGACAACGCTATCCACCAGGCCCCAGTTTCTTTCCTAAGGTTGGTAACGCTATCCACCAGAAAAATCCTTACCTACTAGAAGCGGAATTAGTTTTCCTCACACTCATTTACTGGATAATGATTTATCTGGTGGATAGCGCTATCCGACGCTTGGAAAACTAGAACCAAACATCAGAAGCTTTAGCAACGACGACCGCATGAATTTAAGATAGGAAACAGGAAACAAAATTCGTCGTCGCTCGTTTACGGCCCCCACAAAACGTGAAATTATGCAATTTTTACCTCGTAGTCGTGCGGTAACGGCAAAGAAATGTTCAAGAAATTGTGCAGAGTTATTGCTTTTTCCGCCATTACATAGCATGGCAAACTTACTTTGTATAATCCTCGGAGTCCCTCGTGTCTCCAAAGTTTAAAAAGGGTATCTAAAAAGTAAGAATTAGGAAAATGATTTTATAATAAACACAAATACATGTATGATCTACGCCTCTCTAAATCAAGGTCACACAGACATTGTGTCAGACAAATAACTGTAATAGGAGGAACTCGTTCTTTTACCACTACAACAAGTAAATGGAAAACGGCTTTCCATGTCCCTTTATTGGAAAATTCCCGGGACCAACGGAACATCTGAAAAGGTGGCCTTGTTTGTCCGGACGAAATATTCCAAACAGTAGACTGCTTGCAGTCCACCTTTCTCCTAAAATCCGTCTAGTTCTTATCTCATCCAGCGCGATTGCAAACCACGACGTTATTATTACAATAAACTTTGCAAAGAAAAATAAGAGACTGCTCGCAATCTACCCAAACAGAGATTCGTGCTCCATTTGTTAAAACTTATCTTTGATACCAGTTTCAGGCCTTCGCGGCTGTTTTCGGTAAGTGGAACTGATTTGTAAAACAAATAGTAAACCCTATTCCGGAATGAAATTTACTAGGCCTCAATTTTTCAAACCATTCACCCAACTCGTGAACCGACCGGTTTGCCCATTCACCACTTTAGAAACGACCAGAGAACTGGAACCGAAATGCGTCCCGCAATTGTTTCTGGGATTGTTACTGGTGACGTGCCGGTCAGCTATTGGCCAATTTGTTTCCCAGTCCCTAGTAACAGTCCCATAAGCCTTTGCGAAAGTTAAGTTGGCCAAGTTTCCTTCTTTCTTACCAATCATCCCTTTGTATTGCGGTGCTTGAGTAACGGCAGCTGGTAAACCAGTGTACTGAAGACAGAGGCGAGTCTTGATAACCCATATTGGATTTGTTACTGTTAGTGTTCCAGTTCCTGAAAGGGAGGAAAATACGTCAACTTAACTTTTAAGATGGATACTGGGTGTCACCCAATCCTCTCAACCCTGTGTATAAATCATCACAGACAGACAATTAGGGATGACACTGTGTAAGGGAGCAGAGGAGTTTGGTTTGAACTTGATTCCTGTTATATCATACGATACAATAAAATACAAAAAATTTTATTAACTCTCCCAAAGGGCTATTCTGAAGTGAATTTACAAAAGCCAAAAAAGAAGGGGATAAGAAGAAAAAGCGTAAATTGATTACAATCTTGGTACAAAACTAAAAGCCTAAACTATGCGCGTATAATTACGTTATCTTTTTAGAGATCCAAACTAAATCAAATATTAACTATCTAACGTATGGGGTCTGCTCCCGCAATTCGCGTTTGACGCTCCTCTTAACATAGTGACGGGCTGTTTCTAGTGTCTGCGGTCAGAGAGTTCCAGGCACTTACAGCACGATAGTAAAAATAATGACCGATGCGCAGTAACTGTTCTGCATAGAGGGATATTTAGACTGTTCCTTTTCCTCGTGTTGTAGTTGTGTGGGTCTGGTCGCTTACTGAGTTTACTACTCAAGTAAAACGGAGCGACGCTACTAACAATTTTGTATACTTGCGTAGTATCACGGACTAATAGCTGATCTTTGATGGAGGGCCACCCTAATTCCCGAAGAACAGGCGAGATGTGATCAAACTTTTCAGTATCTGTCAATACGCGGGCGGCGAAGTTTTGCACTAATTGTAACTTCTGTAGATTTTGTTTAGCGGTGCCTGCCCAGACAGTGGAACAGTAAAAAAGTTTACTAAAAATAAGAGAATTCAAAATAGTTGACAAGACAGGTTTAGTAAACAGGTGCCTCACCCTACCAATCTGACATAACATGGACAGAAGAGACGATGTGAACGTGTATACATTATCATTAAAATTGAGGTATGAGTCCAGTGTAATGCCTAAGTCTTTAACTGAGGCTACCGGACCAGATGTTTGGCCTGATCGACCTCGCTCAAAATACTGGCATTTTATTTTCTTTATCATTGGTAATAATGACCTTGTTGTATTTGCCATCTTTAAAACTTCTTCATTGGTTTTATGTTCCGTCCATGTTACTCTTAACATACTTATATATTTTAGCGACTGACGAAAAAGTCAAGAATGGCCATAAAAGTAATTGATCCATACGCCAAGTTGATGATAAATCGCGGCAATCATATTTTGATTGTGTTTCATTAACACGGGCGTGTTTAAAACACGAAATGACGAAGTGACGAAATAGCGAAATGGCGAAATGACTTTCCTAAAGAGTAAAAAAAAATGACTTGCTCTATTTTGTCGTGTCCAGTTGTTATGTCTTTGCCTTCCATGAACCGGCAAAACTCTGCTCAGCATGCTGATGCAAGACCTCACAAATGTTGTTGTGCCATCGCAGTTATCGCACTCACTTGTTCTTTCTCGTACTAAGAAACACCAACACCCCAACACCCTCAATTTTATTTTATTGTTTAGCACAAAGGACAAAACAACCTCGTTCTCAGGTACTCTCTCCTACCCGTCTCTCTCTCTCTCTCTCTCTCTCTCTCTCTAGAAGAATATTAGGGCACTTTTCTGACGTTTCCCTCTTTTGATGATAGATCAAGCCTTTTTGTGTGGTAACTTTTGACAAGCCATCTAACAAAGCGTCATGATCTAACCTTTCTGCATGCGAGAGGTTCGCCAATACCATCTAATCCTGACTTAAACAGATCACTATTTGTGCTTAAGAGGGCACGAAAGTGCCCTATGCCGTGGTATCAGCCAATTCAAAAGCTTTAAATCCAATTTGTTGGTCAAGAGGGAGCTATTGACTTACCATTTATGCGCCACTCAATTCTCTCGATCACCACAACCTTTTAAATCTGAGATATCTGCGGCTTTAAAAATCTGCCGTGTATGTGTTTGACTTTTCATGTCGATGAAAGGTTTCAGAATTCGAAATATGCCCTTTTTTCGTTTCCTAAGTTCGGACAATAAAAATCGCTATTTAATTTTCATTGATTGAACTCAAAATCATACAGCAATTAAAGCAATCATTTGGCAATATAACAAAGCAAATTTGACAACAGAATCACCATCCGTTATTTTTTTATGAAGATTTGAAGGAACCAATGTCAGAAAATGGCAAAAGTCACTAAAGTTCCCTATTTGCTAGATGATACAAATGATCATTTCACCGCAATTTTTGGAGAGGCAGGAATAAATGATACTATCTAACTGTACAATACTGCAATAGCAACGGGTGGTTTAATTTTCAGATTTGTTGGTTACAACAAAAAGGAACCAGTACCGAAAAAAGGTGGTTTATAAACTCGATGTGCTTTGCATATAGAGGTATATGGACAGGTGACTGAAAAATTCCACTTCAGGCCTCATTGTGTCGCCTGATGATTACAGTAATATTGTTTTAGGGGAAAGTGTTGTTATAATTGTGAAAAATAAATTGAAGATCATGAATTAACCTTGGCGCACTCCTTAATTTTCGAACTGACCCACACACTATATTTAACATGTCGCTTTGTCAACTCCGCAAAGATCGATGAATCTAAGACCTACACATCCCCAGCAGACAAGTATATATTTTTAAAGGAAATCTACAAAAGGTGCCAGCTTAAATCTCAGTCTCGTGAGTTATGAATCAGATGAATAACTGTAAAACACTGACCAAACTAGTAAGGATATTGGCGCGCTCCTAAACGCGCTGCTACTAAATGTGTCAAACAATTGTGTAAATAAAGGCTGGCCTCACTCGACAATCTATCATCTGTTTATCGTGATAGCCCTAGTCTTAAGGTTGCTATACACGTTTTATTTTGAATCATAGTAAGTGATAACAGAATGTTCTTGTTCAGATAACTTAAACTCAGCTATAGAGACGATGGTTTTGTTCAACTCTGTCTAGACTATATTTTGTAATTGGGCTTTGAAAAAGAAAAAGAACGCGTATTATAAACGACCGATGTGGTTTACTTTCCTCTCCTGAGATAGTGCAATACCGTAAAAAAAGCTCTAGCAAAGCCCCCTCTGTTTAACCCCGCTTCTTTAATAAGTCCGCTGTTTGGAAGTAGGCTTTTATAATAAGCGCCCCTATCTAACATGTCCCTCGCCATTTTTTTTTTCTGCAGCCATTTGGTTTGTTATTACAGAAATATACACTCAAACACATACCACTGTTTGCTACTCGTTATTACGTAATAAATTTAGACTACAGTTGTTTGAGCTTTGGAAAAAAAAACCTACCTGGCACAAAAACGGTATGTTTAAGATTTGAAATAAACCCCTCCTTCTCTCTATTGCGCCCTCCTCTCTAATAAGTTCCCCATTATTAACTAAGCCCCGGGGGATTAATGGAGCTTTTACAGTAGGTGTAAATTAACAAGACTACAACGAACTCAACTAAATGCCGCAGAGAAAGTTATGATCTGTGGGACTTCTGTGTAGTGCATTGACGTCTTCGGCGTGACGTTTGCGTGACGTTTATCATGCAGTACTAGTCAGTGAATGCCACGAGGCAGGAACTGGATTGACGTGCAAGGTTTACGACGTGAATTGAAGTAAGTTGTTTTCAATGTATAATACTTTACAGATATAAAATGAGTTTTTAATGCAGGGAACAACGTTTCCAAAGTAAGGGATATGCGATCGCTTATATAAATCATCAGTTCGAGCAGTATCTTTTTTGTTTTTCCTGGAATCATCCTTCGTTGCTGCACGGTGAAATTGCTCGATTATAATTTGCAGTCTAACTTCTTTTGCCGAAATGCTCGCCTCAAGTAGTATGTGTACATTTTTTGTCGTTGTCTCAAAGTTTTGGCTCGTTTTTGTCACCCATTAAAGTTAAATCGCTTTGTCCATGACGTAAGAATTAATTGCAGTCTTTCATCTTCCAATATTGACATATTGACAGTTAGCATATACCACACAAGTAAATAGTGCTTTTCGCGCGCTCTGATTGGTTAACTCGGACGTGATTAGCCAGCACTATTCACCTCCGAGCAACCGGCGCGAGAGATTTTTATTTTCTGACCGTTTGTCACACATAAAATAACGTTTTGGTCCGCTAATTTTTCAGCTTGTGTGGTATATACTAAAACAATTATTCACCTTAGTGTCGGTGAAAGTGATGGATATTCACCGGCCTTGCCGCTTCGTGGTTCGGTAAATATCCCTCACTATTCACCTCCACTTCGGTGAATAATTGTTAACTATGTTTAAAGTGTTGATAACGACATCCGTACTTATCTCAAGACCCAAGGTCAAAGAAATTCCTCAGAACGAAAATGGAGGAAAGGGACTATTGCAAAAAGCTTACTTGGACAGCCCGGAATAATTAATCCTGTGAAATACGAAAGGCGTGTTTTAAGAGCGCCTAAGACAACTCAACATTAATGTTGAGTTGTCTTAGACGCTCTCTAATTAGAGTTATTTTCAAAAACTTCTCAGTTTATTGCAGTCTTTCATCTTCGGATCTTGACATATTGAGAGCTATGTTTAAAGCATCGATAACGATATCTGTACCCATCTCAAGATCCAGGAAGAAAGAAATTTTTCAGAACAATAATGGAGGATAGGGACAAGTACAAAAAGCATCCTCAGACACAATAATGAATCGTGTAAATACGAAAGACGTTTCAAGAGCGTCTAAGGCAACTCAACACTAATGTTGGACTGTCATAGACGGTCTTAACAACTTAACTAATATCAGAGTTGTTTTCAAAAACTTCACAGTTTATTGCAGTCTTAACATAGGTGTTAGATCTGCATTTTACATGCTAAATCACCTCTTGTTTTGTATTGCGGAAATTAACATACCAACTATTAATCGCGTGAAATAAGACAAATGCGTTTTAAGAGCGCCTAAGACAGCTCAACATGAGAGTTGTTTGTTGATTACAATCAAATTGTTAGTGTTAGATTTTGTATTTAAGATCTCTTTTTTATCTCAAGATTTTCTATATATTTAGATATATATCCTGTGCTCTTGTACAGCTTTAACTTCAACCGAGTACCCACCTCTGGGGAGTTAGTTTCGTTGTAATGCATTGTTAAATTTTTCCTTCGGAGTAAAAGTGTTACAGCATTGTTTGCGTTCGTAAAAGAATTATATCAAGCGTCCTGAGATTTGCTGGAGATTAAGTACACGTTTCTCATACGATTTATACTAACTAATGGTATCTATAACAATATCATTGATCTTGATTAGCTCTCTGCGCGCTTATTTGTCATGTAATCGGCGCGTAATCACGTGGGTATCCAATAACAGGTATCTAATTTGAACTTTTCGTAATTGGGTGCCTGTAATGGGATACCCACGTGATTTGCACGTCAATTACGCGCGCTCTAATGGCTTCCGTCGCAGTATTTCCTAGATTTCTCATGACTTATGAAAAATGCTACAGACTATTTTAAAGAAGTTCTCGCAAGAAATTTATAATTTCGAAATTTGTTATAGATACGATTAACTAGTAATTGGACTTCGTGGCATACAATTAGTCAAGGAGTAATCGTGCTCATATTTTGAACGCGGCCTCGCATTTTGCGCTCATCCAATTTTGAAATGACATGTACTCCCGCGATTACTCCCTGAATTGTACTTCACTCAGTCCAAGTACTGTTACTAATTCAAGTTATTGTTGAGTGGACAACGGAACTAATAGACCACTTGTCGGATATGTTAAAATTCAGCTTTGAGAGCGCGGCCTAAAGGACCGATACAAATAAAATGAAATCACCATGTTTGTTCATAGCTTTTGCTTGCGTCCTCTAGGCCTCACTATCAAGCTGAATTTTAATAGATTGGTAGTGGCTTATTGTTTGTCTTGTCTCCATGTTTATGCACCTGATAGAATCAGGCAAAGTTCAAATTTAATACCCTTCTTGATAATTAGCAATATATTGATTAATTAATAGTGTGTTGTCATGATAAATATACATCTTGTTTTTGCCTGCTCTGTTATCATGAAACGGTAGCGTTGTATGTTTTAATACTGTTACAGTGCACAGGCCTTATTGTGTTGAACTGAGTGGCTGCACAGCCTTTTAAATTTGATGTAGTGATGTTTGATAATGAGCGCCTGGTTAAATAAAATGTTGGATTGTTAAATAAAAGAGACTCGTCAGTGTTTAGCAACAACTGAGAAATGATGATAATCAACAGGGAAAATACCTGTTGCTTCTATTGTACTGAAAGTAATGTTTTGCCGAAAATTAACTTCCAGAAATGAACATAATAATAATATATATTCGTCTTGCGCCTATCCTGATATGTTTTAAGTACTTTACAAAAGCAACAGAGCTAAAAAGAAAGATGTACGAGATATAAATACATAGTACAATGATAACATCATCGACGTTCCCCAGTTAAAGTCACGAAAATTCCCTATTCAAGTCGCTAAAGTTCCCCAATGTCGTCACAAAAGTTCCCTAATGTCACAAATGTTCCCCAGTCTCGTCACAAAAGTTCCCTATGAACGTCCTTAAAGTTCCCTATGGGCGTCACAAAAGTTCCCTTAGTCAGAAAAGTTCCCTGTTTCCGTCACCAAAGTTCCCCATTTTCGTCACGAAAGTTCCCTTTCTTCTGGCTCTCTCTCTCTCTCTCTCTCTCTCTCTCTCTCTCTCTCTCTCTCTCTCTCTCTCTCTCTCTCTCTCTCTCTCTCTCTCTCTCTCTCTCTCTCTCTCTCTCTCTCTCTCTCTCTCGCTCGGCAGGGACGGGTAGGAGATAACCCTGGGAACGAGGTTGAGGACAAAATGCACGCCGTCTTGTTTTAAAGCCTTTTATTGGCAATTGCAATAGAGCAAATTTCACGTTACAGTTATTGCTTTTGTTTGCAAATAAATTTCATCAAGCAAATTAGATCAGGCAATACCCTGTTTATATTTAGGATAGACTCACAGTCGACACACGAAATTATATACCCTGTTTATTTGTAGAACTATTAGCAATTTTTGACTCTGGACTTGTACTTCTTCATCCTCAAGTGCGTTAAAGTTGACGGTAGCTTTTCTTTGTAATACGCTCCACCACCTCGGCGTCTCTGATGACACTACAGTTAATTTCCCCACAGAAGAGCTATTTTCGGCGCGTATGATGAGCTTGCGTGGGCACACGGAGCGTGACAACAAGCCTTCAAATCTTATGGCTGCGCAATGGTGTAGAGCTCGGGTCAAGAATGCGCGTGGTAACTCCACCGACCGAATAGTAGGGAGGAAAACCGATCAAAGAAAAATCTGTATTCTTTGTAAATACTTTTAGTCATTTTTCCATTTCGAGTTTTAAACATGCCCCATTTATACTGCTGCCGTAAGCATGTTCATAGCTATGATACAAACGTACTTAAGCAAATGTTGCGAACCTTGCAGTTTTGTCTCGTTAACATTTTCATTCACAAATTTTTTCAATTTTTTGGTGTATATTTCTATCGCTATATGTTATATATGACTGGATTATCATTATGGGACAGTGAGCACGAACATAACACTGTAAACATGTTGTGCTCCCTCAAAAAAAAAAAAAAATTGTCATATTACAATTCCTACAGGCCTCCTCATAACGGTCACCTTCCAACAAGGCCACTTTCTTCTGTCCCCAAGGTGGGCCATTGTGGAGAGGTTTGACTGTATACAAAATGTACAAAATATTAATGTTCTAATTTCCTAGGAGAGAAGAAAATAGCAGTAGTAGGAACTCAAACAGATAGGAGAGAAGAAAATAGAAAGAAAAGAACCTTCATAGCTGTTCTACAGCTACTCCCAGCAATGTGTATTTAAATACATGAATTCCAATGAAGGTTTAAAATATGAATTCTATACAAAATATTGTTTTGTTCGCTGTTGTAATCACTTACCTGAAAAAGTACAGTCCCCTTGCAGACTTATAACCCCATACTTTCCGTGTCACACCCTGAAGTAAAAAAAAAAGGAACTTGTACTCATTCCTTTAATTTTTTTGTCCTTTTTTTTATTTCTTGCTATTTTTTATTTATTTATTTATTTATTTATTTTTTCACTGAGACAGGCTTTAAGCTACTAGGAGAAAAAAAAAGAGAAAACGCCGTGACAATAAGTATAAATATTAGCTGGCTTACTTTCCAGGAAGAGGAGAAATCTTATCAGGAAAAAGTAGTAGGTGAATGGTGTAATAAGACGTGGATTTCTAGTACCCAAAGCATGTGAAGTTTTGTGCGTAAAGTTCTATGGAGGGATTGTTCCCAAAATGAGGTAGATCTGTCCTCCCTGAAGACACTGCTAAGCTTACTAACTTAGTCCTTTACACTGAAAGATAAATAAATAATCTGCATTGCTCCATGAGGCACAAAAACGACCAAACAAATCACTAAACTAAGGGTTAAGTATGTTGTGAATGTACTAACCTGGTACAACCCCTTTAAACCCCCTGTTCCGACAATGGACTGCACTGCATCAACTAGACCTCTGTACACTGGCAACTTCCCACTGCCATCATTACACTGTAACTAATAACAAAAACATTCATATAATAAATAAAGCTATTGTGTGAAACTAGATGCATTAACAAAATTATGTAAGGCATGCTTTTATAAGGTCTTTTTCTTAACCCATTCGCTCCTGGAGATTTTGCCGAAAAACGCGTTTTGAAGCTAGTCGAGTGGTTTTCTGGTCACTGTCGTGCTATAAAGAGCTAAAACTTACCACAAACCGGTTTACAGGTCGTACACTTGGCGGCCTTCTGATCCAGATGCAGAATATCTGCTTGCGAAGTTTGGGCATGCGCAGAAAGCAAAATTTCGACAGTTTTTGGGTTTAAAAGTGACACAGCAGTCTTGACTTTTACTTTTCGCTTTCTCTCCTCCCTTCTTTTTTCGCTTTTCTTGCCTCATTTTTTTTTTCTCTTGCTGGGCATTTAGTAGGCTTCATTTTGGAGGGAAGAGTTTTTAGGAAAGCTTTTAGGATCTTAGGATTAGGTGAAAGGAAAGGTAGGTGGGTAATGGAACAAGATTTTCATGAGGATTTTCAGGTCCTTGTCACGTGGTTTTTTGCTTCTTTCTCCGGTGTCCTTGACTGAATTGTGCTCATTCTGGTATGGTTTGAAAGATCTCTTCACTCTGCACAAGTTAGCGAAGAAAGTTGTCCTTGACCGTTAAAACTGATGACGTCACAAAGGGTAGAAAGGACCTGGATCCGCACGGGCGGTTACGGGCGGTTCAGGGGCGAATGGGTTAAATGCAAATAACAATTGCTAATTAAGCCCAAAAATTTCAAGGCTTCAATGGAATTCGAACCCATAACCACTCTATTTACATGTATAGTGCTGCAATGCTTTACCATATGAGCAACATGTAAAAAGATCCGTACATTGGGACGAGTTCTTCTTAACTCTTGAAGGAATATTAAACATAATTCTAATAAAAATGATCTGCAGAAATACAAGGTCTGTTTTCCTCTTCTCTTTTCTACAGTAGCCTATCAATTTTCTATTTTCTAACTCATCATTATACAGAGTCATGTCATCAGCCTGCAAGTAGGATAGGACCCCGTGTCAATGAGGCGGATTGAAAAATGGGTGGAACAAATTTAAGAATAAAATTGCCTCCAAGGCTCAAGTGCTCCTCAATGAAAAACCCCATGATAACCACCTCATAAATGGGTTTCTTTTAATTGAGAGAGGACATTATTATGCCTGTGTAACTGGTGGGATTTAACTAGTACTTATGACAGTTATAAAAGAACCTGTGGTTATTAGCCTATAAAACTATAAGAAGAATGGGGAAAAGCCACATGCAGGGACATCAAGGAACACTTTTAAACTTTGGTCCCTCCAGCTACGCAAGCTATAATAGTTGGCGATCAAATTTGACTCATTTATTTTATGCTCGGGGAAGCAAGGTAATGTTTTTCATTTAAAAAATCATAAAAGAAAACCTTCAGACAGATTCACGCAGGCCAGGGTCTACTTATATGACCTGTATTATCATTTGCCAAATTATGGGTTGGGGAAGGTGTTAAATTCTCATGATGTTCACCTGGTTGCCTTCCAAATTTAACAAAATGTAAATTTCCTCCACCCCTTCATTCAAACCTAAAAATAACGTCTTGACTTTCCCCCTCACTTAGGGCAGACAATCCAACCCATCCTGTACTAAACCCACCATTTTTCCCCTGGTTTGCCCAGGGTCCTACCCCTGGAGCAAGCTTATGACATGTACATTACGCTCATCATTAACCACATTTTTCTTGTCCCTATTGCACACCTATTTTGATCATGAAGTGTACCACCTTGTTATCCCACTACATTTACATGTATGATTGACTGATTCTCCTAAGATGAGGAAGTCTGGAACTCCTATAAGGAACGTTTTTGAACGTAATTTCAGGACGGGGATTAGTCAATAACAATTGTCAGGAAAATGGGATTAATGAAGATAATTACTGCAATGGCAGGATTAGGAATCTTATTGAGGAACCTCTAAAAATGGCCATCGTTAGGACTTGATTTTTCGTCTGAGAGAAGAGTCCAGCTTATCTTTTTAATCACGAGGAAAGGCAAAATCCAACTGAAGTTGACCTTTTTGGACAAATAAATACGTGTACGTTTTAAATATACATGAAGAAGTGTCCGAACCTTATTAGCCTTTTTCGCTTTCTGATTTATTTCATGCTATAGTTTTGACATTCACGCCACACGGCTAGTTGCATATAGCATTACATTTAACATTGCAATTTATAAAATAACTAAGATAGTACGTGCGCTCTGATTGGCTAAGGAGTGTTTGCATGAGAGTATGTAAACATGGTTGTGGCATCAAGATGTTTTGCTTTTCGCGCACTAATCACGCAAGCACAAATTAATTTGAAAAAGTTTTCAAGTTCAAAACCCGACAAGTTTACTTTATTTACCCATTCCTTCGTCGGCTAAAACTTGGAAAATCATTACAAAGAAGGTGTGTCAATTTCTTTGTCGCTTAAGCTGACATTTTAAGCGAGAAAAATCCGTATATTGGAAAGCATCTTTTTGCAAAACAAGAACTGATTACGCGTGCAAGACTTTGTGTATAAGACTTTGCCACTGGTAAGAATTTCTCTTTTAATCAGAACCGTAACAAAGAGTTTGCGTTTTTTTCTCGGGAAAGTTATTTTATAAAAGAAATAGAAAACTTTTTTCCTGTGTTTGCATAGCCTGATATAAACACTCGAGGGATTGGGAGAATTCAAGGTTTGCATAACTGTCTCGAATTCTCCCAACCCCTCTCGTGTTAATATCAGGTTATGCAAACACGGAAAACGTTTTCTATTGCTTACAGTCAAACCAGGTCAAGCGTTCCTGTCGCTAACGAACTAATGAATTCATTCACGGAAAAATGATTTCGTTTGTTGATTCAATAATCCATTCATAAAATGAACAATCCAATATTCATATTTAGCCTCGATTCCATAATCGAATGTTGATTCGATTACTGTTTTTTGAAAAACTACACTTTCCACAAGTTGACCTCAGAATTTTGTTTTTTTCCTCTTTTTTTTCTGAGAGTCGAGTGCTGGCGAGTTCTGAAGTTCAAACCCAAACAAACTGTTACATGTACGCCAGTTTGCTGCCAGTAATCAGTGCAACAGACCTAGGCCTGACCTCTTAGAAAACACAACGGTCAAACTAAGGTCAGTGTATGTGCGGTGATTGGTGGATTTCGATCCTCGGCCTTTGTCAGTTTCTCATAGTTTCTTTGCGTTTGCGGTCTGTCTATTCTAGCTGTTATTTTGATTATTAAAAGGCAATGAAAAACGCAATCGTAAACGGCAGGAAAAAGGAAGCAAATACGATTGAACACAACAGACAAGAATAAAGAACAGGTAGATTTTTTTCATAAACCAAATCAACATTTGATTATTGAATCGAGGTCCAATTTGACTGTTGGATTATTCATTTTATGAATGGATTATTGAATCAACAAACGAAATCATTTTTCCATTAATGAATTCATTAGTTTGTTAGCGACGGGAACGCTTGACCTGGTTTGACTGTAAGCATTTGCACGTTACACAAAACCAAGTTATTCCTAGTATCTTACCTTGAAACCTAATTTTTATCAGGTCGAGTGGATGCAGTACGAGAGTCGATGTAACTCCTCCTGAAGATGTTCGTAGCGAATAGAACGAGTTACAGAGGGGCTGTTTGATGCTAGGGGCACTCAGGAATAGCCAGACGTTCACTCATGACATTGAATAATTGTTCTTAAACGTTTTAAGCCTCTGGGATGCCATATAGGAAGAAATTGGAGGCGAACAACATAGAGGTTCGAATTTCATCACCCTAAATCGTCCGCCATTTTTAAACACTGTGCTCACCAGTCCCTTTCGGCCCTCTCAGGTGTCGACCCAGACCCATTCCCCTTTAAACCACAGGAAGCCCAACACTCGTTTTCGAGTCTTTACAGCACTGGAAAAGTTATGCTGGGTGGGAAGAAAAAACAAAAAAAAACCGCGAAGGAAACAATGCAAGCTAAAATGATTGGCAAAATTCCTCTAAGAAATGACACGAAAGTCTTGAAGATAGAGAGCAGGGCGGAAAAAGAGTCCCCTTCCCGCGACTAACGTAAAAACAGGAGCGAGCAACTTCGATACCGGTAGACCAATATCACAGCGTTTTCACTGATCAGTTTATTTTTAGAGCCATTTTAAAACATTGTCTCCTCGAAAATAGTAGCTTCGTTCTGTAGATGATCGTAATCGAAGTATAAGATTCGAATAAGGTCAATAATAAGAACTAAACGTCATTAAAAGCTCAAAAGTACTTTTATTTTCAGGTTTGTAGGTTTTGCTGACTGGTATCTGGGACAAGATTTTCTACATTCGCGCCAACTGGTTTGCAAAATCGCCGTCACAACCAAGGAATCAATTTAATCTGCTCACCCAATCCAAGACCCAACAACTTTCTGCCTATTGATTGATACTTGGGACTATTTTATTACACTTAGCAATCAATGCTTAGCCCATAACCAGGACTTAGAAACTGAAAAGAGCAACGACTAGCTGACTCTATGTCTATTAAACTCCTAAAACTCCATGGTTGATAAAACAATAGTAGCTGTGTAAGAAAAGGCAAAGTGAAAAAAAAAATGCAAGGAAAGCAAGGACCGTGAGCTGATTATAAATCTCTCAGATTACTTTGTCCTTCACAAAATATTGGAAAGTGCAAATTCCTAGGATCAATATTTCAGTAGACACCCTAGATTAAAAGTGGACTTTTTTTTTCTTTAATGCCCAAACGGGTACTTTTTTCAGGATTCCTGTATATGAAAGGGTAGGGGTTTCACTGGTTGATTTATAAAATAAGGTAGGGAGATCTATCACTGCGGTCTGCGGAAGGACCTAAAAGGTGTATTTTATAGCTGTGAAAAAGACAAGACAACTTCCTGTACGTGAAGGAGGTATCATTTGTTATATTAACAAAATGTTATTCGAGAGGGATACTTTTTCTGTCAAAACTGGTGTATAAAACGGCTAGGGGCTGCACCTCGGGACGGAGCCTCCCCCCTCTCCCGTGTGATATGTTATTCAGTTCCCCCGGTCAATATCCTCCACCTAGAGACCACTTAAATTTTGCGTAGAATTCAGCATTCTATAGCAAATACAAATATTTTACAAAACATATTTCAAAAAACAAAATATTTAATGAAATTGGTTAATCGTTCATGACAGCAGATCTGTATGATGACAGGAGAATTACTTGGACGTTTCCTTGATTTATTGAACAAAATCACAATATCAGTTGAAAATATTCATTATAAACTACTATATTTCATTCTTTACAATACAAAGAAGTAAATACAAAAACCTCTACTTTGAGAAGACATGCAAGCGATCTTAATGTGCATAATGACACAATATGTATACGAAAATTACGTATAAGTTATAGCTGCATTGTGGCTTATTGTTAATACATCAACATGTAGCCTACACATTACATTTTAATGGTCATGGAGACCCCCGAATCACTTTCTACTAAGTTGTTCTTAAAATTAATTGTACCCCTTTCATATTATATCTTGAAGTGACAGTAAGATTACCAGTTGAATGTGAAATCAATCGCTATTTTTTTCTATTTCTACAAGATCCATTTAGAAGGATCTCTTAGAAAAACCTCCTACACAGGTCGACCTTTATCAGGCGCGGATGTAAGATAAGTACTGACCTATTTCCTAAACGAGCGCTGAAAGCGCAAGCTTCTAGGATGTCCGGGAACCTCCCTCCCCCGGAAATTTGTTGGATTTTAACTCCCTAAGTCTCCTTTTTTGGGGTCTCTGAGTCATTCAGACAGGATACTGGCGAGATTTGTAGCACGTGACAAAGTTCTTACTGTTCAAAATTTCTACACATAAATTTCAGGGGCGGATCTAGGGGGAGGGTGCAGGGGGTGCGCACCCCACCCCCCGAGATGACCTGCGGTTTTCTAATACAACTTGTATTCTGCAAAAAAAACTATGTGGTTTACTGGTGTTGAAGTACAGCAAGAGACGAGTGCACCCCCTCCTAAAAAAATCCTGGATCCGCCCCTGAATTAGTACTTTCACGCAATTTTTCATGCGTCAATTTTTATCAAGAATGATTGACTAACTATAGGGCCACAATACAAGGCTGCATAGGCCCGTCGAAGCTTGAAAAAAATATCCGCAAGTGGAATTAATATGTTTGATATACCAATGAGAAACATGTTTCACGACGAGCTTGTAACCCTGAGTTTGGGTTCCAGAAACAAAAATGTCATAAAACAAAGGGAAGAAAGAGGAACCCAGTTGTAAAGGACTTATAAGACAGTCCAGTTTTTGCTTCTGGCAAGCTAACTCTGAAGAATAATACGGGGTCATTCTCTTTTTTTTTCCCTTAATTCTTTTTTGACATACATTTTTTACCAAAAGCGTGATTTCATTCTCTTTTTCGGCATCATAAAATCAGGTTACTTTCTAATATATAACTGAGAGTTTACCGATAGACATGGAAAATCCTTCGACGTATTTTAACGGTTAAGTTAAGCATTGCATTAAATAAGAAGATAAACACGATTTACATACGTCAATTGGCGGATGGATTTTTAATTCAATTTCTTAATTACTCGCTGAAATTGTCCATAAATATATTTTTACATGCTCCATTTTGTTATAAGCCTCCATTCGAATCAGCTCAACTTTCTCTTTGTTGCTCCAAAACCGCAAGATATAATTAAGTTTTAAGTCTGCACCATTTAGGTAAGCTTAGGTAGAGGGATGTTTGGTTACCCCTTATCCCTGTACTTGAGCTTAGTTAGTTCACTTTTCCTATAGTACGATATTTTGATTTTCAAATTAATCATCCGCCTTCTAGTTAAAACTATTTTCCAAGTCATCCCAGTCCTTAGAAAAAACAAAAATATAACAATAACAACAACAACAATTATAATAATAAATATAAAATGGCCAGTTATACTAGTCTTATATTGTTATATAGCAAGAAGGGAGTACGTTAACAGCAGGTGGATAAATGTCAAATGCTCATATATTGAGAATCAATATAGTATTGAGAATCAGGCTTTTTGCTGGAAAGGTTTAATTGAATTGACTCAGTTTACCCAAAATAAGCCAACCACATGGTAAACACTAGGCAAACAGAAACGTATAGTGCAGAATTTATTTACTCCTTCATTAAATTTACCGTTTCGCGAAACAAAAGTTAAAACTATTTGCTGTGGCTTAATACTGATTTGTAAACTTGCTTCCCACTTTCCGTAATCATTAATCTGTACAAAAAAGGTCGTAGTTGTTAGATCTAAACGTATCTGTTTTGTGAGAATCATATTTCCAACAATTATGTGTGGCTCTCCCCTGGATCATTAACTTCTAACAGAAGCATATGCTTCTGCTTCTAAACAGCATACTTTCATTTAACTTCAAAACTGACCGTTTTTATTACCTACAGTTTTAAGTAGCTCCATGTCCTAAGTGAAAACAAACAGCGAAGTCGAGTAAGGTAAACAGACAAGTTAAACAAACCCCTAATGCTGCCGGCTGCTAAAATTGCTAAACACTTAAAGTTAACATACTGAGGGTGCTTCATTTGCGTCAGACAGTTTTGTATCAAATTTTATATTTATCTCTTTTTGGTGCTCTTACATTTCCAAATACAGAGGATATATAAATTCTTATAAATTTAAAAGAGAGAAAAACTACTATCTACTTTTCCTTAAGGCAGAATTACTGGGAATGGGTGCAAGAATGTACTGCTGAGCGAGCCCCGCAGGACTAAGGAATCTACATCAGTTTCTCGTCACTTTCGTGGAAATGTTACGAAATGATGTCACTTTCTTCAAATCGAATTCAGTTAAGAATTTGGTTATTTCTTCTTAAAACGTGTTTAATAAAAATTAGTACCAAAACAATAACAAGAAATTAGCCCTTTAACACGGGGATATTGAAATTTTGCACAGCTACCCGTAGATGGGGAAATATTGTTTGCTGACGTATGTTCTTATTGGTTGAATACTGAAAGCCGTCATGACATAATTTCATTATTCGAAGCCGAGAGAAAGTTAATAGAGTCATCCAGCTTTCAATATTTTCCCGTTTTTGGCGCACGTTTTTAGTTTCTAAACCAATGAGGTAAGATGGTAGGGATAATGCCGAGCATGGACGTTTGTCTCCAAATTTGTGCCTTTGGTCTGTCTCTGCTTTTATTCCCAGTCGCCTTTGGTTGCATCGATGGTAAGCATTTTACATCATCTTCAAATTTGGTTTGCAAACCTTCTTTAGTCAAGTTACCTAACCTTGAAGGCAACTCAATTAAACATCCAAAAGTGGAATTAACAATTCAAATATATTTAATTAAACCTTCTTGAAGTAGTGGAATGAGTTTCGGACGCTTTGTGTTCCACTACTCCAAACTTTTTAGCAAAAGCAAAAATTAAGTACTTATACATAAAAACCAGAAAGGAAAACAACTTAACGATACTTCGAGTCATGCTGCAGCTTTGAAACGCTTAACATGAGATTGAGGGGGTGAGCATTTAAGGCTAACAAAGAGCGACTTTTGATATTCCTTTTTTTATTATTATTTGTAAACAGTTGTTTTTATGTTCAAAAGTGAATGTTTTTATTTTTAATTTTTCTCTTTTTGACTCATTTTGACTAACTCAATCTCATCACAGGAATAGTCATGCAAAATTCATGGAATCGAATTAAGTTTAAAATATTTTACCCAATTACACCATCTGTCTATACCGCTGAGAAAAAGTAATAACGCCGTAAAATAGTTCGGAAGGCTTCTCTGCCAATGGTTTTTAGAAGATTCTAATTAAGTTCGCATTTAAGACCACTAAATTTTACGCTATATAAAGTCTGGACTTCAGACTGTTTATGAAGTTTAGTTCTGATCACTATTTTCTAGGTAATTTTCGCTTATGCAATCGAATTAATTCAGTTCAAACTATTTTTCGCAAAGACAATGGCTGTTTACAACGCTAGGAAAAAAATATAACCCCAGAAAAATTACTGTCAATGTCCTTGAAGACAACTAATTAGGAAGACTTCATCGGTGCACCATAAATCTTCTTATTTTCTGAAAAGTAGACTTCCTAAGCTATAAAAAGAGACCAAAACTAATATAAATCTTTACGGTGAATATTTGCGAATTTATGATTTTTCGAGGATTCAAAGATAGTTCGCTGACTAAATTTTGCGCAAAATGACCTGTGTGCACCTTTGGACAAAAACACGAAATTCTATATCTCGAAAAATATGCCATGTAACGTTGGGATTTCAGAATCTTTATGCAGTAGAACAGTTTTTTCACTATTTTCAAGGTAATTTCCCTTATGCAATCGAATTGAGTTCAAGCTATTTTTCGTAAATTACGGTAATTCGTGACCTTTCTAAACAAATTGAACAGCGTGCGCGTTTATACGTAAAATCTTTGCTCGTTGGCACTTAGCGATAGTTATAACTAGTTTATTAATATTTGTTGCATCGAGTAGTTAGCAAGTAAATTATATATGTTTTTTAAGGCCTCTTTACACCAGATTCGCTTGCTGATGAAACACATTTTTGCTTGGGAGAAGGGGGTGAGAGCGGCCATAGGACCCCCTCGACTTTTTGTAGTGTCGTTGTATTCTGCAAATTTTAAAGTTTATTGGACAAACGGTGACGATCTCTACAACTTGGCATAAACATTTGACCCATTGATTCTGGGACATGCCACTGCTAAAACTTGCCTGCAAAGTCTTTTCAAATGGTCGCCATTTTGACCAGCATTTGGATTTTGCTGAAAATTCATTTTTCGCAAATACTGTTGGAACATCCTCTTACCACTCAGAGGGCCACAATACAAGGCTGCATAGGCCCGTCAAAGCTTGAAGAAAATATCCGCAATTAAGTGAAATTAAAATGATTGTTTCATATATCACTCAGAAGCATGTTCCATAATTTCTGTGTTCCAGAAATAAAAATCTCATAACTCAAAGGGAAGAAAGAGGATCCCAGTTGTTAAGGCCTTGAATGACAGTTCAGTCCTTGTTTCTTGGCAAGCTAAAAATGAAGACTAAAACAGGACCATTCTCTACTTCTTTTCTCTTCTTTTTTTCTCTGCCATACATTTTTATTTATTTCCAAAAGCGTGATTTCATTCTCCTTGTGCAAGATCCATAATGGCTCTTGCCTGGTGGGAATCATAAAATCTGACCCTGGTTACTTTACTGAGAGTTTACCGATAGTCATGAAAACTCCTTCGACGAATTTTAACAGTTAAGTTGAGCATTGCATGAAATAATTAAGACTTAAAATTGTCCATAAATATACTGTTACATCAGCCTCCATTCGAATTAGCACAATTTTCTCTTTGTGGCTGCACCATTTAGTTGGAGGGAAGTTTGGTTACGGCTTATCCCTGTACCGGAGCTTAGTTAGTTCGCTATAATTCAGTCCTATAGTACCGGTTATTTAGTTTTTCAAAGTTCGATCTGTAACGTTTGATATAATTAATGCTTGGAAGACATATTTGTTTGCAATGAAGCAGTGATCTTGTCATTCACAAATAATTTCGTTGCTAACGTTAAGTTCTTTGGCCAATAAGAAGGTGGATTGGCAATATTAACAACATGGGAAGGAATTGTTTGAAAACAACAGTGCAACTAGAATTCTCTTTTATTTGTTGTCATTTTGACTGCCTATACAGTCAACGCCCTTTACAGCGGACACTACAGGGACCTCGAGTTAGTGTCCTCATTAGCGAGAGTCCGTAATACAGTCAACTCTCGCCTTGCGGACACCCCACTATTACGGACACCCCGATAAAACGGACGGTAGCTAATTATAAATCCCGGGCAAAAAACTCTCACTATTACGGACTCTCGCTAATGAGGACACTAACTCGAGGTCCCTGTAGTGTCCGCTGTAAAGGGAGTTGACTGTAGTGAGAGTTTATTTCAGTCAAACATCTGTATTTTGTTTTTGCCCGGGATTTAGCTACCGTCCGTTTTATCGGGGTGTCCGTAATAGTGGGGTGTCCGCAAGGCGAGAGTTGACTGTAACCAGAACACTTAATTATTAATTGATCTCTTAATTTGCATGACTGAAATTTCTTATTTCCTGCACAAGTTGTTAGCGGAAATTAACTTGCAGTAGAGGGAATTAAGCGACGGGGAAACAGTACGTTCCTCTTCAAAGTTGGGGCTCTCTTCCCACTGCTAAAATATAAACATCAGTTACACGTGGGTCCCTGCTCTAAGACAAAGACCCCGAAGGGAACCTCAGGGGAAAACTCCCGCACAAGTAGTATTTTTTACCCATAAAATTACGAAGCCATTGTTTCTTTCTTGTTCAGATAATGGTCGTACACTAGAGTTCCCAGGACCTTTCTCCTTCATTAGCAAGCGTTTGGTGAACCACACTATAGGAACTAAAATTGTTGCTGATTTTGAGAACTGCAAGCTGCATTGTTACTATGAACACAACTGCGTGAGTGTCAACTATCACGTGAGCACAAAAACATGTGAGTTGAACAACGCTACTCATCGATGGCATAATAACGAGTTCAAAGATGAAAATGGTTACCTCTATCATGGAGCAGATGTAAGTTATTTCTTGTCAACTGCTCTCCTTCCCCTCCCTTCTTTTAATCCTCCTCCTCCTCCTCCACATCATCATCATCATCACCAATATCATCATCATCAACATTATCATCTTTATCATCATCATCACCGTCAACATCATGATCGTCAACACCATTTCTCGTTGAATTCTCTTCTTCTTCTTCTTCTTCTTCTTCTTCTTAAGGTGAAAAGCAAAATTTCTGCTGATTATATCACCTCACCCTAATCATCCAGCTACTCGTTTGCTTCATTTACTATGTTCTCTGTTTCTCGTTTAAGAATGCCTGTGAAGAGTTCAATTGTTTAAATGGAGGAACCTGTCAATCCGGGTTCACAGTAGAAAGATATCGCTGTTTGTGCCCTCCTGGTTTTAGGGGTAAGCGCTGTCAAAAAGGTAAGAACTCAATACTAAGCCATATAATGTAATCTGAAAGTGCAGGCAATCAATTCAATGACTGGCCGAAATTTAATTTTTAGACATGTGCACAAGGAAATCACGGATGTGACGTTAACGCATTAAGTAACAATACCGATGGATCTTAAAACCATTTTTGCAAACCAGGATTCGAATGAGACAGTTACAATTATACTGGAATGATACTCTGCGAATGTTCCACTTTTCCAACCAATACCTAAGTTTGTTTTTTGTTGTTGTTTTTTCTCTAACAGGTGGAACAAGCGTGAGAGGGATGCGCGTTCTTTCAACCACGGAGAGACAACACATTTAGAGATATATAGGGAGGGCATGTTTGCTGGCTGAAAGGACTTGATTATGCTATATATGTCTATTATATAGAATGAAGTGTTTATGCTAATTTCCCCCTCTTTAGTGCCAATTTATTGCAATTTTGTTTCAGACATAGACGTATGTAACACAGATTTTAAAAACTGTCACCAGAAAGCTCTGTGCCATAATACCCAAGGATCATTCACTTGCTCCTGTAAGCCAGGGTACGAAGGAGATGGATACAATTGTACAGGTAAAATTCTTTGGCTTTTTGAAAATCCATTTACAACATTTCGCCTTAGTTTGAGAAGTGACTGACGTCAAGTTCTGAAACCACTGCGAGAAAGGAAATGTGTTTTAACCGTAAAGTATATTGTTATATTATACTGGTGGCTATATTAACTAACTGTTTGTTCTGGTAGAATAAATTTAACATTTACTAAAATTATCACTCAGACGAAGACGAATGCCTGAACAACTCTCACAATTGTAGCGAAAAGGGCACCTGCACCAACATCGAAGGATCCTTCAACTGTAGTTGCAAACCAGGGTACATTGGAAATGGCCACAACTGTTCAGGTTGGTTCTTGGAATTCCTGTCTCGCTTTCTGTTAGTTTTGATACTACTAATTTAGGGAAAAAAGTAAATGTTCAGCTATGTACTACTATAATTAAGGTGGCTCCGTAATTAATACAAGAGCATTTAGCTGTGACAAATTTTCCGTCATAACTTTTTGGTTTTTAACGCGATGGCTGCGAAACTTTGCAAAGAACAACAGATATCATTCGGCAATAACACGAAATATTCCGATTTCATTGATGGTAAATATTTCTTGAGAAATTAGCGCTTAAAAGGACCCTACTGTTCAAAGAAAATCGCGTCTAGTAAAAAATTTTGCTGATATTTTTTACTGAAATTTCTGGTATCGGCTTTAATTGATATAATAAATATGCCAGAGGAATTTCAGAAAAATCGTTGGAGCAGAAGTCCGAAACTAAAAGTCGCTCAAAATTCAGCCGTGAAATTGTTTTGGAATTTCAAAAATAAATTACTATCGGGTAGAAGGAGCCACCAGTTTGAATTTTCGTGACAAGTAAATTCAACGTTTTCTAATTCTTAAAACAAAAGCCGATTGCCTATCGTGCTATTCTTTAAAAGGTACTGTTTAGTTGTAGAAGCACTATAAATTGCTCCAAACCTTGCTCTGAGGTAGAATTACTTGTTCTTCGACATTTTTAAAATATCCCATGGCAGTTTCGGTTCAAACTCCTGCTGCATACATTTTGATGTATTGCAATGCATTTTCAACGACTTTTACTGCTGTTCGTTGCTTCCAACTCAGGAAAAAAGTATTGAGATTGGACGCTACCTCGTACCAGAGCTCAGATAGAACTGTCCAGCACCTTTGTTTATGACTACAAAATGAGCACGAGCGGCAGTTCTGCGTGGAATTCGCACCTCACACAGGGGGGACGAACGACATCGATGACCATGCCTGTGAACCGAATAACATCACAGTCCAAAATAAAATTATCGCAAAAATACTGCCCGTGAATAAATTTACAACTCTGGAATTTTTGTCACTCCTTCCCTCAATGAATGGGTATTTTTTTCTTGATTATTATGTTTTGCTCTGCAATACATGTTTATACAGATCGGTTCACAGACATGGGCATCATTGTCATTCGTCCCCCCTGGCTGAGGTGCGAATTCCTCGCAGAAGTGCCGCTCGTGCTCATTTTCTGGTCATAAACAAAGGTGCTGGACAGTTCTATCTGAGCTTTGATACAAGGTAGCTTACAACCCCAATACCTTTTTCCTGAATTGGAAACAACGTACAGCAGGAAAAGCCGTTGAGGATGCATTGAAATACATCAAAATGTGTGCAGCAGGAGTTTGAACCAAAACTGCCAAGGGATATTTTAAAAATGTCGAGGAACAAGGACAACAAGTCATTCGACGTCAGAGCAAAGTTTTGGAGCAATTTGTAGTGCTTCTAAAACTGAAAAAGTACCTTTCAAAGAATAGCACGATAGGCAATCGGCTTCTGTTTTCAGAATTAGCAAACACTGAATTTACTTGTCCCGAAAATTCAAACTGGTGGCTCCTTCTCGCTGATGGTAATTTATTTTTGAAATTCCAAAACAATTTCACGGCTGAATTTTGAGCGACTTTTAGTTTCGGACTTCTGCTCCAACGATTTTTCTGAAATTCCTCTGGCATATTTATTATATCAATTAAAGCCGATACCAGAAATTTCAGTAAAAAATATCAGCAAAATTTTTTACTAGACGCGATTTTCTTTGAACAGTAGGGTCCTTTTAAGCGCTAATTTCTCGAGAAATATTTACCATCAGTGAAATCGGAATATTTCGAATTATTGCCTAATGATATCTGTTGTTCTTTGCAAAGTTTCGCAGCCATCGCTTTAAAAACCAAAAAGTTATGACGGAAAATTTGTCACAGCTAAATGCTCTTGTATTAATTACGGAGCCACCTTAATGCAGCAAATTATAGAAAATTGTCACTCGCTCTTTTGAAAATATATACATTTACTTATTTCATTATTATTTACTTACTTATTCAAATCTAACACCTCTGACTCGTCACGTATTGTGGGTAAAGTCAGAGCTCATCTCTAAATATTTGCGACATCATGTAAAATACACCCTCGGCTAACTCTTAAACAACGCGGAAAAACAAGCGGGAGTAACTTTAACCCGCTTTTCTGTACTACGACAGGAGTAAGATATCAAGCTGGTTGCCTGAGATAAACAGTATCCATTAATGCATGATCGTACTACTTCTTTAATTGGAAAAAGAGAGATCCGGAACAGCTTTTTCAAGTCTTGGAGGGTGGCGTAGTGAGCGAAAAAATTCTGACGTCATTCTCAGTCACCCAACAAACAGTAGTTACACTTTTACAAAAACCTCTCGCCCAATTTTACCCTGGACAGAAATATTATGGTTCATAATGAGACCAATATTCCTGCCAAGTCAGTAAACAGATATTTTGAGAAAGGGAATGTGTTTTAACCGAACTACGGTTAAAGCACTTTCCCTGTCCTAAAATATCTGTTTTACTGACAGACTGGTCACTATATTGTCTACCTGTTTGTTCAGTCACAATAAATTTAACATTTAATAAAATTATCACTCAGACGAAGACGAATGCCTGAACAACTCTCACAATTGTAGTGAAAATGCCACCTGCACCAACACTGAAGGGTCCTTCAACTGTAGTTGCAAACCAGGGTACATTGGAAATGGCCACAACTGTTCAGGTTGGTTCAGTCCTGGAATTCCTGTCTCGCTTTCCGTTAGTTTTTAGACTTCTGGTTCAGCGCAAAAAGGGTTAATGTCCAGTAATGACTAATATTATAAATTGAGGTAAATTATAAGAAATTGTTACTCGCTCTTTTTATAATAATTTCATTTATTTATTCATTTTTTATTTACTTACTTCTTCAAATCTAACATCTCAGTCGTCACGACTATTATCGGGATAACGTCAGAGCTCTCTCTAAATATTTGCATCATCATGTAAAATACATCCTCGGATAACTTATAAGGAGTAACTAATAACCCCCTTTTCTGTACTACGATGGGAATAATAAGATAAGATGATTGACCGAGATAAACACCATCCATTAATGATCGACTGATTCTTTAACCCTTTAAACCCTAAGATCTAAATTAAAATTCTCCTTTGTCGCCCCTATTCATTTACTGTAGAAGTAGTGGGGAGAAGTTGACAAAATATCGAGCAAATACATGTTGTGTGATCATGTCCTTAATTCTCATTACAACTCTGTTTTACAAAGCATCGCTATTACAAGGAGAAATTTGATGCTGATCACTCTTAAGGTTTAAAGGGTTAAATGAAAAAAAAAAGGAGATCCGGAACAGCCTTTTTCAAGTCTTAGAAGGTGGCTTAGTACACAACAAACCAGTTACACGTTTTCAAACAGCTCTTGCACAATTTTACTTTGGATAGAAATATTATGGTTCACAAAACGACCAATATTCTATTCCTGCCAAGTCAGGTTGTGGATAAATGCAGAAGCTCTTCTCGGCGGAGAAACCGCATCAGTTCATATTAACCATTACCACAGTTCACGACATAACTAACTCCAGAGAAAATTGTATGTGTAGAATTTGTAAGACCAGCGCTGAATCACGGGATCACTCGAAACGCAGATGCATGCATGTACAAGTGTAGCTCTGCCCCAAAACAAAAACTAACAATTATACAATACTGGCAGTGCTCGAACTGATGCATGGTTGAGACGCATATCAGGGAATAATGTACTTACTTTGGAAAATGCCAGTGATCTCTTAAAGACATTAACGCGATGTCCAATAGTCTTTGAACTACCCTAAAAAAGATTGGTATTAATCTAGTACCCATCCATCCTTCAAACCCTCTATTTACATCCTTCCGTCCACGATTATCCCATAAAAAATGTAATTTTGACTCCACTACACAACATCAACAGACAAAACGTAAAGCCAAATAAGTTTATTTTGGGACGGCTTGGCGAGAACCAACCCTACAAAGTACTTATGTAAATACAATAATAGGTGATTACTAGTGAATACCTAATGTTCAACACTCGTAAACTAGCTTTCACAAACGAAAAAACTCGTGCAACAAATGGTCGCTCTTGACCTGAATCCCCCAAACAAGCACAAAGGCTTAGTGCCAGTTAGCCTGGGGAAACTTATTAATAAAACTCTGACAACGGATAACTGGCACAGGGAACACGGTAGGTAAATAAGCAGGCAGGCTTAGTGCCAGTTAGGCGGCCAGTTAGGCTGAGGGAACTTAATAAAACTCTGATCAACGGATAATTGGGACCGGGAACACTTCAGGAGCACAGAGGCTGAGTGCCAGGAAAACTGGGAATTAACTATGACTTCACTAATGCAGCCAACAAGGCACGTAGCCCAATAACCAGTAAGGCTGCCAGAAAAGGCTAGGGCAGGACATTGAGGGTAAACAAATGGATAACGACCCTGGCTAGAGGTCTGTAACATTGCGTGCAATCTAACTGCGTCAAACGAGACTTAATTATGTCGCCTCCTAAAGAGCGATTTCGGGACAGCTGACCTAAGGACCCTAAGCATACATATAAACTAAATCTATCAAATAAAGGAGCAGGTGCAAAACTGGGATAACTGTACCAGTACATAAAATAAGAATCGGGAAAAAAGTTGAAAACTAGCAGAGCTGAGCTACCGCATACAAACTGAAGTAAATGCCGTCAGACGGAGGCCAGAAAAAAAACTGCCCAAAAAAAACTCAGAAGGAAAAAAATGCGGGCAGGAAATCTGGGTAGGAACCAAGGCTCAAGCTCAAAGCCATTCCTATGGGACTTTACAATGTAATCGAGAATATGTTGCTTCTACAAAGTAAATAAAATAAAAATTTAAGAAAAACCAAAGCGAGGTTGGTTCGTAAGCCTAGATGACGTACACGTGATATACGCAGCCTTATATACCCATATACCCCCAATATGGCTACCTATATTATGGTGCACCTGGCCTATTACCCAGGCGCTGTTGTATCTCGTGCCGTCAAAATATTTATTTCTGCCTTCTTCGCGGGCTCATTTGTCAGAAATAACATTTCAGTTTTACCTCGAGTTTGAGCAAATCGGACACCTAAATGAACCAGTAAAAGAAAGCTAAAGAAGATATGTACCTTAGCAGAACCGTGCTATTACTCACTTTCGCATTCTCGCTCATTTCGGAATTGTCGCGTGGCTTTGCTGCTATTCCTACTTGCTATGGAGTTAATGGTCTTTTTTGTTTGTTTTGACTGGTTTTGTTTTTAATGTTATCTTCGGCTTTCATTTTGTTCATTATCATTCTAATATTCACGCATGCACGTCTTTTTTTAAAGAAAGATTGGTCATCCATCCATATTCATTCGTCGTCCATTCACTATGTACCGCCTATCTACCTCTCTATCTATTCTACCTGCAGGACATGAGTAAAATGAGGCTGTGGCTAAGTTTGCAGATATAAGCATAGATTCCCTGACCGTGATATTTTCTCATCCATTTAACCTTTTTGTATCGTCAATGTGTTTCAATTTTCAGAATTTTCAATAAACTCAACAATTTTACATGGAAATCAGTATTATCTCCGACATCTTCACCGTTTTCTTGCTAGCGCTCCTGGGGTTGGGGAGGATTCTTCCTGGTTTCTTTGCTACAATGCCACCACACATGGTTGGAAAGCCAAGACCTTCCATGATAGCTGTAACGGTAAGAGAAATACTGTGACCATCATACAGAAAGGCCAATATGTCTTTGGAGGATACACTGACATTCCTTGGGGTAAGACTTTATTTGATTGTTTAAGTACCTTTAAAAGGGCTTTAGTGCCACGGGTGTTTCACGACACCTTAAAATACTCACCTACAGTTGTTCCTTGTAACCGCGTAATGATTTCAATAATAGCACTCGCATTATTTGTACTTTACAATGGCCTAACGCTTTAATCATAGAGAGCGAGAAATTCGATTGCTTGAATGGCGAATTATTTGTCAGAGAGATACGCCTCAATACGCCGTTTCACCCGTTCAAATGAGTTAAATTCTGACAACATTCTAAGTATAGATTCAACTTAAATACATTTTTACCAGCTACATTAATTTGCATTTTTTTTTTTTTTTCGCAAGACAGCTACATTATGTATAAAACGGCGCCCCATATAAACGCCCGGCCTAATTCTTACAAAAGTAAAAAGATAGATTCTGCATCCGAGCCACAAAAGGCCACAAAAGTTTTGAAATAAACGTGAGTTTCAGGCATTTAGTTCTTTTTTAAGATAAACTTTTACTATAAGGGTAATTCGAAAACACATATAAACCACACTAAGATTAACCTCCCGTCCCCTCAAAACGGATTAAAAAATCTTTCTAATCTAATCTTATCTAGGTTGGCTGAAAAAAATTTATAGCTTTTTTGAGCTCTTTCATGGATCAACAATATCCAAGTATTATTGTATGCAGCAAATGAGATTGCTAAATCGGTGGTTTAACAAGTAAATGTTTTCAAAGCTAAGTTTAATTAAAAGGCTAAAGGAATAAATTGTTTAAAAGACCGCGTAAATAACTCATCTCTGTGGTGCAAGGGACAGAGCGGGTACTACGTTAATATATTTCGTGAAAATTTCACGCTCACGTACCACAAGATATAAGGCTTATCAGAGATGGAGCAGCAGAGAGCTGTGTTCTAAACTATCTCAAATTATTAGGTTAAACACATATGTCGAGCACTGGCTTGGTGAACCAATTTTGGACCCTGACAAAGAGCATGGAGAAGTCTTTAGATACAGGCAATTCGCGAATACTGCTTATAGCGCGAAATATCCTATAAAAACAACATACTACGAACTTTATTGCGAGTTAATATGGAAACTAAATGAAAGCTAGAACCGGAGAGGCTTGTCATCCAGAGAAAGCAGCATCAAAAGTTGTGCTGTAGCAGCCAGCAGGAAAACCGTTAACCGTAGACGAACTGAAGACCTTTTCTTGACAACCTGATGAAGGACGCTGATCTGCAAATACTGTACAACGCCGTAAAGACTTTGTCGGCAGTACATTTTTATTCTTTAAATGTGACGAATTTAGTTAAAGTACGGCTTTTACCTCCAAAACTCTGCTTATTTTCCTTGAATATATCTTTGAATTCTTGATAAATACCAGCCTCGTACCCAGGCCTGTTCGCGCTATCCGAGTGACCAGAGGATCCTTGGAACCGAGCGCGATAGCGCGAGGTCAGCAAAAGATGGCAAAAAAGTCCCAGATCGACGTGAAAAAGCCCCAGATGATTTCTCGACGAAAATCCTTTGTTTTCTGCGACGATCACGGAATATTTCGGACTCATAAGATTAATACATCTCTTCCGAGCATCTTTGGACCGTTTCAACTGATAGCAACGAAATGTGGCGGGCATGTTTTCCCAAAAACACTGGTAAGTTAAGCATATTGTTTACAGTCTTGTTCGCTGCACTAAGCTAGAAAAAAGTTTCTTCGTAGTTTGGCATGAGACGATCACTGTACGCTGTATGTATACTAGTATCAAAGGCTTTATTTTCATTGAACAAAATGGGCGTTGGTTTCCTAGTTACAGGGCTATAGTGGGCTTATTTTGCCTTTGTTGTTCGAATCGTTGGTAGGAAAAAATCACGAGAATCATTAATTTACACGGTTTTGCGCGAAAAGCAAAAAAAAAAAAAAACACTACATGGCATTTTCAGCTGTTTGAATATGCTTTTTGCTCTTTATAATAACCTAGTACCTTGAACTTTACCTTGCAGCTCCCAGTTCATGCAGAACATTCTAATAGTCTATTTTGAAAATAGCACCAGTAGCTCATGTAATATTCGGGTGTCTTAGTTTTACCTGATTTTTAATGATATGACTATCATTCAGTCCTTTATATGATTGCGACTCAGAGCGATTTTATTTGACCCATGAAACATTTAATAACAACCTGTGCAAAATATAGCTACAAATAAACAAAAGAAGACAACAGAATTAGTGCATAATAGTGCTTAGTATTCTACTTCCTGTTTCATGCGTTAAGTAAAATCACTCTGAAGGAGGTTGCAATTTTAGAGATGCGAAAATTTTGGATAGTTGACACTTAATCTTAATTTACCTGCCTGACAGGCATAATTTCTGAGCAAGGCATTGTACATCAAATGTTTAGTTTTTTTTTATTATATATTGTCTATTTTTTTTACCTTCCTTTACATTAATTTTCAGAAAGTTTTAAAGGGGATGAAAGGAGAGCATGTAAGAGACGACACTGGGGATGCGAAGGATACAGGAGTAAAAGGAAAATGTAATTCAGCTGAAGAAATCTTGAAATGAAAATAAAAATATGAAACCGTGATGTTTAATATTGAATTTCTTAGATTTCATCAAACAAAAATTTATTGATTTTATAAGGCAATTAGATTGATTTCCTAACAAGCCATAGTTCTGAACACTTGTGAAATTTGTTAAGAGAAATTTTTTGAACCTGATAACAACTACTTCTTGTCTTGTAAAGGTTGTTGTGGGAATGGGTTGGGGAAACAACTTCAAGACCAACTTAAGGCCTTTTTCCACTTAATTTGATGCCATAATGGTACCATTGGCTGGGCCAGCTACATGCCATTTTCAGCTGTTTGAATATGCTTTTTGCTCTTTATAATACCCTAGTGCCTTGAACTTGTATCTTGCAACTCCCAGTTTATGCAGAACATTCTAATATTAGTCAGGTCTCTTAGGGTCAGGATCGTTACAGAGTTGACAAAAGCACCAAACTTTGCACAGCGATAGCTTATTGCAGTACCATGAATATTAGAGGGGGTGCCCAATGCAAATATGCCACTGAAGCGTGCTAAACAGGATTTAATTATTGTAAATTTCACCTGCTGGGGTCCCTGTGGTGTTTTGATTGAAAGTTGTTATTTAATACCTTAAATCACTCTGAATTCTATTCTTAGGTTGTAAACAACAATTTCACTCGAACATCTGGCATTCCCATCCATTTTTGCTCATTGATTGTATAATTAAGTTGGTTATTACTGTGCCCTTAAAGCAAGTCCACAGTCCGCCCACATTTTCATAAGTCATGTCTAAGATGGCCTCGTCTTGGCTTCATAACTTGCAAGTACTCAGCTTCTGCGGTCTCTTCTCCTTTTCTAATGTATTTCAATTAGAGGAGGCCTTATTGTGTGGCTTAAGCCTTATTTATCAAGTATTACTTGTCATTACATGTCACTTTAAGCTGAAGAAAGCAAACAAAATTGAAGGAAAAAGAAATTGTCAAAGAGTCTGTTGTATCACATATTATCAGGGATTTATGACAGCTATTCATGAAGAGAAAATAACGAAATGACAGAACCCAAAATAGTTCTTTCCTAGGGAGGTAATTAATTTTTCAGCTTAACATAGGCCTGGATGCCTTTCAGTCTCTCTTTATCCAGTTATCTGCTGGACGCAAGTGCATGTTTTGACAGAGAAGCAAGCACCGTGGCACAAGTCATATCATTTACAATTTCCGCAGTTTGTCTAAGCTTTACAAAGCAAAAACAAACAAAAAAGAATCTGGTCTCATAAACGAAAAAAAGAAACAAGTTAGCCCAAGCTTCAAAAAACAGCACAGTTTATCATGAAGCCTCTACATTTGGCACTGAAGCACTCATGTCCAAAAATAAAAAAAATGAGACTCAAGTGGTACAAGATTGACTCAAATGATAAATGGTGAATAGTTTAACTGCTGAAACTGTAGAAAGGGGGCCGGGCTAACTTTTAGGGCCTGTTTACATGGAGGAAGGGGACCCCAGGTAGGAATGGTAACCCACTTAGGTGGGGTAACCCGCCTGTCCATATAATCTCTCATTTTAATTTGATCACGTTTACATGATAGGTGGGGTCACCCTTCAAGGTGGGTAGCCCGGTCTGCCACACCAGGTAACCCTCTCAGCTGAGGTCAAATTTTGCCATGTCAACGTTTCAAGGTGAGGAAACCCAAGCTAGTCGGGGTCGGATTCGAGATACATCAAATTCGCGCAAAATTCACTTTGGCGCTGGGTGGCTTCACATAATTATTAAAGGTAACAATAGAAAGCCACAACAATGAAGGTTGCAGCAAGAGCAGTAATTGAGCGTAGACGTGATATGCCAGCATTTTTCTTGTTTACATGGTTAGCGACCATTCATATAATCTTGAGAAACTGCACCCCAGAATGACGGGGTTGTAAGATTGCATGTAAAGGAGGCTTATTTTTTTACCCCACCTAAGCAGGTTACCTCACCTACCTGGGGTCCCCCACCTTCATGTTAACACGCCCTCAGGAACCGTGAAACTGGTAATAAACGGTATAACTAATCCGGGACTAGCTGTGATACTACTGGCCATCTTCAAGAACGTCAGGATAGCAGCCAAAGAAGCCATTATATCGGTGTAAAACGAATATTAGATTGCGCTTGTTTCATGCGTCTTGTTTCGTGACTTTTTCTGTGTTCGTTTTTGTCACCATCTCTAAATATCAATCATGTTCAAAACACCCCTACTAACAAAATATTTCGTAAAGCTCCTTAGAATGATATTCAGCAATAAAAACAAGGTGTGACCAGGAGCCGATTTCTAGGCTCCTGGTGTGGCAACATAGGCATAAGTGAATGCAAAGTTTTGCAGTATGTAATCTGTCTAAAATCTGTTTGAGTGATCAAAGTTGGGGCTGATGGGCTTCTTTATCATGACCACTCCATTATTATAAGGGACCAGGCCATAATTATTGTTGACCCTTGCTTTTTTGGTATTTTATGTAATTTTCCACAGCATTATTTTGTGAAAAGTTGGTAACTGAATTGCTCTTGAGGAATTCATGATCGTAAGATTTCGTAACCACGGGGTATTCGCCTAATTGCATCAAACAAATTACATTCATTTTCATAAATGATGCATCATTGGTTGGCTAAAACAGGCCTTGTTCCTGTAAATTTCAACTCTTCTGAAGTTAGTTTGTTTGTAAATTGTAACGCACGCGACGACCTTCCTTTTTTTTGAGCACTCTGGTTCAAGGGCTCTGAAGTGAATGAGCCGCTTACAGGTGTATAGGCATGCAGGGACCTCATACACTTCTTTTTAAATGCAAATGTGCAAAAAATAAAGAGTGTTAAAAATTCCTGGAGAGGCATGTTTTACAACCTCGTCCCCAGGGCTTAATAAAAAGGTAGAAAAAGGTAAAGCGACCATATTTTACGTCAATAACTCGTGACAGTAATAATAACTGAGGCGCTCCTTTTACCCCCTCTCTCCATTAATGCTCCGTTGTAAGGGTATTTAAAGCTAGTCAAAGCTACACCGAAAGGAGAGAAGTTGAAATAAGGATGTGTTGACACCGGGCTCGAACTCGGGACCTCTCGCCCCGAAGGCTGCGCACTAACCAACTGTGCCACCCTTGCTCCTCCTTTTCTCCCTGAGGACGAGGTTGACATGTTTTAATCATTATCTCAAGCACAGGGTTACCAATGAAGCAAATTATAATCTAATCTTACCTGCACAATTACAAAGTGGACGCGTTGTCAGTTACGGTTCATGACGTCGTTCATGTGGCATTTCAAACTTTAACGATTCTATCGTTTAGGATGTGATACATTTGAGTTTTATGTTATTGTATGACATCTTTGAAAGCTGGCTTTGTGATCTGTTTAAATTGATATGTAATGATATTATCACTGGCAAGTCTTAGCAGTGACACTGATAGCCGCACAGTCCGCACAATGAACATGGCCACACTTACCGTGTGGAGACTGGGCACTAGTCAGTATTATGTACATGTAAGAATATTTTGAATAGTGTAACAACAACTAAACATTACCAAATTAAAAACTTAAAAATTTGCAACAAATGTTTTTTAGCCAAATCAAACAAGAAGAGTACTCACCACAGGGCACCCAATCTGCTATTATAGTGAAAGTTAACCCCCCCCCCCTTTTATCTGTAATTAGGACCATTTGTAACGGGCACCCCCTCCAGTATTAATCGGTAGGTGCTAAGGAAGCTCTGTGCCAAATTTGACACTTTTGTCACGTCTGTAACGATCCGGCCTATATTTTGCACTAAGAGACCTGACTATATTGTCTATTTTGAAAATAGCACCAAAAACTCATGCAATATTCCTTTTAAACTTATGACTCACTGGAAGACCACTGCTGCGAAAGTGATTCGTGATAAAAAGAGAAAACAGAAAAAAAAGGAAAGCACGTAATTTGAGTGTCAATGTATTCAGCACGAAAGTAATAATTGGGGACACTATTTTTACTTCTACTACCGCTCTTTTACGTGGTCATGCATCCGAGCCACGCAAAGGTCTAGCCATTTGCAGTAGGGCAAAGGTAATACCTTCATTTCTCAGTCATTTTAAGATCCTGAGTATTGGTCCGACCCCGGCAATTGAACTTCTGACCTCCCACTCTGCAGTCAAGCACTTTATCAAAATCCTACCACGGTTGAGATTAAGTTTACATAAGATAGTAGTACAGTGGAACATAGATATGGGGTCGTGCAACATCAACAACAATATTTTTAATAGAACCAGACATTGATAGAATCAGAAAGAAAGCTTGGCTGAAAGTTTTCAACAGTCCCCAAAGGATCATCTCATTTAAGGTCTCGGTAAAGGAAAACGAGGTGCCCACAGAAAAAAAATTCTAGTCGCGCGAGTATTTTCGCTACAAAGGCAAGTTATATATCAAATTAAAGCTAAAAGACTAAATTACCTTATGAAAGATTTTATTTTATCGAATTTCAAAAAGGCGCTTAAGTTTTTTGCTCTCGAACTCAGAGGTATCGAGTTTACCGCTGAAGCTCCAGCCCTTTCGCGTTGTTAAATATTCACTTCCTTTTTATTGCATCTGATTGACAGATAAAAGACCTAAAAAAGGGCGTGAGGAAATTTGCATATGTCGTATTAGCGGAATTATTGCATTTCAAACTAAAAAGTCGAATCTCGAGCGCGATTTACGCAAAGAAACTGGCATAAAATGAGTTACAAAGGGAAATCGGAAAATACCTCACACCCTTTTTGAGTCTATATCATTATCCATCATATCTGAAAGTTTCAAAGCGATAGCTTAAAACCTGTCCCGACTGGAGGTCGGAGAATTTTGATTTTTGCGTCTAAAATAGAGTGAGAGAAAATCAGCTCTAAAGATTTAGCGCGAGGTCCAGGCCACGCTTGGCTGGTTAGCTCAGAAAAGGCTCATTTTAGAAGGGTTAAAAAGCACTTTCTGATTTTCTTTTTCTTCCAAAATAAAATTTAGGACCCACTCATGCCAAAAATCCCAAAAAAACAAAATCGAGCAATGTACTAAAATTTTCATTTACCGAGACCTTAAATGGTGGGTAGATACACTGGTTGAAGATAACTTGGATGTAGAATTAAATTTTATTCATGCTAAATGCTATAAAAGCATGGACACAAAGTGTTTTGCATCTTATGCCGTTTCAGGATATTTGAACGCTCCTGATGTTACTCAGTATGTTGTAAACTGCCCCAATAGCTTGTATCTGCCACATTGAGGCGTATTCAAAAGGCTGACAGCACTTTATGACTTCTGTTTTGTATATTTAATGGACAAAAGCGGCGTCTATGAGTTGATCCACTATCGTCTATGAGTTGATCCACCTAGGCTAGAAGTCTCTCTTGAATTACAATGCGCGCAGTGTTGCGATTCGATTAACAATTTTTTCAACCGCTAGATAATATGCTGAGTACAGAGCTAATTCGATGACACATCTTTCACGAACTTCAACATGGTTTAACTCATTCCCGACAGGCAATGGACCACACTCCTGAGATGGGACAATTTGTTGGGTTGAATTAAATCCATATTTTTTGATACAATCAAAACTCGAAATTACTCACCTACGATAATAACAGGTGTACACGCGGAACGATTCCTTGAAAGAAATTTGTCCAACATCTCTATGTATTTGATGGCAAACGTTGATTAAAGAATCCCAACCTATTTCCGACGCTTTTTTTCATTTCTTCAAGAATCTTGGCTGAAGTCGCATTCTTGGCTTGACGCCGCCATTTCGGATTTGCCATTATTTGCCAGGCGTCCAAGGCGAATTTTCCCGACAAGCTTGACAGGTGACGTCACATCCGAAATCGCCGAGGACGACTGGGAACGAGGCTGGATAAATACAGCTTCACCAGTTTCTGAGAGAAAACAGAATTTTCAGGCTTTAAATATTACAATTCATAACCTTGCGATAAACATATTTCTGGTATAAAAAATAATCAGATGAACAAATAAAAATGACGCCATTGTACAAATAGGCTATTTTACCGTCTGCTGAAAGGAAATTATACATGGTAACAAAAAAGTTAATTAACAAAGAGAAAAACATGAACTATATTTAATGACTTGAAATTCCTATTTTATGCTTTTTTGTTGTTGTTTTGTTAGAATCCATCGGTGGCAGTGGTGGCTATGGCGAAACCCCCAACGCATTTATCTTTTCTCTCAACAATAGTAAAGGGCTGGCACCGTTTATGAGCAACGTGAAGCCAGAATACAAAGCATTGGCAATTTACAGGCATTCAGATAATGGTCCAGCGTTTGGTGACGACCTTGTCATTGATGCCAAAATCAGCAAGTCAAGAGCACACTTGGGCTCGTTCTACTCTATTCCAACTTCAGTGAAGGACAAGTACGCAATCCTGAAGGGGCCTGGAACGTACTTCTTACCTGATAAGGTGGAGGTATTTTATCTTGACCCATCCCGCTAAATCACGGCAGTGCAAGCTAACAGGAACTGAGTTAAACTGAAAGCGCAGTCATGCATTCAATATCACCCAAACTTCCAATCAATTCCTTTTTAGGTTCACTTTCTTGTCTTCACGGTCTTTTTCTTTTCTTTTTTTTAAATTATAGAACAGAGTTAATTTCTGGAATTAGGAAATGTAAGGTTGGCAAAAGGAATCATAAAAAAAAAAAGCTCAACGTCAGCCTTCTAACTCTAAAAATTTAATTGCCTGAATCTGCAGTGAGTATTGGATTATTAATTGCTTGCCTTAACAGCTAATTTTCTGGGCATGAATGTCAGAATAGGCTGTTTAGGTTACAGGCTGTCAGGATGTAGTAACGCACGCTATCAGATACTTTTCTTGCTCAGGCAACTGTCGCCGATCAACGCTTAAAACGGAGCATGCACTGCTCATCACAGCCCCGTAATCGATAAGGTAACTAAACACATGATCGCAAATATGAAAACAAAAAGTACTGAACGTTCTGCTCTATAATTCTGTTTTATGAATCATGAGTAAAACACAACTATATACATAGGATATCCCGTGTGCCAGAGAGTGCATGCTTTCTTAGAGTTGCCAGTGTTGTTGCATTTCCCTGCGACACATCTTACTAGCAAATTTTACCTTCTTAACTTACAGCAGTTTCAGTCTGAAGAAAGAAACTTTTCTAGTTAGAACTCTACACTCGCTCACTTGTATCTAAAGTCAAATGTTCCTTAATTTACGATAGTTCTCTTAATCTATGTCACAGCTCCTTTTTTCCGGGAGGCTTTCGAATGATGACTAATTTTTGGAGTGTCAAAATGGTCGCAAATTTGAACGTTTCAAATCTCAAAAAATCACATTGTGCTCATATGGCAAAACATTATGATTTTTTCCTGGAGGCTCTCGTAGTCATGTGTACTTTTTAGTCTAGGGGTACTCATGCCCATGTTTATGGGCACAAGTTATACACTATACATTAAAAATATAATCCTACAAGGAGCAATAGTCAAGCCTCTTCAACAAGGGACATAGGATGGTTAATGGGGCTTCGTCACGCGTTCCTGTCCCACGTTTTGAGGGTAGGTTTTGTATTGCCTTCTTGTCAATTCTCATTCTAGATCTGTATTTGCAGACGTAACGCAAAGGGTTGAAATCTCAGGATAGAATTTTCCCTGCTAGCGTTTATCATTGACTTAGGTGTAGTTACTAGATTTTTGATATATAGTTTAGCACGTATTTCAATGTGATTTATTAATTCCTATACGTAAACAACGCTAATTGCGATATATTTCCATCTTTATTATTCCAACATTTTAATTGTTCTTTTGAGATAATTATCAAATACAACTTGCCACAGCATTAATTCCAAACATCTGATGTTATTTTGCATTTTTATCACTTCAGGTGTTTCGATACAGTTTTTTGGAAACCATACCGATATTTTTCAATCGCCTTAATAGTGATTTTGCACAGATGACGTATTCCGTCATCGTCTGTTCAAATGTCTGCCATTAAAAATATTACTAGACTTCATCATCATGATGCAATTTACCTGCCTCGTCCGCAGTCGCTCGCGATGGTTCTCATGGTATTTAATTTGATTATCAAGAAAAGCGAGACAAAGGAGGAAAAGGAAAGGGAAGGAAAAAATAATAATATTTTGCCATCCCATCACCTCTTGCTCTTGCTCATTCCCATCTCTTCACTCAGGCCCAGGACTGCGCTATTGGCGGGAAACAGTTTCATTGTTAGATGCCATGTGACCTCGAAGAAACCAATGAGAGAGCACGCCAGTAAGCAAAAAATATCCAGGTTTAGTATATACACACTCAGTGATCTTGGTGATTTAAGCAATCTGATTGGTTCGCTATCTCGGACTATTCAACAATATTCACCTCCCAGCGAGTGGATAATGTGTGAGCTCGGTTTTTTCCCCATTTTCTTAGGGAAAGATCTTTTAATAGTCGAGAAAATCCTAGGGTTGACAATTTTTTCAGGCAAGAAAAGACTTCGACGGATTCAAAACGGCGTTTTTTCCATTAACGGTCAGTGTTGAGTTTTGTGCTCGAACTCCCGTTTATTCGCCTAGAAGAGGCCGTTTCGTAAACTCAGCGTTTCCTAACAAGAAAAATTTGGCCTAAAAACGAAGTCTATTGACAAATTTGAAAGCAAATGTTTGCAGAAATTCTACGTTTCAAGTAAACACGAGAAAGAATGCTACATGAAGACGACGTCTATACCTCGAGGAACCGAATCGCCATTTTTGTCAGCACTTCATGCGAAGAACGACACAACAAACCTTTTCGGCTATAAACTTGGCGAGTCAACAGAAAACAACAAAGCTCTTCTTTTCTTCTCAGAAAAGGAAACAATTCAAACTTTTAGCGGTTCCATTTAAGTCATTACGCTGTTGTTTGCGAAGTGATAAGCTTGTGAATTGCCATGTTGGAAAATTCTACAAAGATCTATTTTTAAACTGTCGCGTGTCTAGCTGACCTGATCTGTCAATCAAATCGTACGTTTTAATGGTTTCCTCTCTGTTTTTTTTTCAGATCACTTCGTGTGTATATACTAAAACAATTATTCTTTTCAATCTCGGTGAATAGTGGCTTTAGGAATATTTACCTCGCCACTTCGTGGCTCGGTAAATTTTCCCACTGTTCACCTCGATTTCAAAGACTAATTGTTAAATATGACACTTCAAACGATTTAAGGGTGATTGTACGGTGAATATAAAGTACAATCGTACTATTAATAAACTATGGTAACTATGCTGTACTTCATTTAAAATGCTGAGAAAGTTCAGCACGTGTACTGTTGATTACGAGTACTATTTAAGATACGTTTGTGCGCGCACTATTATAGGAAAAGTTGTAGTATGTCAAGGGCAAATAAAGAGAAAGAGAAAAACATCGTTCTCTTTGGTTATTTTATATTTGCGCGTTAAGAAAATAGTGAGAGGGATTCTTTGGGTCGTTTGGGTTACGAGCTTTGTATATAGTTACTGATTATTCAAAGTTAAAAGCAAACACATTATTTCTTTGTCACACTGTTCAATCTTTCGAAAGATTCACGAGGACGAAGCGTCATAGTGTAAAACAAATGAATGCGATGCATGGCAGCATTTTTTTAGAGTTAGGAACCATGTTATTTGCTAGTGAAAAAGGGTCTTTGCAGTGTGTTTTTGAAGATAGCTGCCGACATCGTCTTCGGCCGCGTTTTAATGCAGGTTATATTATTCAATTTTTGTAGACTTTGCATTGATTTTTTTCTGAGACAAATAGGCCCTTTGCAGAAGTGGGTCACGTGCTTGAATACCACTTAGCAACGGCTCGCGAGATGGTGAGGCATCCAAGCGTTTATTCTTATCACAAAGCTTTGAGTGCGATCGCGCGAAGCCTTCCTAAGGTAATTCAAAGGTAAAGCGGCGTTAAATAGGGGTTTGCGCCTTTTTCTTAGCAACTGTCTTTTTCCTTTTTGTTTAATATCTTTATCCTGTATATTTTCATATTTTGATTTTAGTATTGATGAATTTTCGACTTTTTCCAGGCACACAAGTACGTATCGCCGAAAAAGAAGCTACACTCCCCAAACCATATAAGTCTAAAACCGTGCCTTTCCTTTGACCCTTGCATTTACGTTCTTTGTAGTAAAGGTAGGAACGCAAAACGACGGAACAAAGTGCAAGACGACTTGTCGCCATTTTTTTTTTATTAGAGTAGAGCGGTTGGCTTAGGAAAACTGCCAACAAAAACGATAACCTATTCCACACATGTGTGTGGATTTCATATAAGGTGCCTGTACTGAGTCCCTAGACAGCCAAGTCCAAGGAGCAAATACTCACCCTCCCCACCCATGAAGCTTTTGACTAGTCAATCACTTCCCCCAAGCTCTGCTAGTAGTGTTATGATTATGAGTCACAGCATTGATTTGGCTGAGCTAGCCCAAAGGAAAATTCTCTGACTTTGCACTGCTATCTGACAAAAACTGTAATCAAAGTGACAAACTCTCCCCTCCCTACCCTCCTGGTTTAGTCACAAGGACGGGCTAATAAGAGGTTTCTCAAAAATGCTTACGTTAGAAATTGTAGCGTCTTTACAGGCGGATAGACGAACGCTTTGTACGCAGATCCAAGAATGCCCTAAAAGGCAAGTATAGACACAAAAATCTTGATTGTTTTTTTGCCAGCGAAAGGTAAGGAAAGCAAAGGTTTTTCAAACCGAATTGATGTTGAAGAGTCCTCAGACTAAGTATGCTATGTTACTATAAAACTTACAAAAAATATCGATCTGCAGATTTATTTTTTATTTTTGCATTTGCACGTGCGCGCATGTCTTCGCCCCGGCATGCATGCGTTACAGCTGAAGAATAAACGAATTAACCCGGGGCTTGGTCGTTGTGTTCTCTAAGGGCCTCTTTACATGGAGGTGGGTGACCCCAGGTAAGTGAGGTAACATGTGGCGGGTCACCCCGCCTAACATGTAAACGTGATCACATCAAAATAAGAGATTATATGGACAGGCGGGTTACCCCACCTAAGCAGGTTATCTCACCTTCCTGGGGTGCCCCACCTCCATGCAAACTGACCCTAATATACGTGTATGAAGCTGTGCCACGCCTGTTGCTGAAGAAACACCGCCCGTATGAAATTATTTCAATGTAAACACAGGAAACCAAGTTCCACCTTAAAAAAAAAGACGTTAGAGTGTAAATGGGTAAGAGACGTGTCAAGCAGCAGAATATATCAGTTATTGGTCTATTCAAGTTAGCTGGACGACATAAGAAAATGGATGATGTTTTCGTAAACACACGTAAGCACACGTTTGAGTCACTCTCTCAAAACAAAACAAAACAAAACAAACTACAAACAAACACACACACTCAATCCCTAACAACATTTGTCACGTGTCTTTTACTCTGTTTGTTTGTTTGTGTGCCATGTTTATATTGTCTTGTTGTTCGTTTGTCTGTTATTTGTTTTTTCACGTGTCTTAATTTCCGATACTTTTTAACTAGTTGTAGTTATTCATTTCAACTGTGTTAAGCGACCAGTTTTCAAAGGTCCCGAGTTTCCCTGCATACAATACAAACATTGCAATGGTTATCTTTATCAACCGGCCACCTCTTTGCAGCCCATGGCAGGCTTTCTTTGTTATTTTTACCTGTGCTAACTAGCAGTCACCCGCAAATGTAAGAATTATCATAGAATGAGGAATGAGATATTTCGGCCGGATGAGCTTCAGGGCTCGCAGTCACTGTTTGTTAGGCCACCAGAATGACGAATAGCACTTAATCATAATAGTGCTTTTATTTCACCTTTACCGGTTCATAAGTTATATTAGCAACTTTGTTGAAAGGACAGAAATTGAAAGATCAGATGAGATTGGAGCCGCCCTGGCTGCCTTATTGCTTGGTTGAATCAAGATTGAATAGTATTACACTATCAAAGTGTGTTCTGATTGGTTACCCGAGTGGGCAAGATGGGCCCAATGAGGCCAATATCAAGCCATCATGACCGATAGAGAAATTAAAGAGACCTTTTTTTCTTGCGGCACTGTTGCAATCTCGTTTCCAGGGTCCTCCCCTACTTGGCCCTATAAGGGAATGAAGTTGGATAAGAGTATTAATTCAAGAACAATGTCAATGAAATAGAAGCTTTCAAATTGACCAACTCAAAATAAGCACAAAAATTATTATTATTATTATTATTATTTTCATTTATTATTTTTATTTTTTTTTATAACAAGAGTGTTTCTTTCTTTATGACCCGCGCTAATACTAACAACGTAGACGTAGACCGCTTACTTTTTTTTTTTACACAAGTAGACGCGCATATTTTAAGGCCCATATTGTACGGGCGGTAATAATTAACTCGGTCTAATAAACATTTTATCATTGTTAATTAATGTTTTTGTCAGAAATAAAGTAGTGATGACCTGAAAACTGAACCATGTATTAGTATCCCAGGAAAAATACTAGGCTGAAAAATTAACTGTATAAAAGACCGCACGCACTGAAAAGCGTTAAAAGCTTGGAACTTGTTTAAAAAAATAAGCGATCACTCCCCGAATTACATCTACTTTGGAGGGAAACTGTCTGAAAACAACATTGCAGCTGCAATAGTGAATGTTCGTTTCATAATTTGACTGGCTCGCAGAACAATTAATTAGCCTTTGAGCTGTTAATACGCATGACAATACTGTGAACGTTTTAATTTTCTGCACAAGTTATTGGCAGCAACTTTCAAGTTACGTCAGAGACGGAAAAGACGGGAACATGTATGTCCCCCGTCAAGTTGGCGTTTTCTTCCTACTGCTGCTTTTCTTAAAGGTTGTCTCCTTCGCCTGCATTGATGGTATGTGTTCTAATTTTATTTCTTTCTGTTCTCACATGAAAAAAGAATCGTCTGGGGAGAAGAGTTTCAATACGTTTTAGTGTCGCCGCACCACGAGTTCCTAGTCGTGAAGATGTTCTCCAGCGGTACTATGAAAATTCTGTTAGTCTACTAGAAAAAATAAAAATAAAATATTTAGACTTGCAATATCTGGATATCTTCCATCCAAATCCTACGTACGTTAAGGGTTTGCAAGATAAGTAGTAAAAATAACAGAAAAACATTACAAAGTAGTCAAGAGTCATTCGCTAAAATGCTGTCATACATATATATATATATAGCATTCTTTGTTCGAGCCGAAAATGTTTTTCGTTGAAGGAAGCTTAAGTGTTGCGTGAAAACTCCCGCCCTACACATGCGAGAACTGTAACAGGTGCTTTATCCACAAGCCCATATCAAATTTCTCTCCTGCATTCGCTGTTAAATACAGTATGTTGAAGTTTTTAAGCTAAATTGTTAAATTATAACTAAAGAAGACACTGCGATTCGTAGCTATGTTCTTGTTTCTTTGATTTAAAGATGTTATAGAAATCGGTGCGTTTTTAGTAGCTGTTCGTTTATCCCTCGCGTATTTTGAGACAAGGATAGTGATAGTCAGCTACACTATGGTTACCGGATATGACGTCAGAAGTAGCAGGTGGTCAAACCATTTTTGAGAAAAAATGAATGTCTTTTCAACTTCTTTCAACAATAAGTCAGTAAAGCTTGTGGATGCGGAGATGCAAAATACTTATTTATGTGTTACCTTACTCGTCAAGCACAAAAAGATACCATTTATCGCGGTTACACCGAGCTCCGTGTTCTAATATAAGTGAAAACTCGGGGAAACATTTTATTCTACAAGGAAGACGAGTAAGGGAAGCTGACAAGATAAACAAACCCCTGATGTTGCCGGCTGCGAAAATTGCTTCACATTAAGCTGACACAAAGGGTGCTTCATTCGTTAAACAGTTCTGTCTCACATTTATTTCTTGTTGGTATTCGTAAATTTCCAAATGCAGAGAATATATAAGTTCTAATGAATTTAGAAGAGGGAAAAACCGCTATCTTTTTTTTGCTTAAGGCAGACACACTCATTCATGGAGATTTCTTAGAGCGGTTGCAAGAAACTACTGCTGAGCGAGTCCCTCAGGACTCAGGAATCTGCATCAGTTTCTCGTCACTTTCGTGGATATGTTCCGAAATGATGTCACTTTCGAAGCGAAATCAGTTAAGAATTTGTGTCACTTCTTTAAACGAGTTCAAATTTTGTACCAAAACAATATCAAGCTTAGCCCATTAACACAGGGATATTGAAATTTTGCAACAACTTCTCGTAGTTGGGAAAACATTATTTGCTGTCCGTTTTTTTCTTATTGGTTGAATACTGAAATCTGTCATGACATAGTTCTCTATTTGAAGCCGTGAGAGGAAAATTAGTAGGGTCATCCTGCTTTGTCTATTTCTTTTCTCTTCTTTTTTGGGCCTTTTTTTCTCTGACGTATTTTTTTCTAATTTCCAGAAGTGTGATTTCATTCTCCTATTGGGAATCATAAAATCGAGCCTGGTTACTTTCTTATTATATACATACTGAGAAATACTCACCAAAAAGCTATGTCGTAAATTGTCGTACGCAAATTAGTTCTAGCCAATCAGAGGAGCGAACGATGGTTTTCACACGTGAAAAGAATGATACGTCCAATCAGAATCGCGAACGATGTTTTCTCACGTGTGAGAAAAATGATACGTCCAATCAGAAGCCACAGAGGTGTGTGAGTTTCGCGCCAAAATTCCCGCCTTTAATTGCAGCTTGCAGCGCCGCTTCGCACACATTCAAAGAGAAAAGTTTTACTCAAAGAGTTTTTCTCGCTAAAAAAGTGAAAAACATTTCGGAAATGGAGTGGAATAGTTTCGTTTCTTTCACTGTCGATGAAAAAAATGGTAGAGAGCCGGCGAAACAACAACGGAAAGAAAAAAACAGAACGAGACGTAAGCTTTGTTGTGCTTTTTGTCGGAGCTACTTTGCCTTTCATTTTAGCTTATGATTATAATATTCAAACCGGCCATTTTCCTTAAATTCACTCATTTTCAATTGTGCATTGAGAACAAACAGTTAAGATAACTTATAGTTCTTGGATTACCTCGTATCCTTACCGTCCCTTATGTTTTTAACAAACGTTTTTACTAAAAAGCTGGTACTTCGTTTTCGTTGTCATTTTGCGGTAAGTGTGTAGCGGCAAATTTTAGCATTCTTGAAAGATTTAAAATAAAAAGGCCGCCAAAATGATGAATGTCTCAGTATGTATATAATAAACACAATACCTCATGGAAAGTGCTTTGTACGGTATTTACGCACTCGTTGTTTTTGTATCAAAAATCTTACTCGTTCGCTGCGCTCACTCGTTCGATTTCTGATACGTCAACAACTCGTGCGTAAATACCGTACGCCAGCACTTTCCATGAAGTATTCTCTATATATATAACTGAGAGTTTACCGATAGTCATGAAAACTCCTTCGACGTATAAACGTATTTCAACGGTTGAGCTGAACATTGAATTAAATTATTAAGAAGATAAACACGCGATTTACCTACATACGTCATTTGGCAGATGGATTTAAATGCCTTACTTGAAATTGTCTATAAATATATTTTTACATGGACCTTTTAGTTGCACGCCTCCGTTCGAACCAGCTCAAATTTCTCTAGGTGGCTACAAAACCGCAAGATAAAAACTATTTACTATACCATTGCAAAGGTGGAGGGATGTTTGGTTACCCCTTATCCCTGTACTGCAGCTTAGTTAGTTCACTGTTCCTGTAGTACCGCTTATCTAGTTCTTTAAAGTTCTTTTTTCTTTCGGTCTGTAACGTTGATACAATTAATTCTTGGAAGACATACTTGTTTGCAACGAAGCAGTAATCTTGTCATTCACAAGTAAGGTCTTTGCATGAAAATTAATTTCTTTTACTAATATGGAGGTTGTAATATTAACAACATGGGAAGGACTTGTCGTAAACAACAGTGCAACTGGAGTTCTCTTTTCTTCGTTGTTGTTTTGGTTGCCTAGAGGTAGAACAATAAAATATTAATTGATCGGTTAATTTGAATGAAATGACTGAAATTTCTCATTTTGCACAAGTTATTAGCGGAAATTAACTTGCAGTAGAAGGAATTAAGCAAATTAAAGGGGAACATGTACGTTCCCCTTCAAAGTTGGCGTTTTCTTCCTACTGCTATTTTCATTAATGGTTGCCTTCACCTGAATTGATGGTATTGATTCACGGTTTTTCTTCACATTACGAGTTCCCTAAGAAAGTACGAATTGCACGAAAGACACAGAAAGAAGAAGATCGTTTAAAAATTTTTATATAGGCTAAGTTCTTTTTCTGTTTATTTCTTAGTTCCAGCCTTGTCATTCGGCTGATAAAATCTTCTTAAGAGATATTTTCACTTGATTGTTTTGACTTCCTTAGAAACGGAATGACAAGAATCAATATTTAATACTAAACTAAGGGTAATTGTCCAAGGCTTAATTTGTTTTAGGTCATCCCTTGGTCTAGGTTAAGCAATTACAGATTCAGGATAAGAACTGCATTATATTCAAGAAACGTCCGGACCTTTTGGCATTTTTGGGTAATGAAAATCGCCTTTATTAGAGTAAATAACAATTATTCACCGAAGTGGAGGTGAATAGTAGGGGAATATTTACCGAGGCCGCGAAGCGGCGAGGTAAATTTCCACTACTAGCCACCGACACTGAGGTGAATAATTGTTTTAGTATGTACTAAAACAGTGACATAACTGAGCACAAAAATGATGATTTTTAACTCATTTACTGTCAATGATTACAATTTTGGCGCGCGATGACCGAACGGCCGTGGTTGTCGCTTTTTCTTGGCGACAAATAAAACTTTTGAAGGAGTTTGTTTAGCTCTTGCGGGGGAGTTTCTTCAAAAGAAGTTGTGAATTCTTTTTGTATTTAAAATCATTCTGTAAAAAACATTATTAAATTTAGTTTTAAGCTTATTTATGAACAAGTCAACTAAATAAAGTAACGCAAGACTTAAGCTTAATTTCCATTTGTACGCAAAAAACTTTTTCACCGGTTTTATCGATAATTTCAAGCTTTACATGTGAAAAGATCCAAACCGAACTTCGTCACCTTCTTCGTGTATTTTGGGAATAGCTTGCTTGATTAGTTGTGAAATTTCTTACTTTGTTACGGCAGCAAACCGGGAAGGCATTTTGCTCGCAACTTACGTGAGTTTGGCGTCGCTCGCTCGGAGGAACTGGAGGTGAATCAGTGAATAGGTGTATATATTCAGTCAGGTATAATAATATTAAAACTGGTGAAATTTAAGAGTGACCCTTCTGAGACGCCCTTTTTCTAATGAAAATTTAAGCGCACTCGTAGGAGTCAGGTTTATACGGATGTAGTCGGGTACATAGTGACAACTGACCACCATCGAGATGTATATTTAATTTCGAAAAGCAAAAACCGCCCGAAATTAATTTGACAGGGTTTTGCAGAATCTATATCACTTGTGAACAAGTTAAGCAAAAAAGTGTGAGACATAAAAATGTGAGTTTGCATGATTTAGAACTGCCACTGAAAATCCGACATGATCAGATAGTGTGGTTTGTGGTCAAGGAATTCTCCTGTTTGATTGTTTAAAATGGGTATATATATATATACATTTCAATCTTCATTCGCATTACGGAATCGCGCCTGTAGAAACGCGTCGCTAGTAAATGCAAATTTTTCTGTCCATCAAATGTGTCCTATTATTTGTAGGTGGAAATTGGTGAAACATCGTTATTGTTTTGGAGACAATAGAAGAACAAAAGATAACAGAAAGATCAAGTTATGCGGTCTTAAAGCATGTTGCGTGACTTTAATTAGTTGCAGCATTTCTCCTAACTTTCCCGCATTAAAAGGTTGGAATGAAAAGTCTGAAGCTTAGCTTTTAAAATCTTGATAGCCAAAATAAAAAGGGTGCCCCAAAAGGCAAGCATTTGGGAATTCAAAATCGATATTTTTGTCTTCAGCGAAATCCGGCGGATGAACAGTAATTTGCATTTAAGCGTAAGTGAAGCGAAATAGATACAAATTGCCGTGGTTGTAAACACGTTTCCTCGAAGTTTTCTTCTTTTTGAAAGCGTAAATTCGCATGAAAGAGCTCAACTTGCACAAAATAATATAAAATGAAACGAAGCAAATCGAAAAGTGGTAAAAAAAGTCAGGATATTTCAGTTCGATGGAAAGTAAGTGTTGGGTAGGTGATTTGCATACGATAAAAACAACGTCTAGCGCGGTTCAAAACCTTTCGGCTTCCTGAATTGTTTTTCCGGAATTCTATAAATTCTGCTGGCCTAAATCATTAAAATATCTTATGAAATCAGAATATTTATCAATTTGAGCATTTGCATTTCCTTCTAAAACAGAGAGTAGCGCGAAAGCTTCGATCTATAGATTTTCTTAAGTTAAATTACCTTTGTATCGTGGAAACAATACCCTAACACTTGAGTCTTGAATCAAAGGAGGCGACATGCGTCGGCTTCCTTTGTGAGTGCGCAAATAGTCATGGGACCCGCGATTTTGCGGGCGACACGGATCTACAGGCGCCGTTCCGTAATGGCATGCAGTTTTATTGCAGTATTAAATAGAACGATGTGTATGTGTCTAAAACTTAAAAATGTCAGAATACTCAGTGTGTTTAAGGTCATATTTCCTTACCATGACAACATCGCTTTCTTTCTTTTTAATATATCAAGCTTTAATACAGCCACACTTTGATTATTGCAACATTGTTTGGGGAAACTGTGGGATAACCTTACGGAATAAGGTTCAAAAGCTACAAAACAGAGCAGCCCGTGTTTTGACCTACTCAAGCTATGACGTAGATGCTGGTCACCTTTTCAAACTTCTAGGGTGGAAAAACCTAGCTTGCCAGCAACAATTTCAAAGAGCTACGATGGTTTACAGGTCTCTGCACGGGTTGGCTCCAAACTATCTTAGTTCTAAATTTGAAAGGCGAGAAGTCGCATATAACCTAAGGGACTCTGAAAATAAACTCAATATTCCATTACCGCGCACAAACTATTACAAAAACAGCTTCAGCTATAGTGGCGCCATTCTCTGGAACAGTCTTCCTTGTAACTTAAGGGAAGCAGAGTCCCTTGGGCAATTTAAACGATTACTCAAAGAACTGTAAGGCACGGCATTCGTGGAAAGCAGCTTTTTTATTTAAATATTTTTATTATATTAGTATTAGGCATTTTTAAAGCTGACGAATTTTGTACCGTGAATAAATAAAGATTATCTATCTATCTATCTATCTATCTATCTATCTATCTATCTATCTATCTATCTCGTTTGGGTCTGTAGATCTAGATATATAGACGCAGGTTTGCAATTTTTAGCTTTGAAGTCACCGTGTCTCCTAAATAAATATAATCAAAAAAAATTTCATAACGGGGCAAAAATAATCTTATATGCGTGGCAGTCAAACTTTTATTCACTAAGAATTCTATGAAGCCACCCCACAGATTTGACGACAAGCGATCAACATTGCCAAATACGAGTGCAAAGTTGCACTTGTAAGTAAAAAAAAAATACGTCGATGTAATTAATCAGTGAATATGTTCTTCCTTTTTTGTTTTTCGACACTCCTGAATGTATTAGTTTCTTACACAAAGGGTAAGTATATATAGACTGAGGCAAGTTGTCTCGAAAACTTAAAGAGAGATACTAAAAATATATGGTTTTAAGGATAGCGCGTCCTCAGAGCGGCCCTTCTACCGTATCCTATATCTTATTGAAATATAGAATTTATGTTTTGAGTGGAAGGGAAAACAATAAACGCGAATTAACAACAAACTTAGCCCAGATATTGCTCGCCTTGCATTAAACTCCTCATCAAGACCGAGGCGCTTTCTCCGCGTCGATCTGTTGCAAACAAAGAGTAGCGGCGAAGCTGACTTTAGTTTTATACAAAAGGTGTTTAATTACAGTTTCAGAATTCGCTGACTCCAAGATGTCCCTGGCACTCTTCACAATTTGTCTTATATCCCAGATGCATGGAAGTGAGGCTGTTGGTGGGCAATGCAAAACTTCAGAGAGATCAGTACCTGGTAAAGCTCTCAAGGGTCACACCTTCAAAGAGTTTGCAGCGAGGGCCATTGTTGAGTGCCAGAACAACTGTGAAAACGACCACAGGTGTGCGAGTTACAATTTCTACATTCCGGATAAAGTGTGCGAGCTAAACAGCCAGACCAAGGAAACGAGACCTGACGATTTTGTGACAGATGAGCTGAGGTTCTACATGAGACGAGAGGGTACGATGTATTCTGTCTCTTTAAGATGCTTAAGACTAAATTGTTTACACTGTGATGCAAAAGGCATCCGGTATAACATGATCGTTAACATCACTCCGCGGAGCCTTTCGTCGAAAGACTTCCAGACCTTCCACTTTCAAGATAAGCGCGGCGCAGCTTCGCTCAGGTACAGAAATTGCACTAAAATCACCGTTCTCATGTGTCAGCAGAAGCCTTATCCGGTATTATGGTTTTCGTATCTGCGAAAAAGCTATCCGGAATAATGTGAGCATAGTCTAAAACGTAACTCTGATCCCTCCAATTCTCGGAGATGTTCCCTTCTATATCCTATTGGAAATGGAATGTCGAGTGCATGTGCATGCCAAAATACGACAACAATGAGGTCTGCCATATATTGGTACTGTGAGTAACCTGTAGAAAGAAATTGTCCACGCAGCTGCGTTACATATTTGAATTTAGAAAAAACTCACATTTATTATGTCGTCTGTTTTATGCTATTTGTAGATAATGATGAGTGCTTGAAGACGCCACCAGTTTGTGACATCAACGCAAACTGCAAGAACACGCTTGGCTCCTACCTTTGTTCTTGTAAAGAGGGTTTTAAGGGTGACGGTAAAACATGTCAAGGTAAAATTAAAAAGAAACATGGAAACATACGGAAAACACCATATGTTACTTATTGAAGCAAAAACTTTTACATTACGGTACGATCCTCATCCATTTAATTTCCAACGGTCAACTGCATGATCACGAATAAAAAGATTTTCTCACTTTTTTATGCTGGAGTTAGAGTGAGGCTCTTGGGATTTCGTTTGTGAACTAACTTTATATTTTACTCAACAATAATCATAAATTAATAATAACGGATAATGATAATAATATTGATACTGCTGATGATGACAATGATGAAGATGACAAAGAAACAACGGAAGATGTAAATAACTTTTCCATAGTGTGATCTAGTACATTAATGTACTGATTGTTATAGCCTGTTTTTTGGAGATTAATTTTTATAAGTTCACTTACCCTAACATTGTGATTCAGACGAAGACGAATGCCAGATCAGCACCCACAACTGTAGCGACAATGCCAACTGTATTAACACCGAAGGTTCATTTAACTGTAGTTGCAAACCAGGGTACATGGCAGATCGCCACAACAACTGTTCGGGTAGGTGATGCAAAATCTTTTATCTATTTTCTTTGATCAATTAAAAACTTTTTGATGCCAACCCCCCCCCCAAAAAAAAAAAAAGGAAAAAAAAAACACAAACAAAATGTCGAGGCATCCAGATTTCCTATGCGTCTTAAACCCCTTTGAATTGAAGAACACAGTAGTGATCGTACTACTTCTTTAATTGGCAAAAGAGAGATTCGGAACAGATTTTTCAAGTGTTAGAAGGTGGCTTAAAGGGTGGAAAAATTCTAAAGTCATTCTCAGTCACACAACAAACCAGTTATACTACAAACAGCTCTTGCACAATTTTACTTTGGATAGAATTATTAAGGTTCATAATAAGTCTGGTTGTGGAATGATGCAGAAGCTCTTCTTGGCGGGTATGAATAAAGAAACCACATCAGTTCATATAAACTATAACCACAGATCACGACATTACTAACGTAACACGGAGGGAGAATGGACAAAAATGTACGACCAACGCTGAATCACTGGATCGTTCAAAATGCAGATCAGCATGAATAATGTAGCTCTGTACCAAAACAAAAATGAGCAAAACTGGCGGTGCTCGGGGTGATGCATGGTTAAGACTCATATCAGCGAATAATCTACTTCCTTTGGAAAACGCCGGTAGTCTCTTAAAGTCACTACTACTGCGATTTCCAATAGTATTTGGAATACCCTAAAAAAAGTTTGGTATTAATCTACCCATCCATCCGTCCGTCCGTCCATCCGGTTATGAGGGAGCTAGTTCAAGCTGCGACGTTTTTGAGTGACGCACATCAACTGGACGTAGACTTTTGCATTCTTGAGCCGTGATTTTAAACAATTTTTTGCGCAAATCGTCTCTATAAGGGTAAAGACTCTTAGTAATACAAATTTGGTAGCGTCAAGGCAATTTAAAGTGGAAAATGGCTCACTTCCGGTTGACGTGCGTGGCTGAAAAACGACGCTGCTTAAACTCCTTATTATATCCTTCCGTCGAAGATTATCCCAGAAAAAATGCATGCAGTTTTATCTCGAGTTCGAGATAAAACTACCTACAGGAGATGGATACAATTGTAAAGGTACAATTCTTCGGTTCTTTAAAATCCATTAAACACATTTTCGCCTTACTGGAAGGTGACTGATGTCATGTTCTAAAATCAGTACAAGGAATGGAATGTGCTTTAACCGTAAACTATATATTTTGCAATTATTCCTCGAGCCCGAATGGGCTCTAAGTCAGTAGCCCAAGAGGCCGAAGGCCGAATGGACTATTGACTGAGAGGCCATGAGGGCGTAAGGAATAATTGTTTAAGTAAAATCCAAATAGTTGGTAAAAAATATCGAGACAAAACAACTTTAGCTGGCAAAACGCGATTCAACCGCCGTTGGTTTGGTTTTCAAAGCCGGCGCTTTTTCGTTACTAGTGGGCTCTATAGCATATAGCCTAGTGGTAGCTCAACCAATCAGAACGCAGCATTGATAATAGACCACTAGTTGGATTTTATTATAATTACATTATACTGGTGGCTATGTTGACTACCTGTTTGTTCAGGCAGAATAAATGTAATTTTTACTAAAATTATCATTCAGACTTAGACGAATGCCTGAACAACTCTCACAATTGTAGCGAAAATGCCACCTGTACCAACACCGAAGGGTCCTTCAACTGTAGTTGCAAACCAGGGTACATTGGAAATGGCCACAACTGTTCAGGTTAGTTCTTGGAATTCCTGTCTTGCTTTGCGTTATTTTTTAGACTTCTGGTTTAGTACAAAAAGAGTAAGGGTTCAGCAATGTACTTTAAATTGTAATTTGCAGTAAATTATAGGAAATTGTTACTCGCTTTTTTTCAATAATAATTTCTAATCATTTAAATATTCAATTATTATTTAATTAGAATAGGTAATAGCATGATTAGTAGTGATAATTCGCATAAATGCCACCAGTGATATTTCGGAATTGTTATAAGTAATTTCACGAGCCGTTAAGCGAGTGAAATATGAGACAATTTTGAAATATCACGAGTGGTATTTTTGCCAAATAACACGTACAAATCATACTATTATTTGTTTATACTACTACCTGCAAAAGGTTTCTAATTTTGTCATGTAGGTATTTCAAATTAAGCTGAAATACCACTGCTCTAAGCCAATCTAATCGCAGAAATTTCTCATGTAGTAGTATAACTTATTCTAACATCTCAGTCGTCAGGTATTGTGGATAAAGTCAGAGCTCATGTTTGCATCATCTTGTAAGGTACATCCTCAGCTAACTTTTAAACAACGCTGAAAAACGAGAGGGAGTAAACCTTTAACTCCTCCTATTCTGTACTACGATGGGATAAAGATAAGATGGTTGATTGAGAAAAGCAGCATCCGTTAATGATCGTACTTATCCTTTTATTGGAAAAAAGAGGGATATGGAGTAGCTTTTTCAAGTCTTATGGCCTGTTTACATGAAGGTGGGGGATCCCAGGTAGGTGAGGTAACCCGCGGCGGGTCACCCCACCTAGCATGTAAACGTGATCAAATTAAAATGAGAGATTAAATGGAAAGTCGGGTTACTCTCCACCTAAGCGAGATACAACACCTACATGGTGTCCCCCACCTCCATGTAAACTGACAGGCCCTTAGAAGGTGGCTTCGCGGGTGGAAAAATTCTTAGTCATTCACTTCACAAATAAACCAGTTATACTCTTCTACAAACAGCTCTTGCGCACTTTTACTTTGGATAAAAATATAATGGTTCATAATTCGACCCATATTTGATTCCTGGCAAGTCTGGTTGTGGATTGATAAGCGCAGGAGCTCTTCTTGGCCAGTATGAATAAAGAAACCGCATCATGAGTTCATGTAACCACAGATCACGACATTATTAACGCGGGGGGAAATTGTATATGTAGAATTTGTACGACCAACGCTGAATCACGGAATCATTCCAAATGCAGATGGCGTACAATGTAACTCTGTCCCAAAACACAAACGAATAATTATACAAGACTGGCAGTGCTCAAGGTGATGCATGGTTGAGACGTATATCAGTGAATAATCTACTTCCTTTGGAAAATGCCAGAAATTTCTTAGACACCATTACCGCGATGTCCTACAGTCTTTGAACTACCCTAAAAACGCTTGGTATTAATCTACCCATCTGTGCGTCCGTCATTCTCGTAATTTCATCCTTTCGTCCACGATTATCCCAGAAAAAATGTATATGGTTTTATGACCTTTTCCTCGCGTTCGAGCAAAGAGAACACCTAATCAGTTTTGCTGAGGTACTCCTTTGTTTAGCGTTCGTTTATTTATTTTCCGCTTTCATTTTGTTCATTATTACTGTATATTTAGGCATCCATGTTTTTGTTAAAGAAAGATTATTCTTCCATCCAGCCATCCATTGATTTGTCGTCCATCACTTCACCACCTATCAGTTACATGTAGTTCCCTGCTCTAAGACACAGGGCGCTTTCCATTTAGCCAAAATTTCCGGAATTTCCGGTTCGGCGGTAAATGGAACACGTTTCGTCGGTTCGTCCCACTGGAAAATTCCCAGAAAAAGTGGAAAATCTAAAAAGTTGGTCCCGTTTTCCCGGTTAGAATTTCCGAACGGAATGTCGTGTTCCATTTACGTTTCTCGTAGTTTGTATTAGTTCCAGGTCCACGGTCGGGCACCGCCACGTATCGGGGTTTACGACCAAATGGAACAACTTTTTACCTCTCGGAAATTCCACTTTTGCTACCACCGAAATTTCCGGGTTTTTTTCGTAAATGGAAAGCGCCCACAGACTCCGAAGGGAGCCATAGGAAAAAAACACTATAAGTAGCGAAAACTAAGCTCTTAAAGCTAAGACAACAGGTGCCTACAACTAGTCTGCTACACAGCCGTTTTTATTGTCGTCACGTAACGCTCCTCCCCACAAATGGCTGCTGATAATCGAGCCAAATACCTTTCCCGCGGTTAGCCAATTAGAATTCAGCTCCCATTTTTTGGAAGGTGTTCGCACCACGTCTGCGGTACAGTGACTCTTCCAATCACAGCTTTGCTTTTGTCGATGACGCATGTGTAAATAACAGAACAATCAAAATCTTCGCGTGAAAACAAGCAATCAACTAGAGTAGTGTTGTTGTAGTCGAGTCAAATTTATGAGATAAGCAGCAGCAGCAGCAGCAAGCAAATGTCGAGCAAATGTGCTGCACAGCATGGATATGCTTAAAAAGTTGCCGGGTTTAGTTTCGGGAATCGCTCATCGATAATTCATAAGATCGCTTTTGTTTGAATCAGTACCCTTGAGAGTTTAATCTTTACATGTACAGCAACACAATGAGCACATCCGGCACATGAAATATATCATAGATCAGGGGGGAAGGGGGGGGGGGGGGATGGTGTCTCCAAGGGAATCAGTGGTTCAATCCGCCTGCCAGTATGACGTCACGTCTCTCGTCGGTGACTTTCAAAATGGCGAACAAAGTGTTCATCGAAGAGATGGATGAAAATTTCGAATTTATCACGGCAATGCTGTTCCGATTTCTTGGATCTCGAGATTTTGATACTATTTTGGAATGAAACGTCCAGTGGTGTAGTGAATTTTTAAGATGTCTTTCTATCGTCTAGCAAATTTTAAGAGCAATCAGGCCGACCGGTCACATTTTTGAGGGCCAGTGCACAGCAAGATGAAATAATGTTGACACAGCAATAGGAGGTTCATCAAATGAAATAATATATAGATTTAGCCAGGGCTAAAAGCTCTGGTTAATAATACGTATAAACAACTTACTGAAACTACTTATAAACTAGTTATAAACATAAAAAAATTAAATCGTGTAATTCTAAACGTGGACGGCAATGAAGATGGCATCAAGATCAATGGATCTAATTAGCCAAAAAAAAAAAAAAAAAATTGCACGTGCAGCACAATTTTTTTCTAATTAGCAATAAAACAAATTTGCACGTGCAGCACGCTTTTTGTCTTTCTTTGCCATTGTTTTGCACAACTACAACGCTGTTGTGTAGGACTAAATCGTCAAAATTCCAAGTTACACATCATTTTTATGAAGGAATTGTCGTATGTGCTTACCCAATATTTTGTCCCCTGTGTTCATGTTCACTTTTATTTTTCACTGCCCCTCATTTCCACCTTGCTGGCCGCTCCTTTCAGACCGCTAGCATTTCTCATTGTCTCACCGCCGCTTTGGATTTTCATGTTTTTCTTCCTACAAAATTCGTCTCTTTTGTTTTCAGTCACTCGCTCTAGCTCTTTCTCTGTTATCCACGTGAGCGTAAACATCAAAAATAACGTCGAAAAAGACACGACTTTGCTGTTTTTTCTTTCTTTCTTTAAGTCCCGGCGGGCATGCGATTTCGTTGCATTTCGGTTACCATACCTGTTGATTGAATTATTTTACATTGGTATGCCTGTGGTGCGGACGGACTCTTGGACGGTCGATCGGTCGGTCGGTGTACAGTCACGTGATTACCAAATTTTCTCGGACGGGTACTTTATATACCACATTTACTTACCTATGGTGCTCCGCTGGGAGTAAATTAGAAAAGTTTGTGGTGTACTAGTTTAGTCCCTTTTCTAAAATATAAATACGGACTAAAGCTTAAAATATATATTGATCCAAGTGCATGATAAGCAGGGTCAGCAGTACGAATAAAGAAAAACAGGCCAAAAGGAAAAATCGGGCTAAAAAACAAAGACTAAACAGAAAAAAAAAGGAAAAAAACGATACAAAGAAACAGAAAATGCGGTGTTGCCGGGAGTCGAACCCGGTTCATCTGCAGCTGCAAGCAACTCCTTGACCGCTGCACCACACTGCCACACATACTTGTTTTGAAAAATTAATTTGGTTATATCAAAACCATTTTTCTCTGCATAGATGCTTTTTGAAGCTGGTTGAGCTGTATTTATCATTAATTCAAATATACATTTGAGGAAAATTAGCTTAAGCGCGTATTTCAAAGCTATTTCGCATTATTTCCGGTTCAACGGGCCCATCGATGTAGAAATCCATCAAACTAGCTTTACTGAATATGGTGGTGAATTAGGAAATCAACAGAGGCCCACACTCGAAAGGATTGATATGAAGTTAGGTCGGTTTAATTAGCAAAAGAATATATGAAATATAAACATGTGTGATCTGTGAATGGAACCTCCTAAAGCTCTCACACTTACGATCAAATTAGCGATATTTGCTAGCTTCTTAGCTTTTCCTCCACCTCGCTCGTCTTAATAACCGTGGTATCCCTTGCTGATTTGCAAAAGCGACCAGAGGCTCTTGCCCGTTACTATATGACGTCACACTAGCAGGCGGAGTGGGTCAAGATATGACTGACCATCATGGCGGCGGCAACGACAGATATTGCTCCGACTGAAATCAATCCACATTTGGTTTTTAACCCTCAAAAGAATTCATTTAAATGGAACAGTGACTTAAAAGCCTTACGAGAATTCTGGATCACTGAACTGGAAGGAGGAGATGAGAATAATTTAGTGAGCGTAAACTCCAACGGTAACACAGAGGTTAAAGTTTGAATCGGTAACCGTTAACTTCTATTCCTCCACAAAAACTTTACAAGTGCAAGGCTCACAAAAGGATCAGTATGTAAAAAAGCTTCGGAATATTGTCGAAAAAGGAAATAAATGTCAAGATACTCTGATCGAAGTAACGCCTAACAGTGGAAGTGCTGAGATTAATTACTGAACCAGTGTTGAATTTGAAACCAACAAGTGATCACAATGACCGTTATGAAAAGTTGGAGGCCTTCATCAAAGAACAGCGCGACTTTAACAAGAATATTAAAAGTCATATTTCCTCTAACTCCATAGAAATAAGTGAATTCACGATAGAGGTAAAAGATTTAGAACAAAAGTCTAAAAACCAAGCAAAAGAAGTAAAACTATCCTGCGAAAATCATATTCAAGCGGTTAAGGACGAAATCGGCGAAGAGGTGCAAAAGTTAGCAAAGCAAATTGCAAATCTATCCTCCAAACTGTCTTCGGATCTAAAAACACTGAAAACTAAAGCATCATCTACTGAGGACTCGATCAAACACATTTTACAACAACTCAATGACAACAACAAGTCAAGTGTGTATATCTGAACAGTCACTTATCTCACAGTTACAAGAAACAAGCCATCGAGACCCTGCATAACAACTTTCAACGGTAATAGCGGACTCAAATGAGTACACGTACACAGTAGCTACGTCAAACAGGTATGAAACTCTAGTCGAGGAAAATCGCTCGATCGTTGAATCCATCTCAGCAAACACTCAACCTAATCCATCATCTACTACAACTTCAAGTCCCACTGCTACAAGAACGCAACCACCAATCTCCCAGCCCAACGATCAACTTGCTTCTACATCCTCCTCAAATCAGAATCATGTGTAAAACCCACATGAGCAATTATCAAAGGGACCGGTGCTGTTGTTAGGAGATTCGATGATAAGAGGAATACAGCAACGCAAGTTCGCCCCAAACCGTTATGTAAACAAACAAACTATCGCTGGGGGAACGAGGGAAATATGCCAATACATCAACCACATGCACGAAAGAAATGATTATGATTACATTGTAATCCATTCCGGTACAAATGATGTCCGGAAACTGACCGCAAATGAAGTCAGAACAAACATGGAAAACTGCCTCGTCAACCTAAAGCATAGATGGCCGAATAGTACGATAGCAATTTCACGACTGACCTACGTCCCACGGGATAACAGTAAACATCAGCTTATTGATGAAATCAACTGTCACTACGAAAGCATATGCACAGAGCCAGTTGTGACTTTCATCGACAGCAAAAGAGTAACGTGCGACAACTACGGAAACTTAATTGAGCAAGTATTAGGAATTCTGCGTGGGGATGTGCCGCTGGGACCCTGGATCCCTTAACTTATACCAGAGCTAGTTCAGCTGAATTTTGCTACCCTATACTAGAGTAAACTCTCGAAATCTCCCCTATCCTAGAGTAGCTGTTTTCCAGAAACTACTGAGGTCACTAGCACAGTCTAGCCGAAACTAAACCTTGTACCTTAAAATCTTCAACCAACTGATCAGTTTCCTGAAAAATGATACCCTATTCTAGACCCAAACGCTCTGATTTATATACCCTATCCTAGAGTAAACTGCTTGAAAACCATGCCCTTCACAGTGGCACATACCTATATAGCCCATATATGGCAGTACCCCCACCGGGATTATATAGTATACTTTGTTTGAACCTAAATTTTATTTTCCTGAAGGGAGCTAAATTGTTGCGTGGAAATTCCCACCCCACGCATGAGGGAACTGTAACAGGTGCTTTTAATTATCAACAAGCTCAAACCAAATTTCTCTTCCTTCGAGGTTATACGCCTGCCTAACCCTCGGACGTACACGCAAAGTCATAGCCTCACCGTAGTACACTGGGGCGGGGAGTTGTGGTTGATGGATCCTCCCCGCTTGCGTAAGCAGCGAGACTCATAATTTGCAACGCGTTTTTTGTCGCATTTAGGACACAATAGGGAGTCATTGTGCCAGGCGTTTCTTGCGGAGACCGTGGAAACTGGGACTAAGAATCGTTGCGTAATTGAAGCCACGCATGTTTAGCGCAGAAAGTTTAGGAA
>CALNXK010000078.1:1787500-1922500 GCA_942486035.1 Porites lobata
CAACTGTTCAGGTTGGTTCTCGGAATTCCTGTCTCGCTTTCCGTTAGTTTTGAGACTTCTGGTTCGGTACAATAGGGTTAACGTTCAGCAATGAACTTTTATAAATTGAAGTAATTAAAGGAAATTGTTACTCGCTCTTTTTATAATAAGTTCATTTATTTATTTAAATATTATTTGCTTACTTATTCAAATCTAACATCACAGTCGTCACGTATTGTGGATAATGACTCAGAGCTCATCTCTATATATTTGCCCAACGCGGAAAACCAAGAGGGAGTAACTTTTAACCCCTTATTCAGTACTACGATGGGAGTATAAGATAAGATGGTTGACCGAGATAAACAGTATCCATTCATGATCGCACTTCTTGGAAAAAGAGAGATCTGGCCGACAGCTTTTTCATTTCTTAGAAGGTGGCTTAGTGGGAAGAAAAATTCTGAAGTCATTCTCAGTCACACAACAAAGCAGCTACATTTCGACAAAAAGCTCTTGCACAATTTTACTTTGGATAGGAATATTATGATTCATAATACGACTAACATGCCTGCCAGGTCAGGCTGTGGACTGATAAATGCCGATCAAGCTCTTCTTGGCGGGTGTAAATGAAGACACTACATCAGAACATGTTAATTAACTATTAACACAGATCACGACATTACTAACACGGGGGCACTAACTGTATTTGTAGAATCTGTACGAGCAAAGCTGAATCACGAGATCATTCAAAACTCTGCTATTTCAAAATGTTTGCTACGGAGTTATTTTTTTTTTGCCTTCTTTTCTTTTTTAATGTTATTTTTCCCCTTTCTCTTTGTTCATTATCACTCTAATATGCATGCATGCAGGCATATCTTTTTTTCTAAAGAAAGATTAGTCCTCCATTCAGCCATCCTTTCATTCACTTTTCCACCTATCTTCCTTTCTATCTAATCTACCTGCAGGACATGAGAAAAATAAGACTGTTGCTGTGGCATGCAGAGAATAGATTCACTAGCCGTGATATTTTCTCGTCCAAAATAACCTTTTGGATGATCTTTGTGTTTTCATTTCCAGAATTTTCAATAACCTCAACAATATTACATGGAAATCAGTATTATCTCCGGCATCTTCACAGTTTTCTTGCTAGCGCTCGTGAGGTTGGGGAGGATTCTTCCTGGCTTCTTTGCTACCGTGCTGCCTTACATGGTTGGGGAGCCACGAAATTCCATGATAGATGCGACGGTCAAAATAATACTGTGACCGTCGTAAAGAAAGACCAATATGTCTTTGGAGGATACACTGACATTCCTTGGGGTAAGATTTGATATTTAACAATTAATGAACGAGGCTGAGTATCTTGTGAAGAATTATGGAGATCGAGGAGGGTGTTATCCGGCTGAGGCGGGTGATATACTACGAGATCTCCATAATTCTTCATATGATAGGAAAGCCGAATTCAATAATTGTTTTATTATTTATTCAAAATAATTCCTAGTTTAAAAACATAGCTAAAACATGCTTACCTCCATCGATGTTAAGTTCATCTTCGATAGTGTACATTTATGTTTGTCCAGCTCCGCAAATATTCTCCAAATAGCAGATATCGCCCTCCGAGTTGTCTTCTTGCTGTTTTTGCTGTGTTTTTAGCTATTATTTCGCCTAGTTCCAGCTGTAGTTCTTACTCTTGAAACGAGTGAAGTGTCAGCCATTTTTGTTTTCACAACCAAAACAACTCAACTTCGTCCCCAGGTCTTCTCGGTTAACAGTGCATTAACCTGTAGCGGGCTGCATTTTTGACGTCATTTGCTCGTTAAACACAAAATTCTTCCAAATTTGGTCATCAGTAACTGGTTATTGTGAATTATGGGTGTGCTTTTAGCCAATCAGAATTGGGGAAATATTTTGAATGAATAATGAAGTGCCAGGTGAACCTCAGCAAGCATAAACATTGTTTGAATAGCGGCATACGAGAATACCTCCCCAGTTCGATTACATGACAAACATGACGAAAACATGACGCTAAAAGAGGTCGAGGAGGGAAAGAGAGACTATTAGCTCGCGTTCTGAGTTTTAATCGTTCTGGTCATAACTCAACCAGGCGAAATAGATGGCGTAACGAAGCAAATGACTCAAAGCTTCAATCCAGTGATTCACAGAAGAATTCAAGAGACGATACGCAATCCCACTGTTCTAAAATGGTTGGCTTTGCCTCACCGCGTAGTTTTGAGGTAATTCTCCCGATGCAGCCGTCGAAAAACGTTGCGGTACAGTATAAAGAGAGAACATGCAAATGTAAGTCGGCGGGGGACGCCACGTGATATCATTCTATGTCAGGCTCATTTTCAGCTCCCTCTCCTGATAATACCTTTAATACCTTGGTTACATGTTCTGTTAGAAATAACTAAAGCTAAAATATCATGTAACCAGGATTGTTCAAGGCTTTGGTACTAATTATTGCTAGTCAGTTCTTTGATATATTTTGATCGCAAATAAATCATGCTTTGTGAAAAACCTAGCCTGTGTAGCAGGCGCTTGGAAGTAGTGGGCACAAGAAAAAACTGGCGTGCGAGAAGGAGACACGCGAGGGAAGAGGGAGCGCCTGCACGGAACGTCCCCGAAAATCGTTTCCCGCCCCCTCTCCAATTACCTAGCAGCCGTTGCGTGATCTGTCAAAAGTTTTGACAGAAAACGACTGACCTCGCACAAACAAAGCGTGCCGCCAAAACACGTTCACTTGTACATTTTATCTTCGGTCTAAAATATATCTGTTATAAAGATCAGCTGGGTTATCTGACTATAGAGCGGTGGAGCAATAAACTGATGGTTAACACACAGCTTTCATCATCATCATCATCATCATCATCATCATCATCATCATCATCATCATCATCATCATCATCATCATCATCATCATCATCATCATCATCATTTTATTAGCCTTTTTTTTACAGCAAATTTTACAGGATACAGCAGATTGATAGGCGAGGAGACCTCAAGAAACCACCAGGCTTATAAAGAGAGGTCACCTCGACATCACAATATTATAGGAAATAAGGGCTGTGAAGAAGTGCGGCTAAACTAATTTAATTTAAATCGTTTTTAACCACGGGCACAATGAATAGGAGCTAGCAAAGTCAAAACTGGGTATCTTTTAAAGAATGCATTCTGTGTATTATAAAAAAACTAAAAATATTGTTCTCTGAGCTTACTTAGGCACAACTGGACAGACACCAACGATCACAGCGTTCGTGGAAAAGTGGCAGCCGTTTTTGGAGCGGACCTAAACTTTAGAACACAAACTGAATCGACATATTTTCTACTGCAGTAACGAGACATGATAAACAACAGACCTCAGGTCACCTCCGAACGGCGAATAATACAATAGTGAAATGTTTTTTTAAATTCATGCCCCTGGTAAGTGTTTCAATTCATCAATCATGTCCAAGTTTTGATGGCATACGTTCCATCGACAACACAAGCCGCTAAGTTCTCCTGAGCAAAGAATATTTCCTCTGATCTTCATTGCAACGATTCTACAAATCTTCTGTCTCTCGCCACTTCTGCTAATGCGTATCTGATGTCAATTCTTTCCATCGTGAATACCGTTTGAACACTCCAACTTTTCTTTGAGATTACAGCTACATAGTCCCATTAAACCAGATTGAAGTGACCTCCGAGACCTGAACTTCGATTGTATACAATTTAGTGGTTTCAGGAGCTAGTGGTGTAATGTAAGATCTTCACTACGTTGTCCATGTACTATTGATTGACAGTTTTCTCGCCCCGCACGGTTAATTTTTCCCTGCGGAGCCTCTCGACCAATTGGAAATATCTGCACTCACAGAATGCGAGTTGAAACGATTTTCGGGGGCCTTCCGTGCAGGCGCTCCCTCACCCCTCGCGTGTCTCCCTCGCGCGTGCCCCTTCTCTCTTTAGCCCACTACTTCCAAGCGCCTGCTACGCAGGCTATGAAAAACCAAACCTTCAGATCCGAAGTTCGAGGAATTCGCCGCTCAGCCACAAACCTTTAAGGTATTTAGTTCTTGCAAGACAAACTTTTAGACTGCGAAAAAATCTATCTAGTTGGCTTATCTTATCTAGGTTGGCTGGAAAAGTTTATAGCTTTTTTCAGCCCTTTCATGGATTAACAATGTCCAAGTATTATGAGACTGCAAAAATCGGTGGTTTGACAAAAAAAATTCTCATAAAGTTTAATTATAAGGCTAAAGGAATAACTTATTTAAAATCGCGCTTAAATAACTTATCCCAGTGGTTAATGGGACGGAGTGGGTGGTTTGAGACCGGCTCCCCTGGGTTTTTACCATCTTAATATATTTCGTAAAAATTTCACGATCTTGCAACAAAAGATATAGGACTTATCAGCGATTGCGCTGCAGAGAGCTATGTTCGACACTATCTCAAATTATTAGGTTAAAGGCTTCTGACGACGCTTGCTTGTTGAACCAATCTTGGAGCCCGACAAAAAGCATGGAGAAATCTTTAGATACATGCAACTCGCGAATACTACTTATAGCGCTTAATATCCTACAAAAACAACATACTACGAACAATGAACTTTATAGAGATTTATGAAACTAAATGAAAGAACCAGAAAGGCTTTTCATCCAGAGAAAGCAGCATCCAAAGTTGTGTTGTAAAGGCCAGCAAGAAAAACCGTTAACCGTGAAAGACGAACTGAGGACACTATACCTTTTATTGACAACCTGATGAAGGACGCCGATCTGGAATCAGTCTCAGAAATCAAACTACAATAACAGACAAGGAAGCGCAAGGGGCGGCAACCTTGTCAGCTACGTTTAGGGGACTTCCCGACCGAAGTGAGGTGGTGAGGTGATCTTAGATTTTGATGAAAATTCAGATATCAAGTAAATTTGGTACAGTTTTTCTTGTCATTGTCGGTTACCTTTACCTCAATGATTCCTCGCGAAGCGAGCCAACCGAGGAGCGAGATAATAATTTTGTCGAAATTCGTATTGCGCGAGAAATGTACGTTAATGTACGTGGACCGTTGCCTAGTGCCTGTACGGCGTTTTCCCAGCCCCCCTTGGTCAATTCACTTCGCTTGGACCACACGTCTCGAAACGCTTTGGCCGCGCGCAATAATGAGGCCTAGGGACTATGCAAAGTGGACCGCACAGCGCGGCAGAAACACGACTCAGATTCATATGCAACTCGCGACGCCACAGTCGATGATGTCACTGCGACTGCCAAGCAGATACATGATATATCTGGTTGGCAGTCGCAGTGACGTCATCGATTGTGGTGTCGAGTTGCATCAAGGTTTCTGGGCAACGTGACTTCCACTGGCTACAAAGGCCAAAATGTTCGTTCATCCTTTTTGAAAAATGTTTACTGTCGGTGAATGACGACCGATTCTCGTCACGCAAATAATGTATGACGCCGTAAAGAGTCTTCGCGACAGTCTCGCGTCAAGACACTTATCGGCTTTGTCGGTCATACATGTATATTCTTCAAATGTGATGAATTGAGTTGAAATACCTCTTTTACCTTCAATGCCCTGCTTATTTTCCTCCAATATCTCTTTGAATTCTTGATAAATACAGCTCCACCAGCTTCTGACAGCGTCTACCAACAGAATTTTACGGCAAAAAAGCTTTAAATACTATTATTTCCCCTCCCCCCCGCTCGTTTTGTGGTTATTTTGTTTTGTCTTTTTTTTTTTAACCATATTGTTTTTACCTGTTGGCTGGTTTCAATTTATTTGTACTGCTGCCCATTTACGCCTTAGCAAGGTGTTGCGATAAATGTATTTCTAGTAGTAACAATAATCAGATTAAGAAATAAAAATAACGTCATCGTACAAATAGGCTATTTTACTGTCTTCTGAAAGGAAAATATACATGGTAACAAATATGTTAATTAAAATATATATATATATAAAAAAATGAAGTATATTTAATTATTTGAAATTCTTATTTCATGTTTTTTAGTTTGTTTGTTTTGTTTTGTTAGAATCCAGTGATAGAGACGCTGAAACCCCCAACGCGTTTATCTTTTCTCTCAATAATTTTGAAGGGCTGGCACCGTTTGTGAGCAAGGTAAGAAAAGATAAGACAGCACAGGCCATCTACAGGGGTTCAGATACTGGTCCAGTGTTTGGTCACGACCTTTCAATTGATCTTAACCACGAGGTTGTAGAGACACTCTTGGGCTCGTACTACTCTGCTCCACCTGCAGTAAAGGACCGGTACACAGTCCTGGCCGGGACTCGGCTCTTCTCACCTGATGAGGTGGAGGTGTTTTATCTTGACCCATCCCGCTAAATGCAAGATAACACTAACTGAGTTCGACTAAAAGCGAGGGGATGCATTTAATATAACCCAAACTTCCAATCAATTCCTTTTTAGTTTCTCTTTCTTTAATTTCTTTTGTTTTTCTTTTTTATAAATAGAACATAATTATTTCTGGAATTGAGAAATGTAAGGTTGTCAAAAGAAATCTTCATAGAAAAAAACCTCAACGTCAGCCTTCAAATTCTAAAAATTTAATTGTCTAAATCTGCAGTAAGAATTGGTTCATTAAATGCTTGCCTATAGCTTATTTTTTGGGCACGGATATCAGAATAGGCTGTTTAGGATACAGGCTCCGGATTTAGTAATGCACGTTTCCAGACACTTTCCTTGCTCAGACAACTGTCGCCGATCAACTTTATCAAGGCTAAAAGTAGCATGCACTGCTTGTTACAACACTGTAATCGCTCGAGTAACTAAACAAATGCTCACAAACGTGAAAACAAAAACAAAAAATAAACGGTCTGTTCTATAATTCTGTTCTATAAATCATAAGTAAAAAACGACTATACAATGGAAACCCTGTGTGCCAGAGAGTGCATGCTTTCTACGTCGCCATGGCCAATGTTGCTGCAAATCTCATTGCGACGCATCCTACTAGCATGTTTTACCCTTTAAAAGCAGTTTCCGTTGAAGAAAGAAATTTTTCTGGTGAGAACTCTACACTTGTTTACTTGTATGTAAAGTCAAGTGTTCAATCATTTACGACACAGTTTTATTTGATCTACGTCACAACTCCTTTGTTTCCGGGAGGTTTCCGAAAGAAGACTAATTCATGATGTGCCAGAATAGCGGTAAATTTGAACTATCACATTCAAAAAATCACATTCTGCTCAGATGGTAGCCTGAATTTCATCCGATTACTTCGAGTCGTTATTACTCCCTCAGTAACGTCTGAATCGACCGGCCGTTAATGCCGTCCAGTGACGTCACTACTCCTTGACATTTGCTTTAATTCATGCAAAAAGCAAAACACGATTTTCAAGTGGCAAACCGAGAAATATCGTTTGGAAATGTCTGCATGATACAGAACTGCTTTATTTTTTTCGATTGTAATTCATGTTTAACGTTCAAACTATCAACTGCATGCGGTACAACTCTGAACCGGTTGTACTAAATTCGAAAAACAAACTCGGTCGCAATCACGCAATGAAATAAGCACACACACGGAACACTTAGTTCAAAAACACAGTGCTTTGCTTTAATTGAAAAGAAGCTATTTGGTCCTTAACGAAGAAAAAAAACAAGGAGACAAGAAAGAAAAGCTAACAGAATCATCACACTTGACGGTAAAAATAGCAATTGATCTCAGAAAACTTCACGTAAACAAAATCACCGGCCGCCGAAACCACAAAGCGGCTCTGAATGAAAAACCTACCGACTCCTCGCGATGATTCTTCAGATTCTTCATTCGCAGTTCAATTTAGCGTTTCAGTTTCGAAGACAAGGGCAATTTGGCTGTTTAAGATAAAGATTAAGCTTATAGAAATGTTTGAACAAACCGAACGAATGCCAGGGATGCGATCGGCTGAATATCAAATGACAATCCCGCTAAAATTTTTCATAATTATACATAATTATGCGAATGTTTGAACAATCAACTAATCAAAATCACTACCCGGTTTTCGGGTAGTGAGTGACGTCACTGGACGGCATTAACGGCCGGTCGATTCAGACGTTGTTGAGAGGAGAAAACGACTCGAAGCAATCGGATGAATTTCAGGCTACTCAGATGGCAAAACATGTGATTTTTTTTCGGGGAGGCCCTCGTAGTAATGCGTACTTTTAATTAAAAAATAAAAATGTTTTCGTAGTGAGAAGTACTTTTAATTAAAACAAATATGTTTCGTTTATGGGCACTTTAAGAAGAAATACACTGCATTAAAAAGATAAGACACAAAGTGCAATAGTCGAGCCTCTTCAACAAGGGGCATAGGATGGTTTATGGGGCTTCGTCGCGCGTTCCTGTCCCACGTTTTGAGGGTAGATTTTGTATTGCCTTCTTGTCAACTCTCATTCTACATCTGTATTTGCAGACGTAACGCAAAGGGTTGAAATCTCAGGATAGAATTGTCCCTGCTAGCGTTTGTCATTGACTTTGGTGTAGTTACTAGATTTTTAATATATAGTTTAGCACATATTTCAATGCAATTTATTAATTCCTATACGTAACGTTAATTGCCATATATTTCCATTATATTATCCCAACATTTTGTACTTTTATGATAATTATCCAATATAACTTGCCACAGTATTTAGTTCATGCCATCAGATATTCATCTGATGTCATTTTGCATTTTCATCACTTAATGTGTTTCGATGCAGTTTTATTCACACTGAAATGCACCGAGAAAGCAGGTTAGTTTTGAGGATTGCAAGAAAGAAAATACACCAAAGTTTCTAAGCAGCGAATTCTACTTAAGATTAATTTGAGTTATTTGGAACTTTTGAATTCAATAACAAGTCAGGGTTATTAAAGGGTTTGGTTTGAAATGTATTTGGTTTGAAATATACTAACTTTAATTTGAATTCAAACGTACACAATTGTTTTATTTCTCACGCAGGCTATTCACTAAACGCCAAACCTTAACGTTCCTTGTGTCGGATTTTTAGTAGCAGGTCTAGATCACTCAAACTTCGGCCTTTATAGATTTCAGACTTTTTTGTTAATTGTCGTCATAGTGATATCGACTACACTTGAAACTGTATTTTGACAAACTCCATTTCATAGTCAATCACTGGTGAAGGACAAGGACATTAAATAACTGTTAAGGCAATTGAAAAATATCGTTATGGTCTCCCGAAAACTGCATCGAAACACCTTAATTAACTTAAATTGTTTGGAAATATTATAATTTTTGATAGCAGTCGCTCGCGATAGTTATTTGATTATCAAGTAAAGCGAGACAAAGGAGGAAACGGAAAGGGAAGAAAAAAAAATATTTTGCCTTCCCATTACCCCTTGCTATTGCTCGTTCCCATTATTCTCCACTCAGGCCCAGGACTGCGCTATGCAGAACGTTGAAAAAAGCCTGCGTACGAGGCAGTACATTTACTACCGGGTGTGGGGTGTTATTGATCATCATCCAATACCTTTTGTTATAGTTTATGACTTCTAGTGATTTTTGGCATCATACAACAATATTAAACACTTAATAACTGTTCCCGAGGGAAGCAAAATTTACTGTTTTTCGAGGGAACAGTCTTTAAGTAATCTGTTATACGGCTGAAAATGTTGAAGCTGGAAAACATTCTTTAAACCTCGCTGTAACAGCAGTCGTCGATCAACCTTAGGGAGCTTAAGCAACAACGACGCCGACGGCTACGAAAACGTCACTTAAAAAGTGAATTCGCACCGCTTCAAACTTTATCGCGCTTATTCCATCTCGTTTACTTCGTCAAATGTTGGCAAATGTTTTTGGAGTTGAATTCTAAAGGACTGTATCAAAGTTCAGGAAAAGAAAATAAAGTTGCATTGTTGTCTTGTGTTCCCGTCCTCGACAAAACGTGAAGTCAGACACTTTCACGTTGTAGTCGGGCAACGACGGCAAAGAAATGTACAAAAAAAGCGTGATGCACGTGCAAAGTTGTTGTTTTGCTAATCAAGCCTGTTGCTTTTTTGCCGTTCTCGTTGCCGTCCGCGTCGTCGCTGCTTAAGCTCCCTATTCGCGAGTAACAGTGCACTGTTACCCTTGACGTCATAGATTTGCAACGTTGCCCGCTCAGAGATTTTGGCGGGAAACAGTTTCATTGTTAGATGCGATGTGACCTCGAAGTAACCAATGAGGGTGCGCGCTGTAAGAAACAAATTTCCAGCTGTATAACACTTCAAAATGTTTAAGGGCGATAGCGAAGTGAATATAAAGTAAAATTGACTATATTGCATTATGATAACTATACTGTAGTTTACTTAAATAGTACTCGTAATCGATAGTAAAGGTGCAAGACTTTATGAGTGTTTTAAGGCACGTTTGTGCGCGCACTATTATAGGAAAAAAATGTAAATTATATAATGTCCAGCGCAAATAAAGAGAAAAATGGATTAGGAAAATTGCGAGAGGGATTCTTTGGGTCGCTTAGGTTGCGAGCTTTGTATATAGTATTGATTATTCAAAGTTGAAACATCACAGCCAGATACATCATTTCTTTATCATATCATGACCCAGGAGTCATTTTATAAGTTAACGGTTGAGTACATGGATGATCGTCCGGGTGAACGAAGTCCTGAATAGGACTGTTGTTGTTGTTGTTGTTGTTGACAGTGACAGAGGTTTCGACAACCTGTGCGGTAGTCATCTTCAGAGTCAAAGTGAGTTGTATCACGTCAGTTGTAGGTATTAAACTCGGGATATTGAACTGATTGGTCAATTAAGTCTTGATCTTATTGGTCGTATGTCAGTTAAGCCGTGATGTTATTGGCTATGAAGACTCGTAATGTCATCGGTGCATTTCGATCCGTCTGTTGTCATTGTTAAACAGTCGTTTGACTGCTCAGTCTGTCGAAAGATTTAGGAGGACGAAGCGTCGTAGTGAAAAACAAATGAAAGCGATGGCTGTTTTCGTTTAGAGTAGGAACTTTTTTTTTTGTAAGTGAAAAAGGGACTTTGCAGTGTCTTTCTGAAGATAACTGCCGACATCGTCCTCGTCCCGTTTCAAAGCAGGTATCATTATATTTTTAAATTTTTGTAGACTTTGCACTGATTTTCCTGAGACGAATAGGCCCTTTTAGAACTGTTACTTGTTATCACTTAGCAACGGCTCGCGAGATGGCAAGCCATCCAAGCGTTCATTCACATCACAAAGCTTTGAGTGCGATCGCGGAAAGGCTCCCTAGGGAATTCAAAGGTAAAGCAGCGTTAAATAGGCGTTGCGCCTTTTTTTTAAAGAACCTTTCCTTTTTTTCTTTTTGTTTAATATTTTTATCCCGTATATTTTCCTATTTTGACTTTGGTCTTTTTGAATTTTCGACCACTTGCGGGGACGCACATACGTATTACCGAACAGGAAGCTATACCCCCAAACCATATAAGCCAAAAACAGTGCCTTTTCTAAGACCCTAACATTTCCGTTCTTTGTAGTCAAGGTAGGAACGCAGAATGACCGATCAAAGTGCAAGACGACTTGTTTCCATTTTTTTTTTTTTTTGCTGGAGTCGCGCGGTTGGCTTGGGAAAACTGCTAACAAAAACGATAACCCCATTTTTATATATAATTATACATAAATCAGTATTCAACTGATAACTTTATTTTATTCTACTTGAGATAAAACTCCACAGCAATGTCACTGTCTTTTATCGGGGAGTATCGACATACTTTCAAAGCAATGACCATGCTGCAACTTTCAACTGTAACTCTATATCTTTCAGTTCGTCTTACGGACCCTAAGAATAATACAGAGGAACCTCAATTTAAGGAACTACTACAAAACGACGTCCTCGAGACAAGAGTAGAATACTAATGAAAAATAACGAAACTTCGTTTGTCAGTCCCTTAGCCCTTCGATATATGGAGGTTCCACTTTAATGCGTTTCGTTTGACAAGGTAGATATTTTACGCGTTTTGGCCTTGCCTTCACACACTGAAGCGATCAAACGAACGTTTAGGAAAACGCTATCGAAAAAGGAGTCTTTTAAAAATCGAAAGCTAATCGTTTTAGTGTGGACGGGCAAATAAGAGGGTTCTCAAAAACGCTGACGTCAGAGCTTGTGACACCTTTTTAGATGGGACAGACGAACGCTTTGTATGCAGGGTAGCCCGCGAGCAAGCTCTCCGGGGGGGGGGGGGGGGAAAAGGGGAAGATCTGATTGGTCAATTTTTGACAGCTCAACAACAGAGGAGCCATAGGGAGTTCTTGGGGCGGACTTCAAATTTATGGGACGTAAGTGCAAGCTCTCCCTCCCCTTTTCCCTCCCCCGCCCCCGCATCCCCGAAAGAGCTTGCTCGCAAACGATATGCAGGTCCAAGAATGCCCTAAAAGGCAAGTAAAGACACAGAACTCTTGATGGGTTTATCCCAGCGAAAGTTAAGGAAAGCTAAGGTTTTATCAGAGCGAATTGGTGTGGAAGAGTCCTTTTTTTGCTACGTTACCATAAAACTTACAAACAAATATATCGATCTTCTGTTTTGCAAGAGCGCGTGCCCGCATGTTCGCCACGACATGCAGGCGTTACAGGAGAAGAACTAAAAATACGTGTTTAGCAAAACCTCGCGCAGCTCGTTGGGGGATGGGAGGGCGGCACAAAACTGGAGTAGCCTCTTATATTCTCTAATATACATGTATCAAGCTGTGCTACGTCTGTTGCTGAAGAAACGCCACACGTTTGAAATTCTTTCAATACTGAACACAGGAAACCCAGTTCCACCTTAAAAAATATTGATGAGGGTGTAAACAGGAGAGAGACGTGTCAAGCAGCAGAATATATCAGTCATTGGTCTTTTCAAGTTAGCTGGACGGCATAAGAAAATGGATGACGTTTTCGTATACCACGAAAGTCAGAGCACACGCTGGAGTCACTCTGTAAAAACAAAAACAAACAAACCCAATCACAAACAACGTTTGTCTCGTGCCTTTTACTATGTTTGTTTGTTTTTTCATGTGCTGTTCCTATACGTTTTGTCTAGTTGTTCGTTTTAACTGTATTAGAGAGCTGTTTTCAAAGCTCCGAACTTCCCTGCATACAGTACAAACATTGTAATCGTCATCTTTAACAAGTGGCCACCTTTATTAAGCGACCTCAGCCACCCCTTTGCAGCCCATGTTTTGCCCTTCTTGTTATTTTTGCCTGTATTCACTAGCGGCCACACATAAACGTAAGAAAATAATGAATGAATGAGACATTTCGGTTTGAGCGTCAGGACTCACAAACACTGTCTGGTTGGCCGGCAGAATAACGGATGGTGCTTTAACATAAAGGTGAGTTTATTTCCCCGTTACGGTTACAAGTCAGCAACTTTGTTGAATGAATAGAAAGTGAAAAATCAATACAGATCAGGGTCGCCCTGGTATAGTTCGCCTGAAAGGACGTTGATTGCTTTATAGTTTGATAGAATGAAGAATTGAATGAAGTGTTCTTCTATGAAGACTATCAATTAGTTCCGTTTCGACGGCCAAACCCAGTGGGCAATTTTTGTGATCTTTTATTGAGCGACCACCTTCATTAGGCGGCAAGTATCTTAAGTACCAGTCGAGGGTGACCATTATAACCAGGTCAAACTACAGTTATCATTTTCTATTATCATTTCAACTTTCCATGCCTATTTTTGTGTGTTGGCTGGTTTGTCTGTTTCTCGTATGAGCCTTATTTCAGCCAAATAAAGCAGTTGGTATGCAGCATGTGGGAGGCCCTGGTTTGAATCCCGGCCGGTCACAGAACAGAGTTCATTATCAAAAGAAAATGCCACTCTACTGTCTGTTTAAGACCTTGCCCGAGACCAGACGATCGGGAAGTGGCGTTAATATCGCGGATTTGATTATAGTCACATAGATATCTGCGCGTTATAAATTCTTAAATTATTGTCATTATTTTTAAGCCTTTGGCCTTACTTCCTTCATCCTTCCTCTCATTAATAGTTCAGCAAAAGTGGACAAACAGTACTGAACCTTCGTTTAGAGCCGAATTTTCGTCCCATTTCGTCTCATTGCGCGAAATTTCGCCGACAATAGATGCACCGAAATTTTACCGATATCCCCTCTCGAAATTCGTGAATTTTGACGAATTTCGGTGAAGTTTCACATCATTACTTTCGCATAGTGTTGTACAACAACCAACTGCCACTATTGTTGAAAAAGAATAGGAAATGTTTCCCAGGTGGTGTGGTCTACCGCCTCTTTTGTTTCACTAATCATACATAGCACGGGCTGGGAGGATAACAATAAGCTCATGATTGGACCAATAGACGTCCTCTTATGCTGCCTTCCGGGTTTGTTCTTGTTTTTGTTTTCTGTTTTTTGGATTTTTCACGCACAGTTGCGTTAATAACTGTACTGATCTTTCACGTGTGAAGACCGAGCTTACTGTTAAAGAGGACAGGTGCCGTTGTCCTTTTATCCGCGACATCTACATTACAATTCTGGCCCCGGTTGATTAAATGTTCTATAGCATAATCCACCTGATAATTCACTATCCAGTGGATACGTATTATGGATACCAACTGCGTTATGCGCTGGATAGAGATTTATGCAGTGGATAGCGTTATCTACCTTTTGAATAACTAGGGCCTGCCAATTACTCACTGTCATCCAGACGGGTAAAACCTAGGAGCTCTTTTGTTGGGGATCTCACCTGAGAACATTAGGAACCAATCCTTTATAAAATCCTCTCACTCCTTCGTACCTATAAAGTCGACAAAAAAGCTAATGTCAGAAGGCGACTGTTTAAGGTATAAATCTTGTAGCGCTGGAAAATTTCACTTTCAAAAACTCCTTTCAACAAAAAATAAAATCGACGCAGCGGGTCCCTCATCTCACCTGAACGTTTTACGGATAACGTCCACTGCTCCATTGTATTTGGCCATCGTGTATTGATTCTACAAAACAAAACAAAACAAACCAAAAAAACATTGCGATAAAGGAAATGAGCTCTGATGAATAACAGCTTGAACTGAAATTTTTTTACTTTGTATTTAAAAAAATTACTTGGATGAACTTTTTCTTGACAGTTGCTCCACAACTAGCCGTTTCAAGGTGAATCAAAGCGCATTTCAAAGATTTTAAAATCTTCGGACAATCTGGTTTCTCGCATTAGATCGGGGGGGGAGTGTATTTTAAAAGTCTGTAGTCTCAATTATTTTTTAAAGCCAAAATACATTCAAGCTAAACTAATATATAACTTACATTTTGCAAAATTTAAAATCAATTAAAAAGCCCAAAGAGTACAAACCTTTAAATTCTGTATACGATATTAACATAAGCATTAAAAAAAGAAAAAAAAAACAACAACAACAACAACTTAACATTAGATTGCTATGTTGTTTTTAATAAAGAGCGTATTGATGAAACTATTTTTAAAGCGCTGGGTAGTAACCCATATGGAGTTGGCTCCTTGGAACTCGCAGGCGCACAGAGCTTTCTTTTGTTTTGGCAAGAGTAGGATACAATGGGTGGCTGGGCATGCCGCTGTCATAGTAGGTAGAGTCGGAACAAAACGGTATTGTCCTGATTACAACTCCCTCGCGCTTTTGACTCTGCTTACGACTCCAAGTTTTGATGGGTTGTAAGCGTTTTAAAGACTGCTCTTACGACTTCAACCCAGACTTCGTCTCTAGGGAAAAACAGCTGTAAGTTTGTATGCGTTCATATCTTAATAGGCCCTTTGCAGCTAGCCATTCAAGTAATGATAATAATAATAAAAAAAAACGTAATGCTGGAGAGCAAGAATCGCACTGGGAGAAGACAAACAAAGGGAATTACGATTTTAAATGGCGTGAGCATTTAGACTTGACACAAGTCCACTGCGCGAGGCGAGCGAAAGAGAAATCGCAAGGCGAGCGCCAACTGACCACCAAACAAGCAGATACCGGAAACGGGCTTTGAGAAAGTCTAGTGAACCTTTTGCTTGTCTTGTCTCAGTGTGTCCCTTACTCTCCTGCATGGCGGTTTTGTACCACGTGAATCACTAGCTGAAAAGCGCCTGTTGGAATTAATCTTGTGGACATAACCTTACACTAAGAGATAAAAAGTAGGAGGTCTGTTTACCTGAAGTCTTGATCTGACTACTTGATACGGATACGTGGCCGTGGCAGCGAAGATCTTTGATAATGATGCCATTATCAAGTACTCTGTTGAATTCTAGAAGGAGGAGGAAACAATGCATACTAAGGGTCTGTTTTAGCGTAGTCTTGATATAAAAACAACTTTCATCTTGCTAATCGGTAGACGTTCCAGTCCTTAACTGTCAATCCCAGGAATATCGATGCAGAGAATGACGACAAAACTTTGAACATTGATAATTATGACATCAGGAAAACAGAGCAAATGAAATTACTAGGAGTCTACATTGACGAGAATCTTAACTTTGCGGGTCATATTAGCGAGTTATGTATGAGAGCTAGTCAGAAAGTAGGAATGTTTGTACGTCTGCGAAACTTAATACCTTGTAACGCGAAGTTAATGTTATACAAGACGTCTGTTTTGCCATACTTAACTCACTCTCATTCAGTATGGAAAATCTGCAAATCACCTGATAGCAGAAAAATCGAGCGCATCCAAGAGCGTGCGCTGCGCACAGTATATAAATCTCAAACTGAGGCATACGAGGAACTCCTCAATCGCGCCAAGCTGCCTACGCCTTGTAACAGGCGTTTGCAAGACATTGCAATACTAATGTATAAAATGAAATACAGGATGGCTCACAGGTGTGTATCTGAGTTATTTACGATCAAAAGAACACACCAAAGCCTAAGAAACTGTGATTTTGAACTACCCCGATTTGATATAGTGGCCTATGGGAGGCATTCCCTGCGCTACCAATGACCTTTCATTTCGTCAAAGGTCAGTAGTGAGCTCAGAAAGTTGACAAGCCTCAAAGCATTTAAGAAACATATACGCGGTGTGGACCTTTCGAGCCATATAGATGATAATAGTAATTGCGGTGACCTGTGTAAATTTTGAGTCGTGGACATTTGTATATAGTTTTAGATTTTAGGTAAGATCATTAACTTAAAAGTCATGTCATAGATTAGTGTGCCAGCACGTAGGAAAGTGCCCCCAATTAGCTAACTGTTAAGCTAAATACATATGAGAGGACGAGGCCGAGATCCCGGTTGCTCGAGCCGAGATCTCGACAAACGGGTCAGCCCACCTTCTCGTATAAACACAAAGTTCCCTAACGGGTGTGTCTTAAGCTAAAAATACGTCGAGATGGAAGGAGAATTTCAAAAGGCTGGGCTGATGTTTCTTGTTTGACAGGGCCCAAAAACCATTGACTATGGTTTGCTCACACCTTGAAGAAGGGCTTTAACAGTTTTCTTCCTATTCAATGACCTGTTACTATAAGTGAACAGCTCCATTAATTCAGGCAGAGAGAGACTGCTGGTAGCCTATCAAGGCATATGCCAGAGTCAATATTTAGGAATCTTTTAAGTTGACTGGTTGGTAAAGAGGGGACCAATGTTTTAAAACTTAGCAGTGCTATTTGAGGAAAATCAATTAGAAATCATTAATTGTGCTTTGTTCGTGGCTTACAGCTGTAGTTGGAGAATGAATTTCTACGAAATCATTTTCTTGGTGTTCAAAGATTACATGTATCATATACATCAGCAAGTGAACCTCCACAATTTTTCTCGTGATGATGCGCCTTTTACGGAAAACAAAGGCACTGGTCCAGCGGGGGAGGGGAGGGGTGTTCTTCTGAAAATTACGGTGGGGGTGTGCAGCATACTTCCTGAAAGCCTAACCCTACCTCAGACCAAAATACGTAATTTGCCCTGCCACACGTCAGCTTTTAAGAGGCGAGTGATAGAAAGAAACATAACATATTCAAAAGCCTTACATTCTAAGCAGTTCAACTTAGGTCGGTATCACTTTTCCTAGCAAACTGCGAAATCTTCACATTCTTAAAATGAGCAGCAACAAACAGAAATACCCTCTCAAGCAGAGAATGCAAAAACAGTATGCTTAGTAACCATACAATCACATCCTATTGTGATAATGAAGCTCTATAGTTCCTGTACTGACAAGTGTACACCTTTGCTCGTGAACGAAACTTAAGTGATGATCAATGTCGGTGAACAACCACTTAAGACTGACTTGTTAACTTACCAATTTTTTATTGATTGGTGTACCGAAGTAATGGCTGTAGCCTTTCTTAAGTTCTTCATAAGCCATGAACTGGAGAGCACCATGTGACACACCAAACAGTCCGGGGACGTAACCCTATTGAACAAAATACAGAGTATATGTAGCTGACATTCCATCGCGGTTAAACATTTCAAGTGAGCTAATTTTGTGATTTGCACCATTTGCACTGAATCAGGCTCTAGTTGCTCAAAAGGTTGATAACGATATCCACCGGAAAAATCCTTACCTACTAGATGGCGTAATTAGTTTTCCTCACACTCATTTACTGGATAATGATTTATCTGGTGGATAGCGCTATCCGACAAAAAAAAGAAATTCGTCATCGCTCGTTTATGGCCCCAACAAAACGTGAAATTAGGCAATTTTCACGTCGTAGTCATGCGGTGGCGGCAAAGAAATGTTCAAGAAACTGTGCAGAGTTGTTGCTTTTTCCGCCATAAAACCTATGATTGTTTCTAAACGTTCTTGATGCCCTAATCACCGTGATTGCGTAAATGTCGTAATACTGAGGACGCCGTTTATGTCAAGCAACATTACTTAGCCTGGCAAACTTAATTTGTATAATCCTCGGAGTCCCTCGTGTCTCCAAAGTTTAAAAAGGGCATCTAAAAAGTAAGAATTAGGAAATGATTTTATAATAAACACAAATACATGTATGATCTATGGTTCCCTAAATGAAGGTCACACAGACATTGTGTCAGACAAATAACTGTAATAGGAGGAACTCGTTATTTTACCACTACAACAAGTAAATGAAAAAGGGCTTTCCGTGTCCCTTTATTGGAAAATTTCCGGGAGCAACGGAACATCTGAAAAGGTGGTCCTGTTTTTCCGGACGAAATATTCGAAACGAACATTTGTGTTACATTTGTTAAAACGTATCTTTGATACCAGTTTCAGGCCTTCACGGCCGTTTTTCGGTAAATGGAACTGATTTGTAAAACAAATGGTAAACCCTATTCCGGAATGAAATTTACTAGACCTGATTTTTCATACCATTTACCCAATCCGTAAACCGGCCGGTTTGCCCATTCACCACTTTAGAAACGACAAGAGAACGGGAGCCGAAATGCGTCCCGCAATTGTTTCTGGGATTGTTACTGGGGACGCACCAGTCAGCTATTCGCCAGTTTTTTCCCTTCCCTGGTAACAGTCCCTTAAGTCTTCGCGAAAGTTAAGTTGGCCAAGTTTTCTTCTTTCTTACCAATTATCCCTTTGTATTGCGGTGCTTGAGTAACGTCAGCTGGTGAACCAGTGTACTGAAGACACAGGCGAGTCTTGATAACCCATATTGGATTTGTCACTGTTAGTGTTCCAGTTCCTGAAAGGGAGGAAAATACATCAACTTAACTTATAAGATGGATACTGGGTGTCACCCAATCCTCTCAGCCCTGTGTATAAATCATCACAGACAGACAATTAGGGATGACACTGTGTAAGGGGGCAGAGGAGTTTGGTTTCAACTTGATTCCTGTTTTATAATACAATGCAATACAAAAAAATTTATTAACTCTCCCAAAGAGTTATTCTGAAGTGAATTTACAAATGCTAAAAAAGAAGGGGATAAGAAGAAAAAGCGTAAATTGATTACAATCTTGGTACAAAACTAAAAGCCTAAACTATGCGCGTACAATTACGTCATCTCTTTGGAGATCTAAACTAAATCAAATATTAACTATTTAACGTACGGGATCTGCTCCCGCAATTCGCGTTTGACGCCCCTCTTAAAGGTACATAGTGAATGGGCTGTTTCTAGTGTCTGCGGTCAGAGAGTTCGAGGCACTTAGAGAGCGATAGTAAAATGACCGTTGTGCAGTAACTGCTTTGCACAGAGGGAGATTTAGATTGTCTCTTTTTCCTCGTGTTGTAGTTGTGTGCGTCTGATCGCCTACAGAGTTTACTACGCAAGTACAACGGAGCGAGGCTATTAACAATTTTGTTTAATTTTGTTTTGTATTTGTTGCGTAGTATTAAGGACTAATAGCTGATCTTTGATGGAGGGCCACCCTAATTCCCGAAGAACAGGCGAGATGTGATCAAACTTTTTAGTACCTGTTAATACGCGGGCGGCGAAGTTTTGCACTGATGATATTGTAACTTCTGTAGATTTTGCTTAGAGGTGCCTGCCCAGACGGTGGAACAGTAAAAAGGTTTACTAAAAATAAGAGAATTCAAAACAGTTGACAAGACAGGTTTAGTAAATAGGTGCCTCACCCTACTAATCTGATATAACGTGGACAGGAGAGACGATGTTAACGTGTATACATGATCATTAAAATTGGGGTATTGAGTCCAGTGTAATGCCTAAGTCTTTAACTGAGGATACCGGACCCGATGTTTAGCCTGATCGACCTCGCTCTTATTACGTGTCCAAAATACTGGCATTTTCTTTCCTTTATTATTGGTAATGATGACCTTGTTGTATTTGCCATCTTTAAAACTTCTTCATTGGTTTTATGTTCCGTCCATGATACTCTTAACATACTTCTATATTTTAGCGACTGATAAAAAAGTCAAGAATGGTCATAAAAGTTGATCCATACGGCACTTTGATGATAAATCGCGGCAACCATATTTTGATTGTGTTTCATTTACACGGGCGTGTTTAAAAAACGAAATGACGAAATAGCGAAATGGCGAAATGACTTTCCTAAAGAGTAAAAACAAATGACTTCCGCTATTAATTTGTCGTGTCCAGTTGTTATGTCTTTGCCTTTCATGAACCGGCAAAACTCTGCTCAGCATGCTGATGCAAGACCTCACAAACCTTGTTGTGCCATCGCAGTTATCGCAGTCACTTGTTCTTTCTAGTACTAAGGATCTCTCCTCTCCCCAGGGACTTCTCGATTTTGTCAGTTTTTGTACGGCGTCTTGTTTTAAAGCCATTTATTGGCAATTGCAATAGAGCAAATTTCACGTTACAGTTATTGCTTTTGTTTCCAAATAAATTTCATTAAGCAAATCAGATCAGGCAACACCCTGTTTATATTTAGGATAGACTCACACACACGAAATTATATACCCTGTTTATTTGTAGAACTATTAGCAATTTTTGACTTTGGACTTATACTTCTTCATCCTCACGTACGTTAAAGTTGACGGTAGCTTTTCTTTGTAATACGCTCTGCCACCTCGGCGTCTCTGATGACACTGCAGTTAATTTCCGCACAGAAGAGCTATTTTCGGCGCGTATGATGAGCTTGCGTGCGTACACCACGCGTGACAACAAGCCTTCAAATCTTATGGCTGCGCAATGGTGTAGAGCTCGGGTCAAGAATGCGCGTGGTAACTCCACCGACCGAATAGTCGGGAGACAAACCGATCAAAGAAAAATATGTATTATTTGTAAATACTTTTAGTCATTTTGCCATTTCGAGTTTTAAACATGCCCCATTTATACTGCTGCCGTAAGCATATTAATAGCTATGATACAAACGTACTTAAGCAAATGCTGCGAACCTTGCGGTTTTGTCTCGTTAACATTTTCATTCAAAATTTTTTTCAATTTTTTGTTGTATATTTCTATCGCTATACTTTATGTTATATATGACTGGATTACCATTATCATTATGGAACAGTGAGCATGAACATAACACTGTAAACATGTTGTGCTGCCTCAAAAAAAATTGTCATATTACAAATCCTTCCTCCCCATAACGGCCACCTCTCAACAAGGTCCACTTTCTTCTGTCCCCAAGGTGGCCATTGTGGAGAGGTTTGGCTGTACACAAAATGTACAAAATATTAATGTACTAATTTCCTAGGAGAGAAGAAAATAGCAGCAGTAGGAACTCAAACAGATAGGAGAGAAGAAAATAGAAAGAAAGGAACCTTCATAGCTGTTCTACAGCTATTCCCAGCAATATGTATTTAAATACATGAATTCTAATGAAGGTTTAAAATATGAATTCTATACAAAATATTGTTTTGTTCGCTGTTGTAATAACTTACCTCAAAAAGTACAGTCCCCATGTAGACTAACTACCCCATACTTTTGGTGTCACACCCTGAAATAAAAAAAAAAAAAAAAAAAAAAGGAACTTGTACTCATTCCTTTAATTTTTTGGTCTTTTTTTTTATTTCTAGCTATTTTATTTATTTTATTTTTTTTAAACTGAGCCAGGCTTTAAGCTACTGGGAGAAAAGAAATGAGAAAATGCTGTGACAGGAGAAATCTTATCTGGAAAAAGTAGTAGGTGAATGGTGTAATAATAAGTGGATTTCTAGTACCCAAAGTATGTGCAGCTTTGTGCATAAAGTTCTATGGAAGGATTGTTCCCAAAATGAGGTAGACCTGTCCTGTCTGAAGACACTGCTAAGCTTACTAACTTAATCTTTTAAACTGGAAGATTGCATTGCTCTATCAGGCACAAAAACGACCAAACAATCACTAAACTGAGGGTTAAGTATGCTCCAAATGTACTAACCTGGTATAACCCCTTTAAACCCCCTGTTCTGACAATGGACTGCACTGCATCAACTAGACCTCTGTACGCTGGCAACTTCCCACTGCCATCATTACACTGTAATTAATAACAAAAACATTCATATAATATTAAATAAAGCTATTGTGTGAAACTAGATGCATTAACAAAATTATGTAAGGCATGCTTTTATAAGGTGTTTTTCTTAATAATGCAAATAACAATTGCTAATTAAGCCTATAAATTTCAAGGCTTCAATGGAATTTGAACCCATGACCACTCTATTTACATGTATAGTGCAACAGTGCTTTACCATATGAGCAAGATGTAAAAAGACCCCTACATTGGAACCAGTTCTTCTTAACTCTTGAAAGAAATACTAAACATAATTCTAATAAAACTGATCAGCAGAAATACGAGGTCTGTTTTCCTCTTCTCTTTTCTACAATAGCCTATCAATTTTCTATTTTCTAACTCATCATTATACAGAGTCATGTCATCAGCTTGCAAGTACAGTGAAACCTGTATTAAGCGGATACCCTCGGGGAATGCTATAGCGTCCGCTTAATACAGGGTGTCCGCCTAATACAGGTTTCGATAGATAACGTCATATGAGATGTCAAATGCCATGTAAATGAACAGTGGAAATGTTAAGAATTCTCCCAGAGACTTTGACGATATATGTTTGCATTAATTTCTTTATCAAAGTGGACCGATTGGTCATAGTACCATAAACATAGATTGCAACTTAAATTTGAAGAAATCAGATGAGTGAAACAAGCTCTATACAAACAAAACGAAATAGAAAACAATACTGTACTGTGAAACTAATCAAATAAGTTCGTCAAGTCACATTTTTTAATGTAAAAATCAAAAAAGTATTGGGTGGCAATTCGAAGTAATCTTTCGCATTTCCGGTGTCTGGCATGTTGGGTAGTGGAATTTGATTACAAGTGTCCGTTTAATACAGGTTAGTAACAATAGAAATGACTATTTCAGGTACTTTTAGGTGTCCGCGTCCGCTTAATAGAGGTGTCTGCTTAATAAAGATTTCATTTAAAGTAAATAAGGGAAATAAATTTTGGGACTTTGGCTACTGTCCGCTTAATAGAGGGTGTGTGCTTAATACGGTGTATGCTTAATACAGGTTTCACTGTAGGATAGGACCTCGTGTCAGTGAGGCGGATTGAAAAATGGGTGGAACAAATTCGAGAATAAAATTGCCTCCAATGCTCAAGTGCTCCTCAATGAAAAACCCCATGATAACCACCTGATAAATGGGTTTCTTTAGATTGAGAGAGAACCTTTTTATGCCTGTGTAGCTGGTGCGATTTTGTACTCATGACAGTTATAAAAAAACCTGTGGTTATTAGGCTATAAAACTATAAGAAGAATGGCCAAAAGCCACTTGCAGGGACATCAAGAAGCACTTTTAAACTTTGGTCCCTCCACCTACGTAAGCTATAATAGTTGGCGATCAAATTTGACTTATTTATTTTATGCTTGGGGAAGCAATATAATATTTTTCAGTTCAATCAATCAAACAATCAATCAACTTTATTTAAACACGGTAAATGGCTCAGCAAGCTGCTTTTCAGACATGCCGTTGGATAATTACAATTTATAAAAATTAAGACTAGTGATTAACTAACAATACAATAGAACAGCAAGAAATGAGTATTAAAGAAATAAGATAAAAACATAATAAAAAGTTATATCCTAAGATATGGCGAGTTTAAAGCTAGTAAGATCCCCCATATCATGTATTTCATTTGACAGTTGGTTCCAAGCCATTGCACCCCGATAAGAAAATGAACGCTTGAGAAAATTTGTTTTAGGTAGTGTAGTTGGAGATCATAGTTAGAACCACTCAAATTATAGTCATGAATTTCAGAGCTTCTATGAAACTGCTCCCGAAGGTACGTCGGTCAATTATTACTTAATATTTTAAAAAACAGTGCAATAAAAGAAAACCTGCAGACAGATTCACGCAGGCCAGGGTCTACTTATATGACCTGTATTATCATTATGTCAATTTCCTCCATCACTTCATTCAAACCAAAAAGTAATGTCTTGAATTTCTCCCACACTTAGGGATGGACAATTAGAGGGGGGGAGCTAAGTACAAAAAAAATATATTTGCATAAGGGGAATCAAATGAAAAAAAATTCATGCATGCCAATTAACCCTAAAAAATATTCATGCTACGGCCTAAAAAAATTCATACAAGGAATTTGATAATGAAAAAAATTTCTGCCACTCAAAAATTCCCCACCCCCATAATTTTTCTGATGGTCTGTCCCTTAGGACAGACAATCCAACCCATCCTCTGCTGAAGCCATCAGTTTTCCCCTGGTTTGCCCAGGATCCTACCCCTGGAGAGAGCTGATAAAATGTACATCAAGCTCATCATTTACCACATTTTTCTTGACTCTATTACACACCTATTTTGATGATGCAGTGTACCGCCTTTTTATCCCACTACATTTACATGTATGATTGACTGAATCTCCTAATATGAGGAAGTCTGGAACTCCTATAAGGCCGTTTTTGTATGTAATTTCGGACGGGGATTAGTTAATAACCATTGTCAGGAAAATAAGATTAATGAAGATAATTACTGCAATGGCAGAATTACGAATCTTATTGAGGAAACTCTAAAAATGGCCATCGTTAGGACTTGATTTTTCATCTGAAAGAAGAGTCCAGCTTATCTTTTTAATCATGAGGAAAGGCAAAATCCAACTGAAGTTGACCTTTTTGGACAAATAAATATGTGTACCTCTTAAATATACATGAAGAAGCATCCGAACCTTATTAGCCTTTTTTGCTTTCTGATTTATTTCATGCTATAGTTTTGACATTCACGCCACACAGCTAGTTGCATATAGCATTACATTTAACATGGCAATTTATAAAATAAGTAAGATAGTAAACGTGCTCTAATTGGCCGAGAGGAGTGTTTGCATGAGAGTATGTAAACATGGTTGTGGCGTCAAGATGTTTTGCTTTTCGCGCACTAATCATGCAAGCACAAATTTGAAAAAGTTTTCAAGTTCAAAACTCGACAAGTTTACTTTATTTACCCATTCCTTCGTCGGCTGAAACTTGGAAAATCGTTACAAAGAAGGTGTGTCAATTTTTTTTCGCTTAAGCTGACATTTTAAGCTAGAAAAATCCGTATTTTGGAAAGCATCTTTTTGCAAAACAAGAACTGATTACGCGTGCAAGACTTCGTGTATAAGACTTTGCGACTGGTAAGAATTTCTCTTTTAATCAGGACCGTAACAAAGAGTTTGCGTTTTTTCTCGGGAGAGTTATTTTATAAAAGTAATAGAAAACTTTTTTCCTGTGTTTGCAGAGCCTGATATAAACACTCGAGGGATCGGGAGAATTCTCGACACTTACTTCGTCTCGGGTTTGTATAACTGTCTCGAATTCTCCCAACCCCTCTCGTGTTTATATCAGGCTATGCAAACACGGAAAACGTTTTCTATTGCTTAAGCATTTGCACGTTACACACAACCAAGTTATTCCTAGTATCTTACCTTGAAACCTAATTTTTATCAGGTCCAGTGGATGCAGTACAAGAGTCGATGTAACACCTCTTGACGCGCCATAGCGAATAAAACGAGTTACAGACGGGCTGTTTGATGCTAGGGGCACTCAGAAATAGCCAGACGTTCACTCGTCGCATTAAATAATTGTTCTTAAACGTTGTAAGGCTTTGGGATGCCATATATGAAGAAATTGGAGGCGAACAACATAGAGGTAGTCATCACCCTACATCGTCCGCCATTTTTAAACGCAGTGCTCACCAGTCCCTTTCGGCCCTCTAAGGTGTCGACCCTCTCAGACCCATTCCCCTTTAAACCACAGGAATCCCAACACTCGTTTTCGAGTCTTTGCAGCCCTGGAAAAGTTATGCTGGGTGGGAAGAAAAAACAAAACAAACAGCGAAGGAAACAATGCAAGCTAAAATGATTGGCAAAATCCCTCTAAGAAATGACACGAAAGTCTTGAAGATAGAAAGCAGGGCGGAAAAAGAGTCTCCTTCCCGCGACTAACGTAAAAACAGGAGCGAGCAACTTCGATATCGGTAGACCAATATCACGGTGTTTTCACTGATCAGTTTATTTTTAGAGCCATTTTAAAGCATTGTTTCCTCGAAAATAGTAGCTTCGTTCTGTAGATTATCGTGATCGAAGTATAAAATTCGAATAAGGTCAATAATAAGAACTAAACGTTGATTAAAAGCTCAAAAGTACTTTTATTTTCAGGTTTGTAGGTTTTGCTGACTGGTATGGGGGACTTACAAGATTTTCTACATTCGCGCCAACTGGTTAGCAAAATCACCATGACAACCAAGGAATCAGTTTAATCACCTCACCCAAACCAAGACCCAATAACTTTCTGCCTATTGATTGATACTTGGGACTATTTTATTAGACTTAGCAATGCTTAGCCCATAACCAGGACTTAGAAACTGAAAAGAGCAACGACTGTAGCTGTGTAAAAAAAGGCAATGTGAAAAAAAACAAAAAAAAATGCAAGGAAAGCAAGGACAAGCTAATTATAAATCTTTCAGATTACTTTGTCCGTCACAAAATATTGGAAACTGCAAATTCCGAGAATCAAGATTGCAGTAGACACCCTAGATTAAAAGTGGACTGTTTTTTTTTTTTTTAATGCCCAAAGGGGTACTTTTTTCAGGATTCCTGTATATGAAAGGGTAGGGGTTTCACTAGTTGATTTATAAAATATGGTAGGGAAATCTATTATTGCGGTCTGCGGAAGGACCTAAAAGGTGTATTTTATAGCTGTGAAAAAGACAAGGCAACTCTGTGTACGTGAAGGGTGTATCATTTGTTATATTAACAAGATGTGATTCGAAAGGGGTACTTCTTCTGTCAAAACTGGTGTATAAAAGGGTTAGGGGTTGCACCTCGGGGCGGAGCCCCCCACCCCCCTCCCCCGTGTGAAATTTTGTTCAGTCCCCCCAGTCAATATCCCCTGAAATCTACAGAATAAAACAGGGTCATTCTCTTTTCTTTTCCTTTCTTTCCTTTTTGACATATATTTTTTACCAAAAGCGTGACGTGATTTCATTCTCTTATTCGGAATCATAAAATCAGGTTACTTTGTACTATATAACTGAGAGTTTACCGATAGACAAGGAAAATCCTTCAACGTATTTTATTAACAGTTAAGTTGAGCATCGCGTTAAATAAGGATGGATTTTTAATGTAATTTCTTAATTATACCCGCTGAAATTGTCTATAAATATGTATTTACATGCACCATTTGGTTATTAGCCTCCATTCGAATCAGCTCAACTTTCTCTTTGTTGCTCCAAAACCGCAAGATATAATTAAGTTTTAAGTCTGCAACATTTAGGTGGAGGGATGTTTGGTTACCCCTTATCCCTGTACTTGAGCTTAGTTAGTTCACTATTCCTATAGTACCGATATTTCGATTTTAAAATTAATCATCCGCCTTCTAGTTTTAATTATTTTCCAAGTCATCCCAGCCCTTAGAAAAAATAAAAATATAACAATAACAGCAACAACAACAACAAAAACAATAATAATAATAATAATAATAATAATAATAAATATAAAATGGCCAGTTATACTAGTCTTATATTCTTATAAAGCAAGGGAGTACGTTAACAGCAGGTGGATAAATGTCAAATGCCTATATATTGAGAATCAATATAATATTCAGAATCAGGCTTTTTGCTGGAAAGGTTTAATTGAATTGACTCAGTTTACCCAAAATGAGCCAACCACATGGTAAACATTAGCCAAACAGGAACGTGTAGTGCAGAATTTATTTACTCCTTCATTAAATTTACCGTTTCGCGAACCAAAAGTTAAAACTAGTTCCTGTGCCTTGATACTGATTTGAAAACTTGCTTCCCACTTTCCGTGATCATTAATCTGTACAAAAAAGGTCGTAGTTGGTAGATCTAAACGTATCTGTTTTGTGAGAATCATATTTCCAACAATTAGTGTGGCTCTCCCCTGGATCATTAACTTCTAACAGAAGCATATGCTTCTGCTTCTACACAGCATACTTTCAATTAACTTCAAAACTGACCGTTTTTATTACCTACAGTTTTAAGTAGCTCCATGTTCTAAGTGAAACCTCGGGGAAACATTTTGTTTAACAGGGAAGTAGAGTAAGGTAAACAGACAAGACAAACAAACCCCTAATGCTGCCGGCTGCGATATTTGCTAAACTGCACTTAAAGTTAACATACTGAGGGTGCTTCATTTGCGTGAGGCAGTTTTGTATCACATTTATCTCTTTTTGGTGCTCTTACACTTCCAAATACAGAGGATATGTAAATCCTTATAAATTTAAAAGAGAGAAAAACTACTATCTACTTTCCCGTAAGGCAGAAAAATTTATGCATGGTGAATTACTGGGAGTGGGTGCAAGAGTCTACTGCTGAGCGAGCCCCACAGGACTAAGGAATCTATATCAGTTTCTCGTCACTTTCGTGGAAATGTTACGAAATGATGTCACTTTCTTCAAATCGAATTCAGTTAAGAATTTGGTTATCTCTTCTTAAAACGTGTTCAATAAAAATTGGTACCAAAACAATAACAAGCGATTAGTCCATTAAAACAGGGATATTGAAATTTTGCAACAGCTACCCGTAGAAATATTGTTTGCTGTCCGTATGTTCTTAATGGTTGAATACTGAAAGCTGTCATGACAAAGTTCTCTATTTGAAGCCGAGAGAAACGTGATAGGGTCATCCTGCTTTCAATATTTTCCCGTTTTAGGCGCACGTTGTTAGTTTCTGAACCACTGAGGTAAGATATAGTAGGGATAATGCCGAGCATGGACGTTTGTCTCCAAATTTGTGCCTTTGGTCTGTCTCTGTTTTTATTCCCAGTTGCCTTTGGTTGCACTGATGGTAAGCATTTTACGTCATCTTCAAAATTTGGTTTGCAAACCTTCTTTAGTTAAGTTACCTAACCTTGAAGGCAACTCAATTAAACATCCAAAAGTGGAATTAACAATTCAAATATATAATTATAATTAAATCTTCTTGAAGTAGTGGAATGAATTTCGGACACTTTGTGTTCCACTACTCCAGACTTTGTAGTAAATTAAAGCAAAATAGGTACTTATACGTAAAAACCAGGGAAGGAAAAAAGCTTAACGATACTTCGAGTCATGCTGCAAGCTGCGAAACGCTTAAAATGAGATCGACGGGGTGAGCATTTAAAGCTAACAAAGAGCGACTTTTGATGTTCCTTTTTTTATTTTTTATAAAAAGTTGTTTTTATGTTCAAAAGTGAGTGTTTTTATTTTTAATTTTTCTCTTTTTTGACTCATTTTGACTAATTCAATCAAAAGGAATAGTCATGCAAAATTCTTGTATATTTTTTTAATAGCATATGATGTGTAAAGCATTGGATATAAGTGCTTATCGAATTTCTTGATTCATTGATATTTTCCATATATCTTTATTCCAAGGCTGTTAGGCTTTTTATTGGTCATGTCATCGAACTGAGTTCAAAATATTTTACCCAAATACACCGTCTGTTTATACCGCTGAGAAAAAGTAATAACGCCGTAAAATTGATTGTGTCCTTAAAGCAAAGTAGTTCGGAAGGCTTCACCACCAATGGTTTTCGAAGATTCCAAGTTCGCATTTAAGACCACTAAATTTTGCCCAAAATGCCCTTTGCGCAACTTTGGACAAAAACACGAACTTCAATACCTCGAAAAATATGCTACATAAAGTCTGGACTTCAGATTGTTTATGAAGTTTAACAGTCTAGTTCTAATAACTATTTTTTTTAGGTAATTTTCGCTTATGCAATCGACTTAATTCAGTTTAAACTAATTTTCGCAAAGACACTGGCTGTTTACGCGCTAGAAAAAAAATATATAACCCTGGAAAAATTACTGTCAATGTCCTTGAAGACAAATAATTCGAAGGCTTCATCGGTGCACCATAAATCTTTTTATTTTCTGAAAAGTAGACTTCTTAAGCTATAAAAAGAGACCAAAATTAATATAAATCTGTACGGTAAATATTTGTGAATTTATGATTTTTCGAGGATTCAAAGTTCGCTAACTAAATTTTGCGCAAAATGACCGGTGTGCAACTTTGGACAAAGACACGAAATTCTATACCTCGAAAAATATGCCATGTAAGGTTGGGATTTCAAAATCTTTATGCAGTAGAACAGTGTTTTCACTATTTTCAAGCTAATTTTCCCTTATGCAATTGAATTGAGTTCAAACTATTTTTTGTAAATTACGGTAATTCGTGACCTTTCTTAACAAACTGAACAGCGCGCGCTTATAGGTAAAATCTTTGCTCGTTGGCACTTACCGATAGCTATAACTAGTTTATTAATATTTGTCGCATCGAGTAGTTAGCAAGTAAATTATATTTGTTTTTTAAGGTCTCTTTACACCAGATTCGCTTGCTGATGAAATACATTTTTGCTTGGGAGAAGGGGGTGGGAGCGGCCATAGGACCCCCTTGAGTTTTTGTAATGTCGTTATATACTGCAAATTTTAAAGTTTATTGGACAAACGGTGACGATCTCTACAACTTGGCATAAACATTTGACCCATTGATTCTGGGACATGCCACTGCTAAAACTTGGCGGCAAAGTCGTTTCAAATGGTCGCCATTGGTTTCCGCTTATCCCTGTACCGGAGCTTAGTTAGTTCGCTATAATTCAGTCTTATAGTACCGGTTATTTAGTTTTTCAAAGTTCGGTCTGAAACGTTTGATATTATTAATGCCTGGAAGACATATTTGTTTGCAATGAAACATTAGTGTACGGTGATCTTGTCATTCACAAGTAATTTCTTTGCTAGCGTTAAGTTCTTTGGCCAATAAGAAGATGGATTGGCAATGTTAACGACATGGGAAGGGATTGTTTGAAAACAACAGTGCAACTAGAATTCTCTTTTATTTGCTGCCATTTTGACTGCCTATAACCAGAACACTTCAGGTGGCTCGACTGGATTTTTTGGGGTTGTTCCCTTACCAGTTTGAGCATTAACTACGTCGGCAAGAGTAAAGATATGGAGAAAAGGTTACCACAGCTGTATTACATAAAGATGACAATTTCTTATGATTTGGGTTTTATTGCAATTGGAGTCGCCATGGCAACGTAATGACGCCATTACGTTTTTCATTTATCTTTATGTTTCTCTGTACCAGGAGTTTTTTGAAGAAATCGCTTGAGGGAGTATGTAAGTACCATAATTGCCTCCATTATGGCAAAGTTTGAACAAATTCTATGAGAGTGTTTTCGAAATATTTTGAAATGCAGTTTTAAGAATCATAAAAACAATGAAATAGCATGCTAGCCACACAATTCGCTGATATTTTAAGAAAATGATAAGCTTTGAGAACGCGGTTTCATCTCATAGTGGTTTGATTCCATTGAAAACTGCAAACAAAAAAAGAGGGGAATTGCTCTGGGCGATCGCGAGTAAGGAGAATTTTATTAACTTGCATTCAGCTGCTTTTGATACAGTTTTTGGACATAATTTGGTCCATGACTTAAAATTTCGCATTTTTCCAAAAACTGCTCGATAAATTTTTTTATAAATTCGACAATCCCGATATCAATCGTCAAGAAATATTCCCTGCAAGTTTCAAGAACATTGAAAACAGGGAAGGATTTTAAATAGGGTGACAAATATAGCCAATTTTTCCCCCAGATTTTGAGTTTACAAGTGAGCGTCCTCATTATTCACTGGCATTGTTTTCAAGTTTCATATACACGTGCAGATTTAGCAAAAAGATAGAATTTGCATCAAAAAGGACCCTCGGAAAAATCTCCGGGATATGCTAATTACCGGGTAAAGAGTTTAGTGATACACTATAACATCAGAGCAACTCTTTGTGAGAGTTTCTGTGATGTTCTAACCCGAGTAAGATAATTAAGTATTGCATCCTACACGATGAGCCGTGGCGTTCACCGTTTCGGCTCTCATTACTATCTGTGACGACTAGCCAATTATTTGCATATTCGGGATATTTCTTCGGAAAGTAATCGAGAGTTCTTTTTGATGCAAATTTATATCTTTTGCTAGTTGTGCACGGACATATGAAACTTGAAAACAATGCCAGTTGCCATGAAATTTCTTGTTTTCTGCACAAGTTATTAGCGGAAATTATCTTGCGGTAGAGGGAATTAAGCAACGGGGAACATGTAAGTCCCCTTCAAAGTTGGCGCTCTCTTCCTACTGCTAAAATAGTAACATCAGTTACACGTAATTCCCTGCTCTCAGCCAAAGACTCCGAAGGGAACCTTAGAAAACAACCCCTGCCAAGTGGTATTTTTACCCAAAAAATTACGGGCCCATTCATTTGTTTCTTTCTTGTTTCAGATAATGGTCGTACACTAGAGTTCCCAGGAACTTTCTCCTTCATTAGCAAGCGTTTGGTGAACCACACTATAGGAACTAAAATTGTTGCTGATTTTGAGAACTGCAAGCTGCATTGTTACTACGAACACAACTGCGTAAGTGTGAACTACCACGTGAGCACAAAAACGTGTGAGTTAAACAACGCTACTCATCGATGGCATAATAACGAATTCAAAGATAAAAATGGTTACCTCTATCATGGAGCAGATGTAAGTTCTTTCTAGTTAACTACTCTCCTTCCCCTCCCCCTTTTCTTCCCCCTCCTTCTCCTTCTCCTCCTCCTCCTCATCATCAACATTATCATCATTATCATCATCATCACGGCCGTCAACATCATTTCTCGTTCAATTTTTTTCTTCTTCTTCTTCTTCTTCTTCTTCTTCTTCTTCTTCTTCGTCTTCTTCTTAAGGTAAAAAGCAAAATTTCTGCTGATTGTATCACTTCACCCTAATCATCCAGCTACTCGTTTGTTGTCATTTACTATTTTCTCTGTTTCTCTTTTAAGAATGCCTGTGAAGAGTTAGTTTGTTTGAATGGAGGAACCTGTCAATCCGGATTCACAGTAGAAAGATATCGATGTTTGTGTCCTCCTGGTTTTAGGGGTAAGCGCTGTCAAAAAGGTAAGAACTCAATACTAAGCCATATAATGTAATCTGAAAGTGCAGTCAATATTCAATGACTGGCTGAAATTTAATTCTTAGACATAGACGAGTGTGCACAAGGAAATCACGGATGTGACGCTAACGCATTATGTAACAATACCGACGGATTTTAAAACTATTCTTGCGACCAAGGATTCGAAAGAGACGGTTACAATTGTACTGGAATGATACTCTGCGCATGTTCCACATTTGCAACCAATATCTAAGTTTTTTGTTGTATGTTGTCGTTTTTTCTCTAACAGGTGAAACAAGTATGAGAAGCATGCGCTTTCTTTCAACCACAAAAAAATCATTTTGCTATGCAATTTCTCCAGTGGGACTTAAACTGATGATCAGGCATTCCTTTTCTTTTTCTTCGGGGGAGCGACAAAACATTTAGAGATCTAGGGAGGGCATGTTCGCAAGCTAAAAAGAATTGATTATGCTATATATATCTATTATATAGAATGACGTATTTATGCTAATTTCCCCTGTTTACTGCCAGTTTATTGCAATTTTATTTCAGACATAGACGAATGTAACACAGATTCTAAAAGCTGTCACCAGAAAGCTTTGTGTCATAATACCCAAGGATCATTCATTTGCTCCTGTAAGCCAGGGTACGAAGGAGATGGATACAATTGTACAGGTAAAATTCTTTGGCTTTTTTAAAATCTATTTAAAACATTTCGCCTTAGTTTGAGAGGTGACTGATGTCATATTCTGAAATCACTGCGAGAAAGGAAAATATGTTTTAACCGTAAGCTATAAAGTTATATTATACTAGTGGCTATAATTGACTAACTGTTTGTTCAGGTAGATAGAATAAATTTAATATTTACTAAAATTATCACTCAGACGCAGACGAATGCCTGAACAACTCTCACAATTGTAGTGAAAATGCCACTTGTACCAACACCGAAGGGTCCTTCAACTGTAGTTGCAAACCAGGGTACATTGGAAATGGCCACAACTGTTCAGGTTGGTTCTTGAAATTCCTGTCTCGCTTTCCGTTAGTTTTAATACTACTAATTTAGTAAAAAAAGTAAATGTTCAGCGATGTACTATTATAATTAAATGCAGCAAATTAGAGAAAATTGTCACTCGCTCTTTTTAAAATAATTACATTTACTTATTCAATTATTACTTACTTACTTATTCAAATCTAACATCTCTTAGTAGTAGAGGAGGCACCGGTTACTCCTTTTCTTTGTGAATTTAATTAAATTTTTGAGTGGTATAAATTAACGCAGATGACGTCATGCATCTCATTAAGATAGGATAATGTCATACTTTAAATTAATGCCGATGATGTCACGCATCTCAATAAGATAGGATGATTTCATAGTTTATTTTTAGCTGGCTGATGTCATGCATGTCATATAGATAGGATGATGTTATAGTTTATTTGTAGCTGGCAAGGAGCAAGTGACGTCAGAATTTCCTAGAGTTGACGTCATCAAAAAATGTTGAGATCATAATCAATAAACAGAAAAGTGATTTTTATATAATTAGCTATTTGCTAGTCTTCTGGTTAGATATTGTTTGCTATAGTCTTCTGATTGGATATTGTAGAAACTGTTAGGTGTTCAAAATAAAAGCGGGCAAATTTTGAATAAGTTATCTTTGCAGATTATACTAAATGAAAAATCTTTAATCATTAAATTATTTTCACTAAAAATCGGTTATAAACAAAACCAAGACACGAAGGTTAACTGAAAAATCTTTACTTCAAAAGAAGGGAAAAGGAGGTTAAGCGAATGCGAAATCGTACTAATTTTTCAGGCAAAACATGAAAACGAGGTCGAAGCTCAGGGAAGCGAAAAACTGCCTATCAAGCAAAAATGTCAATCTTTGTTTACGTGACTCTGTAGAAAGTATTGCACAGGGTATGAAAATTCTATAGAAAACAACAGGCGGTTCTAAAGTAAACCCTAACTGTTTTGGTTCTTAAATCAACTCCATTCTTGTTCCTAATGAGTCGAAAGTCTATTTATAAAAATAGGAATAAGAGGTTCGGATCGCCTAGCAACACACGTCTTCTTGTTTAGCGCTAAAAATCGGATATATAAACAAAACACATACACACATACACAGAGTGGAGCTGAAAACTCTCTATTTCAATTTTGACTCACCATTACGAAAACGTTTTCTCCGTTCCATCTCGAGGAAACGACCAACTATTGAAGTCTCAGCGCTTGATGAGCATTCAAGCGAAGTTAGCCAGTTAATTATGCGGGTTAACAAGCCCAAACTTGAATATAAATTAGTTCATCTCTACAGCTAGACCCAAGGGAGCACCTTGACTTATTATTGTAAAAACACAAACAATTAATAACTTAACAAGGATCAATTAAAACACGCGAAAAATAAATTTACAAGACACGAGATACAGTTTTAAAAACTTTATTGACTGGCCAGTGACAAAAAGAGTCGAATACACAGCGATTTGAAAGAGATGGAAATTAATCATCGTCTTCGCCCATGGAGTACTTGTAAGGTCTAACTCGAAATTTCTTATGCCGAGTTCGTTTCCTCTGTTTGCCATGAGCATTATGATCATCCAAATAATTTACAAATTGAATCCGACGCCTTTTGCGCTTCGGGCCTTGTGATGGGGTTTCTACTGTGGGAGGAGGGGTCAAGAAAGCGGGATTTAAGGGTAGTGGTGGGGTGGAGCTTTCGTTTTCAGGTTTTTGTAAGATAGCCGCTTGTGTTAATTTAGGTGTTACGTTGAAGGGGTTAATGGAAGTGGAGAATGCTGCCGTTGCTGTCGAAGAATCTTGTGTGCTTGATGTTAAGTCTGGAACAGTGCTGATTATTTCTTCCGGTCGTGTTCTTGTATTTAATTGTAGTTTGTCTGACTATTACAGAACTGTTTTCTCCTTTCTATCTCGAGGAGATGGAAAACTATTGAAGTTTTCTTCCATTTTCACGCGCTGTTAATCAGTTAATTATGCGAGTTCACAAGCCCAAAGTTGAATACAAATTAGCTGTACAGGAAAAACCTCAGGGGAGCAACTTTGACGTATTATTATAAAACAAATAACTTAACAAGGATCAATTGATTAAACACGCCACTAATAATTGCTAGCAATAAAATCAGACACGAGATACCGTTTTAAAACAAAAAGAGTCAAATACACAGCGATTTGAAAGAAATCTATTAAAATAGTCAAAGAAAGCAAGCTATCTTTTTTTTACCTCGTTTCCCTTTTCAATATTTTTTATTCCCTCCTCCACAATTTTATTACTTTCGCTCTTCATTCTTGAATTTCCTCCTCCACAGTTTTAATATTTCCCTCAATTTTATTGTTTTCCCTCCTCAATGGTATTAATCCCTCCTCCATAATTTTATTTTTTTCCCTCCTTCTAAGGTTTTCCTCCTCCTCCTCCTCCTCCTCCTCCTCATTTCTATTGTTTTTCCCCCTCCTTCTCCTCCCCATTTGTATTGTTTTCCTCCTCCTCCTCCTCCTTTTCCTCATTTCTATTGTTTTCCTCCTCCTCCTCATTTCTATTGTTTTCCTCCTCCTCCTCCTCCTCCTCCTCCTTTTCCCCATTTCTACTGTTTTCCTTTAAAAGGCCAAACGGCCAAAATCAGGGCTATAAGGCAAAACTCAAATGCCAAGGCCTGATTTTGGCCGTTTGGCCTTTTAAAGGAAAACAAAAGAAATGAGGAAAAGGAGGAGGAGGAGGAGGAGGAGGAGGAAGAAAACAATAGAAATGAGGAGGAGAAGGAGGAGGAGGAGGAAAACAATCAAAGTGAAAAGGCGGAGGAGGAAGGGGAGGAAAACAATAAAAATGAGGAGCAGGAGGAGGAGGAGGAAAACATTAGAAGGAGGGAAAAAAATAAAATTGTGGAGGAGGGATTAATAGCATTGAGGAGGGAAAACAATAAAATTGAGGGAAATATTAAAACTGTGGAGGAGGAAATTCAAGAATGAAGAGCGAAAATAATAAAATCGTGGAGGAGGGAATAAAAAATATTGAGAAGGGAAACGAGGTAAAATAAAAAGATAGCTTTCTTTCTTTGACTATTTTAATAGATTTCTTTCAAATCGCTGTGTATTTGACTCTTTTTGTTTTAAAACGGTATCTCGTGTCTGATTTTATTGCTAGCAGTTATTAGTGGCGTGTTTAATCAATTGATCCTTGTTAAGTTATTTGTTTTGCAATAATACGTCAAGGTTGCTCCCTTGAGGTTTTTCCTGTACAGCTAATTTGTATTCAACTTTGGGCTTGTGAACTCGCATAATTAACTGATTAACAGCGCGTGAAAATGAAAAGACTTCAATAGTTTTTCATCTCCTCGAGATAGAAAGGAGAAAACAGTTCTGTAATAGTCAGACAAACTACAATTAAATACAAGAACACGACCGGAAGAAATAATCAGCACTGTTCCAGACTTAACATCAAGCACACAAGATTCTTCGACAGCAACGGCAGCATTCTCCACTTCCATTAACCCCTTCAACGTAACACCTAAATTAACACAAGCGGCTATCTTACAAAAAACCTGAAAACGAAAGCTCCAATCCCACCACTAACCTTAAATCCCGGTTTCTGACCTCCTCCCACAGTAGAAACCCCATCACAAGGCCCGAAGCGCAAAAAGGCGTCGGATTCAATTTGTAAATTATTTGGATGATCATAATGCTCATGGCAAACAGAGGAAACGAACTCGGCATAAGAAATTTTGAGTTAGACCTTACAAGTACTCCATGGGCGAAGAAGATGATTAATTTCATCTCTTTCAAATCGCTGTGTATTCGACTCTTTTGTCACTGGTCAGTCAACAAAGTTTTTAAAACTGTATCTCGTGTCTTGTAAATTTATTTTTTCGCGTGTTTTAATTGATCCTTTTTAAGTTATTAATTGTTTTGACATCATCCTATCTATATGACGTGCATGACATCAGCCAACTAAAAATAAACTATGAAATCATCCTATCTTATTGAGATGCATGACATCATCGGCATTAATTTAAAGTATGACATCATCCTATCTTAATGAGATGCACGACGTCATCTGCGTTAATTTATACCACTCAAAAAGTTAATTAAATCCACAAAGAAAAGGAGTAACCGGTGCTTCCTCTACTACTTCTCTTAGTCGTCACGTATTTTGGATAAAGTCAGAGCTCATCTCTAAATATTTGCGACATCATGTCAAGGTCTGTAAAATACATCCTCGGATAACTCTTAAAAACGCAGATAAACAAGAGGGAGTAACTATTAACCCGCTTTTCTGTACTACGATAGGAGTATAAGATATTAAGATGGTTGACCGAGATAAACAGTATCCATTAATGTATGATCGTATTACTTCTTTAATTGGAAAAAGAGAGATCCGGAACAGCTTTTTCAAGTCTTGGAGGGTGGCGTAGTGAGCGAAAAAAAGTCATTCTCAGTCACCTAACAAACAGTAGTTACACTTTAATTTACAAAAAACTCTTGCCCAGTTTTACTCTGGACAGAAATATTATGGTTCGTAATGCGACCAATATTCCTGCCAGGTCAGTAAAACAGATATTTTGAGAAAGGGAATGTGTTTTAACCGTAAACTACGGTCAAAACACATTTCCTTTCTCAAAATATCTGTTTACTGAAAGACTGGTCACTATATTGTCTACCTGGTTGTTCAGGCAGAATAAATCAGTTTAACATTTACTAAAATTATCACTCAGACTCAGACGAATGCCTGAGCGACTCTCACAATTGTAGCGAAAATGCCACCTGTACCAACACCGAAGGGTCCTTCAACTGTAGTTGCAAACCAGGGTACCTTGGAAATGGCCACAACTGTTCAGGTTGGTTCTTGAAATGCCTGTCTCGCGTTTATTTTAGTTTTGAGACTTCTGGTTCAGTACAAAAAGGGTTAATGTTCAGTGATGTACTATTATAAATTGAAATAAATTATTAGAAATTGTTACTCGCTCTTTTGATAATAATGTCGTTTATTTATTGAGTTATTATTTACTTACTTATTTGAATCTAACATCTCAGTCGTCACGACTATTGTGGATAACGTCAGAGCTCATCTCTAAATATTTGCATCAACATGTAAAATACATCCTCGGATAACTCTTAATAACTATTAACCTCCTTTTCTGTACTACGATGGGGGTATAAGATACGATGATTGACCGCGATAAACACAATCCATTAATGATCGGCTAATTCTTTAACCCTTTAAGATCTAAATTAAAATTCTCCTTTGTCGCCCCTATTCATTTACTATAGAAGCAGTGAGGAGAAGTTGACAAAATATCAAGCAAATACATCTTGTGTGATCATGTCGTTAATTCTCCTTACAGCTCTGTTGTAAACCATCGCTATTGCTAGGAGAAATTTGATGCTGATCACTCTTGAAGGGTTAAATGGAAAAAAAAGAGATTCGAAACAGCCTTTTTCAAGTCTTAGAAGGTGGCTTAGTGGGTGGATAAATTCTGAAGTCATTCTCAGTCACACAACAAACCAGTTGCACCTCTTCAAACAGCCCTTGCACAATTTTACTTTGGATAGAAATATTATGGTTTGCAAAACGACTAATAATTACGATTCCTGCCAAGTCAAGCTGTGGATTGATAAATGCAGAAGCTCTTCTTGGCGGAGACACCACATCAGTTCATATTAAACTATAACCACAGATCACGACATTACTAACACGGGAGAAAATTGTATGCGTAAAATTTGTAATTACTAAGACCAGCGCTGAATGACGGGATCATTCGAAATGCAGATGCATGCATGTGCAAGTGTAGCTCTGCCCCAAAAACAATTATACAAAACTGGTAGTGCTCGAGGTGATGCATGGTTGTGACGCATATCAGCGAATAATCTACTTACTTTGGAAAACACCAGTGGTCTCTTAAAGACACTATTACCGCGATGTCCAATAGTCTTTGATCTACCCTAAAAAAGAATGGTATTAATCTAGTACCCATCTGTCCCTCAAACCCTTTATTACATCCTTCCGTCCACGGTTATCCCATAAAAAAATGTATTCTCATCAGTTTTACCTCGCGTTTGAGCAAAAAGAAAAAAAACAAGAGAAAAGAAGAGATATACCTTAGCAGGACCGTACGCGTACTATTTCGGAATTTTCACGTGCTTTTGCTGCTACTCTGGCTTGCTATGGAGTTAATGGTCTTTTTTTGTTTGTTTTGACTGGTTTTGTTTTTAATGTTATCTTCCACTTTCATTCTTTTCATTATCATTCTAATATACATGCATGTAAAGAAAGTCAGATTAGTCATTCATCCAGCTATCCATTCATTCGTCGTCCATTTACTATACCACCTATCTACCTTTCTATCTAATCTAAATGCAGGACTTGAGTAAAATGAGGCTGTGGCTAGGAATGCAGATATAAGGATAGATTCACTGACCGTGAAATTTCCTCATCCAAAATAACCTTTTTATATCATCCATGTGTTTCCATTTTCAGAATTTTTAATAAACTCAACAATATTACATGGAAATCAGTATTATCTCCGTCATCTTCACCGTTTTCTTGCTAGCGCTCCTGAGATTGGGGAGGATTCTTCCTGGCTTCTTTGCTACCGTGCTACCTCACATGGTTGGAAAGCCAAGACTTTCCATGATAGATGCGACGGTAAAAAGAATACTGTGACCATCATACAGAAAGGCCAATATGTCTTTGGAGGATACACTGACATTCCTTGGGGACCTTGGGGTAAAGATTTTGTTTGATGTTTAAGTACCTTAAAAAGGGCTTAAGTGCCACTGAGTGTTTTACCGACACCTTAAAATATTCCTACAGGTGTCCCTCGTAACCGCAAAATGATTTCAATAATAGTACTTGCATTGTAGTTTACAATATAGGCTAATGCTTTAATTATAGAGAGCGAGAAATACTATTTCCTAAATGGTGAATTATTTGTCAGAGACATACGCCTCGATACGCCGTTTACACTATACTTAAGCTCTCTACGCTTCACCTGTTCAAAAGACAACATTCTAAGTATAGATTCAACTTAAATCCATTTTACCAGCTACATTTTATTGGCAAGTTTTTTTTTTTGTCGAAACAGAGCTACATTATTCATAAATCGGTACCCTGTACAAACGCCCAGCCCAATTCTTAAAGTAAAAAGATCCTGTATTCGAGTGAAGTGGCCCATCTGAGGTTGGATCATGCGTTAAGGTCTCGGTAAAGGAAAACGAGGTGCCCACAGAAAAAAATTCTAGTCGCGCGAGTATTTTCGCTACAAAGGCAAGTTATATATCAAATTAAAGCTAAAAGACTAAATTACCTTCTAAAAAATTTTATTTTATCGAATTTCAAAAGGTGCTTAAGTTTTTTGTTCTCGAACTCAGAGGTATCGAGTTTACTGCTGAAGCTTCAGCCCTTTCGCGTTGTTAAATATTCACTTCCTTTTTTTTGCATCTGATTGACAGATAAAAGACCTAAAAAAGGGTGTGAGGAAATTTGCATATGTCTCGTATTAGCGGAATTATTGCATTTCAAACTAAAAAGTCGAATCTCGAGCGCGATTTACGCAAAGAAACTGGCATAAAATGAGTTACAAAGGGAAATCGGAAAATTCCTCACACGCTTTTTGAGTCTATATCATTATCCATCATATTTGAAAGTTTCAAAGCGATAGCTTAAAACCTGTCCCGACTGGAGGTCGGAGAATTTTGATTTTTGCGTCTAAAATAGAGTGAGAGAAAATCAGCTCTAAAGATTTAGCGCGAGGTCCACGCTTGCCTGGTTAGCTCAGAAGAGGCTCATTTTAGAAGGGTTAAAAAGCACTTGCTGATTTTCTTTTTCTGCCAAAATAAAATTTAGGACCCACTCATGCCAAAAATCCCAAAAAAACAAAATCGAGCAATGTACTAAAATTTTCATTTACCGAGACCTTAAATAAAGGTTTCCATTAACATGAAGAGATCAATAGTAATCCTTCCTTCCCTTTGGATAAAATGATATTCCATCGCAAGGTTACGCGATGTGATAAGAAAAGAAATACTATCTCCATCATTAAGACAAGCCCACGGGCCTTTGGAGGATACACTGACATTCATTGTGACTGACACGCAGCGAGACAAAGCCAACCATTTCAGAACAGTCGGGTTGAGCATCGTCTTTTGAATCCTCCTGTGAATCCCTGGATTAAAGCTTTGAGTCATTTGCGTCATTACCTTCGATTTCTGGTTGACCAGTACGAACAAAATTCAGAACGCGAGCTAATAGTATCTCTTTCCCTCCTCGACCCCTTTTAGCGTTATGCTTTCATCATGTTTGTCATGTGATCGAACAGGGGGTTGTCCTCGTATGCCGCTATTCACACAATTTTCATATTAGGTGAGGTTCACCTGGCACTCCATTTTGAATGAAAATGTTTTTACATTTAAACCTAATTAATTACTATAGAAGGAACACAACATCTCTTAGTTACTTTTGTCTCATAATTATAACGAGACACCCCCGTTTTAAACCGTTGGATACACCCACGTTCTGTTAAGTAGAAATACGCTGAATAACCAGGATTGTTTATGACTTTGGTACTTATTATTGCTAATTATTATTTTGATCACAAAAAAAATCATGTTTTGTTCATAGCAAATCATCCTCACAATGAGTATTATTGTTAGTTAGACAGCTTGGTCACATGAAAATTAGATACCACCCTCCTTCTTCAAAGAAAAACTGATGTTGCCCCCCTCCTTTGGACTATGAATTTACATGGTGCCCCCCCCTTCCCCTCTTGTTTTACAACCCCTGCTCCTACTAATTATTGTACAGTTCCTTAGTGCTGTGGATCAGTGTAGTTCACTGACACCTCAACAAGCCAAAACACAAATTTTAAAGAAAAACGTTTAAAGTAATGCCTTGTTACCATGGTAACTGTAAAATGATTTCAATAACAGTACTCGTATCGTAGTCTACAGTAGGACAATAGACCTCTTTCATAATAACAGCCCATTTATTTATTCTTTTAATTAATTTGATTTATTTTCTTGTAATTAATTGTTCTTTTCTGTTCTATTATTTTATTTTTTTTTTACCTATTTATTTTTATTCTTTCTGGTTCCTCGCCTGTATATTTTTTGAACGAAAAGTAATTGATGTTATGGTGGCCAACTAGAAAACCGAATGGTTCGCTTGGCCATCATAGTCGAACTTTCATATTATTAATTTAATAAAAATTAATGTTTATAGCGTAAACAGAAATCTAAAAGGCTCTAACTTTAACACTAGTTGCAATGATGACAGAAAATAATCTGAACTGAAATGAGCCTCCCTGGTCTCGTTTGAAAGTAAGAATTCTTTTCTAATTCTCACTCATATCAAATAAAATATTTAAAAGCCGCAATTGTGAAAGGGGTTTATGCTAGAAGAGACATCTAAAACAAGATTACTCCAATGGTAGATTACTGATTTGCACCAAGTGACGTCGACTTTACGCCGTTTACAGACACTACAGCTGCCGCCGCTCTGCATGTTGTCGGTCAACTGCCATATTCCTGGTTTGTGAAGCTCTTCAATAAACCGATACGTGTTGAAGATTTTCAGACAAAAAAACGCAAGATTTCACGCACTGATTCAGGTCGATTTACGCAACTTTGCCCGTAAGAAGGAAACAACGTGATAGCAAGGCTAAATAAACCGGAATTAGCCGCTCGGCCTCAAAAGTTATAGATAAACCTTTCAGGTATTTAATTCGTGTAAGACAAAGTTTTTAGCCCGTCCCCTCAAAACGGCGAAAAAATATATCCGAACTAATCTTATCTAGGTTGACTGGAAAACGTTTATAGCTTTTTTCAGCGCTTTCATGGATCAACAGTGCCAAGCATTATTGTATGTAGCAAATGAGATTGTTAAATTGGCGGTTTGACAAGTAAATTCTTATACAGTTTAATTTAAATACAGTATCTTTGATTTCTTGACTGAATACAGCTCCACCAGCTTCTGACAGCGTCTACCGACAGAATTTTACGGCCAAAAGCTTTAAATAATATTATAAGTCTTCCCCCGTTTTGTTTTGTTTTTTAACCATATTTTTTCTATCTATTGGCTGGTTTCGGTTTTTTCGTACTGCTGCCCATTTACGCCTTCGCGAGGTGTTGCGATAAACGAATTTCTTGTGTTAAAAAAAATTAGATTAACACATAAAAATGACATCCTCGTACAAATAGGCTATTTTACTGGCTTCTGCGAGGAAAATATACATGGTAACAAAAATGTTATTTGAAATTTCTATTTTATGCTTTATTTTTGTTTTGTTAGAATCCAGTGGTCGCTATGGCGCTACTTCCGAAGCGTTTATTTTTTCTCTCAACAATAGTGAAGGGCTGTCACCGTTTTTGAGCAAGGTGAAGCCAGGAAAGGCAGGAAAGGCAATTGACAGGCATTCATATTATGGTCCAAAGTTTGGTTCGGACCTCGTCATTCATGTTGAAGCAACGAGAAAACACTTCTCAAAAGCAAGCTTGGGCTACTACTACTCTGTTCCAGCTTCAGTGAAGGACAAGGGCAGCACAATCCTGAAGGGGCCTGGAGGGAATTTCTCACCTGATGAGGTGGAGGTATTTTATCTTGACCCATCCCCCTAAATGGAAGATAACACGAACTGAGTTCAACTGAAAAAGCATGAAGCGATGCATTTAATTTAACTCAAACTTCCAATCAATTCATTTTTAGTTTCTCTTTTTTTCTTTTCTTTTTCTATTAATATAACAGAATTCATTTCTGGAATTAGGAAATACAAATACCTGCTAAAAGGAATCATCAGAGAAAAGCTCGACGTCAGCCTTCTAACTCTAAAAATTTAATTGTCTGAATCTGCAGTTAGAATGGTTTATTACTGAGTTGTTTGCCTATAGCTTATTTTATGGACATGGATGTCAGAATAGGATGTTTAGGTAATACAGGCTCCAGATTTAGTAACGTACGCTACCAGATACTTTTCTTGCTGAGGCAACTGTCCCCGATCAACGCTTAAAACGGAGCATGTACAGCTTATCACAACACCGTAATCGCTCGAGTAACTAAACACATGATCACAAAAACTACTTAACATTCTGCTCTATAAATCATGAATAAAACACAATCACACACGGGATACCTTGTGTGCCAGAGAGTGCTTGCTTTCTTAGAGTCGCCAGTGTTGTTGCAAATCTCCTTGCGACACATCATACAAACATGTTTCACCTTTTTAACAGCAGTTTCAGTTTAAAGAAAGAAGTTTTTCTAGTGAGAACTCTACACTTGTTTACTTGTATCTAAAGTCAAGTTTTCCTTTATTTACATTTCAAAAAATCACATTGTGTTCAAATCGCAAAACATGTGATTTTTTTTCTGGGAGGCTCTTGTAGTAATCTGTACTTTTAATTAAAAAAATAAAAATGTTTAGTTTATGGACACTTTAAGAAATGATACAATACATTAGAAAGATAAGCCCACAAAGTGCAATACTCAATCCTCTTCAACAAGGGGCATGGGATAGTTAATGGAGCTTCGTCGCAGGTTCCTGCCCCTCGTTTTGAGGAGAGGTTTTTAATTGCCTTCTTGTCAACTCTAATTCTGTATCTGTATTTGCAGACGTAACGCAAAGGGTTGAAATCTTAACACAGAATTTTCCCTGCTAGCGTTTGTCATTGACTTTGATGTAGTACTAGATTAATAATATATAGTTAAGCACATATTTATATTATCCCAACATTTTGTTCTTTTGTGATAATTATCAAATACGAACTTGCCCGTAACAGTATTTATTTCATGCCATCAGATATTCATCTGATGTCATTTTGGAATTTCATCTCTTAGGTTGTTTTGATACAGTTTTTATTCACAATGAAATCCATTGAGAAAACAGGTTGGTTTTCAGGATTGCAAGAAAGAAATACGCCAAAGTTTCTAAGCAGCGAAATTATGATATTAAGCACCATTCTGACGCTACTTAAGTTTAATTAGAGTCATTTAGAACTTTTTTTTTATTAAATAATTTATCAAGGCTATGGAAAATATAAGATTTGAAACATATTTACGTTTTAATTGAATTCAAACATGCACTTTTTTTTATTTCTCACGGAGGCTATTTGCTAAACACCACACTAGGTTCCAGTTTGTGTCGGACTTTCAGTAGCAGGTCTAGATCGCGCAAAAGTCGGCTTTTTTCTTCTGCTTTTTTTTGCGTTTTTTGTTTATTGTTGTCATAGTGATATTGATTTTACTTAAAACTGCATTTTGACAAATTCCAATTCATAGTCAGTCACTGGTGAAAATTTTATAGCGATCGGACAAGGATAAAATCACTTTTTAGGCGATTTAAAAAATATCCGTACGGTCTCCAAAAAAACTGTATCGAAACACCTTAATTAACTGAATTTGTTTAGAAATATTATAATTCTTGATATTATTTTATTTGCATTGAAGACGTATTCCGCCGTCGTTTGTTCAAACGTCTGCCCCTAAAAATGTTACTAGATTTCATTATCAGCATCCAATTTACATGCCTCGTCCGCAGTCACTCGCGATAGTTCTCGGGGTATTTAAGCTGAATTATCAAGTACAGCGAGACAAAGGAGGAAACGGAAAGGGAACAAAAAAAAAAGAAAGCAAATGGTTTACCTTCCCATCTTTCATTAAGAACCTTGAAAAAGCCTGCACACGAGACAGTGCAGTTAATACCGAGGCATGCGATGTTATTCATCTTATATTTTCATCCAATGCTTTAAGTATAGGTTATACATGTTCATTACCTCTATGTTAAAGGGCGATTATGCAGTGAAAGTAAATTAAAATCGTGCTATTATTACACCATGGTAACTATACTGTATATTTAAAATACTGATAAGGTCTAGCATCTTTACTATTTATTTCGAGTGCTATTTAAGTCACATTTGTGCGCATACTATTAGCCAGAGGAAAAATGTAAAATATATTGTTAAGCGCAAATAAAGGGAGACAAAAAAATCCTTCTTTTTTATGTTATTTTGCGAATTAGAAAGAAGCAATAGAAATTACTTGGGTCGCTTGGGCTGTGAGCTTTGCATATAGTATTGATTATTCAAAGTTAAAACCATCCCGGTCAGATACAGTTTTTCTTTTTTAAAGTGCTCATTCCTTCGAAAGGTTCAGGAGGACTGAGTGTCGTAGTATGAAACACATGAATCTAAGCAGAGAACCTTCGTTGTCTTGGTAAAAACGGTTCGTTGCATTGTGTCTCTGAAAATAACTACTGTCGTCCTTTTTGGCCGCGTTTAATGTATCATTTGCACAATTTGTATTGATGTACCTGAGACGGATAGGCTCTTTGTGAAGCTTGGCAACGTGCTTGAATACCACTTAGCAACGGCTCACAATGTGGCAAACCATCTAATCGTTCATTCAGGCCCCAACCCCCACCCCCCCCCACCCCTCCCCCACGTATCCGGGTATAGTATCAATCCGCAACTATCTATTTCCAGATTCAAAAGTTTCCACGTCCACACGTATCCATTTTGAAATCGAATTTGCCCGTCCACTCGTATCCGGATTCACTGTTAGTACCCAGGGCTCCTCTAGGAACATTGGTAACAGAGCACGCGTTGTAAAGACGGATAAGAGCAGAGTTAAGAGCAACAGAGAAAACCTGGGAAAGAGGTTGCCATCTTGGATACAGTATTCATGGTAAAAACTGGGCTGGATCTTGTTAAATTGAAAATTATCGCGCGATATAAAAATGTAGGTACCGTGTCCTCTATGGGCCACCGTAGAAATAAGATAAAACATAATAAAAATTTAAATCCTAGGATATCGCGAGTTTAAAGCTAGTAAGATCCACCATCTCACGCGTTTTATTTGACAGTTGGTTCCAAGCTGTTGCACCCCGATAAGAAACTGAACGCTTAAAGGTACGCGATCACGGTTATGCGCAATCGCGCCGTTTGCCCCTTCAGAATAAATTTGTTGGGCCAACACTAAATTCGAAATCGCCATTACTGGTACAATCATTGAAAATCCTTCGTTTTATTCCGACATCCGTCGCTTTGGCTGGCCTAGTTATACTTCGGTAGTGGTGATTAACGTGTGGTTGTGCTGTGTCACTGGTTACATTTTAAGAAGACGCAAAAAATAATGTTTTGATCATGGAGGTTCAGAAGAGCATCGTGGCCGTCCGGCAACTGGACGTTCTCAAGAGTCTTTGGAGATAGAGAAGCTTAGCCGATCGATCTGGTATGGTTCTAGGAGTAGTGTGTGGCTTACGAAAAAAATACACAACACTTGGAAAGTGGTTAAAGGCATGAGTTCGTTCAACTTTGATTTGATTTTTGACTCCGACCTGTAGTTATACCGCAACAGGCCGCGCGATCTTCACCGATCTGGTACACTTGAAATGTTCTTTGTATCTTTGCTTTACGATCGTATATGTTTAAGATTTGATGTTTTTAAAATAAATTATTACCTGAATATTCTGTTTATAATCTAGTTTCTTTATGTGTTCTACTCGATAACATTTGTTTTGCGGAACACTGACCCGATGCAACGCGAATGAATTTGTTCATTTGCTGATAAGCAATTGAAATATTTATGCTTCATTAAGGATAATCTTTATACTCATATGTTGTGTGTTTTTGTCACCAGTCAGGCGCTATTTGTAGGTATTTCTCGGTTTATGTAAGGCGAAGTGAGAGAACAGTAATAAAATGTTTGTTTACAAATTTTGTTTGCCGATCGGTGACTGCTTTGTTAGCATGGGTACGACCTCGTAAAAATAAACGTTGGTAAATGTTTGTTTCAAAGGAGGAGAGGGCTGTAAATCTTATTTTTATCGGCTGCAACATATATCTGAGGAGTAGCAAAGAATAAAATTGAGTTATGGGGATATATAAAATCAAACCAAATGCCGGTAAATACTCTCGCGTCGCGAACAATAAATTTGAATTTTGTAAATTTACTTTTCTTGATGTAGACCCTGACGCTTCAGTGTTATAATGGAGTTTAACTGAAGAGTGGGTCACCTTTCCGGTGGCCTTCGAAACAGGCTTGTATTAAACACCCATGCACTCAGGATTTGAGTAGTTCACCTACTGGTCTATATATATATATATATATATATATATATTAATAATCACAGGAGTTCAGGCTTCAGGAGTAATCATTGATCGTTTATTGCGACAGTGCTGTTTCGTATGGTCCGAAATTGTAGGACCACACTCATCAGGCAACTTCAACGATTGACCATTAAAATTAAAAGCTGGCAGTAAATATAGGGATGCGTTAAGAGATAGTATCTAGGTAACAGATGGATTGTGTCTTAGTTACGTTACTCTAGAGTTCTGAAGTACATATCTGTTTCTGTGGGGGCATGAACTCTAGAGTAACGTAACTAAGACACTTTCCGGCAACTTTAACAATAAAATAGCAAATTGTTAGCAAATTTTAGACACTTTCATCGGTAACTTTTTGGAGATTTATCGGCAATTAATGTTGCAGTTTCTTTAGCTAGGCTTTAAAAATTAAGGTGTAATAAAACAAGACAACAAAACATATGGCGTAATGGCGGAAACACCGCTCCGCGATCGGCGTGGTGGACGACTTCCATAGCGTGACTATAAAGCCCTACTTATTTCCCCTGTGCTAATTTTTGCGCGTCAGATTGGACAAGTTCAGGTAGGTCCAAAAGAAAAAAACTTAGTACGGCCTAACACTCCACAGCACTACGGGCTCAAACCTCCGTCCAGCATCGTGCAACTTAATGGAACGGTGTAGGCAAATATTTTGTTCTAGGAACTTTATCTTATCAGACTACGAGCCGACTCTGCCGGCACGTGCAGGAATACAATCAAATATAAAAGTTTGCGTTAAAATCAAAGCTTGGGGAAGTCGCCGTGAGACTTAAACCGCCACTGATACGTGCGAAGCATGTAGCCCGCCAAGCCTGGAAAAAAGGTTAGAGATATGGTACACTGGCCATTCTCGGTGCGGCGGACAATAACACGGTCCGACGGGTGCGTATATAGAGTTGGTAGCAACCCGAGGACCATCTGCCTAAAACCTTAATTAACCAGTCTTGCAAGCCAGCAGCAGCTGCCGTAGAAGGAGCGCCAATACGAAAACAGTGCCCTTTGATAGAGTTATATGGTAGACCGGCTTGACGCGTGGCGTCCCTGAGAAGGTTAACGATGGCGGATCTAGTAAGTTGACGCCGCTATTGGAAAGGAAAAAGTGATCCGCGCGGGCGAGCGGTCTGAAAGTAATCACGCATAGCAGTCACCGTACAAACCGGTGAGGTGGAGCATGCAATAACAAGCGTATGCCCTTAGCGAAAGGCATCGGACTTGGAAGCCTTAAGAAAAAGAGACATTCGCTGCGGGGAAGCCAGATTGGGCTGTAACGACACACAGTCAGTGGACAAGTCAACCTGGGGCGAAATCTCGAAATCCCCTGATAAATAAACTCGTTACAGCGGAGAAACGCAAAAAAGGCGAGGAAGAAGGCTGCCCGGACCATAGTAAAGTTGTGATCCCCCAACCAGGAGTGCAAAATTGGCTTAATCGCTTGTAAAAACCCCGGAGTGACGGGTTGACGAAGAATGACTGACCTTGGTAGCGTAAAAATACCCCGGAGGATCTTTTTCAAAAGTAATTTTCCTGAAAGGGGATCTCCATGCCCACAGGAAATGTGTAAATTACGAACAGCTGCTAAGTATAACTTAATACTGCTATGTTTAATTGTCCTAGCCAGATATGAGGCAACATAAATCAATGTTATTTCCGAAGCTGGGAGAATGTCACCCTCCCTAGACATTAGCCTGTTTGAAAGGCAAAACTGAAAAGAACGTTTTTCACCTAACTCATAAACACGGTTGGTAGTCCAAGCCAGTCCCCACTTTGCGTACGTCTGAACCTCTTTCTTAGTGAAGGCGGGATGGTACACGTTTTTTTTGTGGCTTGGGAGCCGACGCCCGGAAACGTTCGTCCTGAAAGCGGGAGAGAGCATCAGCGATGTCGCTAGATACCCCAGGGACATGGCGAGCCCTGACAAAGAAATTGTGTTTCATTGAAAGGAGTACAAGGAACCTCATGAGGTCATTAAAAGAGTGGCCTTTGAGTGACCCGAGTTGATAATGGCGTTTACCGATTCGTTATCGTACCAAAATTGAATTGAATTCGCTTGCCAGAAAAATGCGGGAACCAGAGTGCGCACACCTCTGCTATATATAGCAAAAGGTTCCTGCCATTCAATGCTGATACCCTTGGTGGGGCTAAAGTGTATGTGAGGGACCACTTCCCCTGGAACCATGCATTGACCATTAAGGTGACTCGACCCAGTTTTTTTGCGGGGTACCATCCTACTTTGAAGCTCTCTGGTATCCCCACCTTTACTTTTATCGTAAATCTAACACAGGGAATGGATAACATATAGATCAATCTACAATATAAAATAAAAGTTTTGGCGATCGGAGTAAATGTCACGTGGTTATAATGCCACGCCCCTGTTGCTGGCATTTTTTCGTGAAAATCTCTCGGCTACAGATAGTGCGCATTAGTGCCTTGCGCTGAACAGAGTTTCACCAAAATCGCAAAGACCTAATTCGAGAAATTCAGCGGTTTCCAAATTTAGGTCATAATTTATGCGAAAATGATTAGCAAACTTTACACGGATTATATCTAATAAACTATGAGATTCATCTCTCTAATGCTCACCGAGATATAATAATTTTGGTACAGTGAGACAGGCCATCGCGTGATAGATAGAGGTTTAACTAACAATTTTTAATTACTTCTCGTGCTTCTTGTGCCTTTGCAAAAAAATCAAGAAGTGCTACACACTAAATCTACTTACTATTACAAAAATATCATTTTTCATAGGTTTAATGCAAGCCAATAATTAAACCAACTCGTAACGGGAATATCTCGGTGAGCATTCGGAAGTCAGCCAAGCGTGGTCATTGCACGCGTGCTGAACAAGAATGCTGTATAATGACAGACTAGAAACAATAAACAACTCCCAAAGTGTGCCAACAGGAAAATGCCCCCAATTAGCTAACTGTTAAGCTAAATACATCTGAGAGGGCGAGGCCGAGATCCCGGTTGCTCGAGCCGAGATCTCGGCAAGCGGGTCAGCCCACCTTCTCGTAAAAACACAAAATTCACTAACAGGTGTGTCTTAAGCTAGAGATAGGTCGAGATAGAAGGAGAATTTCAAAAGGCTGGGCCGATGGTTTTAGTTTGACAGGGCTCAAAAACCACCGACTGTGGTTTGCTCACACCTTGAAGAAGGGCTTTAACAGTTTTTTTTTTTATTATTCAATGACCTGTTAGTATAAGTGAATAGCTCCATTAATTCTGGCAGAGAGAGAGACTGCTGGTAGCCTATCCAGGCATGCCAGAGTCAATATTTAGGAATCTTTTAAGTTGACTGGTCGGTAAAGAGGGAACCAATGTTTTAAAATTTAGCAGTGCTATTTAAGGAAAATCAATAAGAAATCATTGATTGTAGAGTAGAGCGGTTGGCGTAGGAAAACTGCCAACAAAAACGATAACACTATTCTATACATGTGTGTGGATTTCATATAAGGTGCCTGTACTGAGTCTCTAGACAGCCAAGTCCAAGGAGCAAATACTCACCCTCACCACCCATGAAGCTTTTGACTAGTCAATCACTTCCCCCAAGCTCTGCTAGTAGTGTTATGATTATGAGTCACAGCATTGATTTGGCTGAGCTAGCCCAAAGGAAAATTTCTCTGACTTTGCACTGCTATCTGACAAAAACTGTAATCAAAGTGACAAACTCTCCCCTCCCTACCCTCCTGGTTTACACACAAGGACAGGCTAATAAGAGGGTTCTCAAAAATGCTGACGTTAGAGCTTGTAGTGCCTTTACAGGCGGATAGACGAACGCTTTGTACGCAGATCCAAGAATGCCCTAAAAGGCAAGTATAGACTCAAAAATCTTGATTGTTTTTTTTGCCAGCGAAAGGTAAGGAAAGCAAAGGTTTCTCAAACCGAATTGATGTTGAAGAGTCCTCGGACTAAGTATGCTATGTTACTATAAAACTTACAAAAAATATCGATCTGCAGAATTTTTTCATTTTTTATTTTTGCATTTGCACGTGCGCGCATGTCTTCGCCCCGGCATGTATGCGTTACAGCTGAAGAATAAACGACATAATCTGGGGCTCGGTCGCTGTGTTCTCTAAGGGCCTCTGTACATGGAGGTGGGGGACCCCAGGTAAGTGAGGTAACATGTGGCGGGTCACCCCGCCTAACATGTAAACGTGATCACATCAAAATAAGAGATTATATGGACAGGCGGGTTACCCCACCTAAGCGGGTTACCTCACCTTCCTGGGGTCCCCCACCTCCATGTAAAAAGTCCCTAATATTCATGTATCAAACTGTGCCACGCCTGTTGCTGAAGAAACGCCGCCCGTATGAAATTATTTCAATGTAAACACAGGAAACCAAGTTCCACCTTAAAAAAAAACATGAGAGTGTAGATGGGTAAGAGACGTGTCAAGCAGCAGAATATATCAGTTATTGGTCTATTCAAGTTAGCTGGACGACAGAAGAAAATGGATGACGTTTTCGTAAACACACGTAAGCACACGTTTGAGTCACTCTCCCAAAAACGAATAAACAAAACAAAACAAAACAAACTACAAACAAACACACAAACTCAATCCCAAACAACATTTGTCACGTGTCTTTTACTCTGTTTGTTTGTTTATGTGCCATGTTTATATTGTCTAGTTGTTCGTTTGTCTGTTATTTGTTTTTTCACGTGTCTTAATTTCCGATACTTTTTAACTAGTTGTAGTTGTTCATTTCAACTGTGTTAAGCGACCAGTTTTCAAAGGTCCCGAGTTTCCCTGCATACAATACAAACATTGTAATGGTTATCTTTATCAACCGGCCTCCTCTTTGCAGCCCATGGCAGGCTTTCTTTGTTATTTTTACCTGTGCTAACTAGCAGTCACCCGCAAATGTAAGAATTATCATAGAATGAGGAATGAGATATTTCGGCCGGATGAGCTTCAGGGCTCGCAGTCACTGTTTGTTAGGCCACCAGGATGACGAATAGCACTTAATCATAATAGTGCTTTTATTTCACCTTTACCGGTTCATAAGTTATATTTGCAACTTTGTTGAAAGGGCAGAAATTGAAAGATCAGATGAGATTGGGGCCGCCCTGGTTGCCTTATTGCTTGGTTGAATCAAGATTGAATAGTGTTACACTATCAAAGTGTGTTCTGATTGGCTACGCGAGTGGGCAAGATGGGCCCAATCATCATCATGACCGATAGAGAAATTAAAGAGACCTTTAAAGAGACCTTTTTTTCCCCATAAGGGAATGAAGTTGGATGAGAGTATTAATTCAAGCACAATGTCAATGAAATAGAAGCTTTCAAATTGACCAACTCAAAATAAGCACAAAAATTATTATTATTATTATTATTATTATTATTATTATCATTTATTATTTTTATTTTTTTTATAACAAGAGTGTTTCTTTCTTTATGACCCGCGCTAATACTAACAACGTAGACGTAGACCACTTACTTTTTTTTACGCCAGTAGACGCGCATGTTTTAAGGCCCATATTGTACGGGCGGTAATAATTAACCCGGTCTAATAAACATTTTATCATTGTTATTTAATGTTTTTGTCGGAAATAAAGTAGTGATGACCTCAAAACTGAACCATGTAATAGTATCCCAAGAAAAATACTAGGCTGAAAAATTAACTGTATAAAAGACCACACGCAGAAAAGCGTTAAAAGCTTGGAACTTGTTTAAAAAAAATAAGCGATCACTCCCCGAATTACATCTGCTTTGGAGGGAAACTGTCTGAAAACAACATTGCAGCTGCAATAGTGAATGTTCGTTTCATAATTTGACTGGCTCGCAGAACAATTAATTATCCTTTGAGCTGTTAATACGCATGACAATACTGTGAACGTTTTAATTTTCTGCACAAGTTATTAGCGGTAACTTTCAATTTGCGGCAGAGACGGAAAAGACGGGAACATGTATGTCCCCCGTGAAGTTGGCGTTTTCTTCCTATTGCTGTTTTTCTTAAAGGTTGCCTCCTTCGCCTGCATTGATGGTATGTGTTCTAATTTCATTTCTTTCTGTTTTCACATGAAAAAAGAATTGTCTCGGGGGAAGAGTTTCAATACGTTTTAGTGTCGCCGCACCACGAGTTCCTAGTCGTGAAGATGTTCTCCAGCGGTACTATGAAAATTCTGTTAGTCTACTAGAAAAAATAAAAATAAAATATTTAGACTTGCAATATCTGGATATCTTCCATCCAAATGCTTCGTACGTTAAGGGTTTGCAAGATAAGTAGTAAAAATAACAGAAAAACATTACAAAGTAGTCAAGAGTCATTCGCTAAAATGCTGTCATATTATATAACATTCTTTGTTTGAGCCGAAAATGTTTTTCGTTGAAGGAAGCTTAAGTGTTGCGTGAAAACCCCCGCCCCACACATGCGCGAACTGTAACAGGTGCTTTATCCACAAGCCCATATCAAATTTCTCTTCTGCATTCGCTGTTAAATACAGTATGTTGAAGTTTTTAAGCTAAATTGTTAAATTATAACTAAAGAAGACACTGCGATTCGTAGCTATGTTCTTGTTTCTTTTTTTTTAAGATGTTATAAAAATAGGTCAGTTTTTAGTAGCTGTTCGTTTATCCCTCGCGCGTATTTTGAGACAAGGTTAGTGATGGTCAGCTACACTATGGTTACGAGATATGACGTCATAAGTAGCAGGTGGTCAAACCATTTTTAAGTAAAAATGAATGCCTTTTCAACTTCTTTCAACAATAAGAGTAAAGCTTGTGGATGCAGAGATGCAAAATGCTTATTTATGTGTTACGTTACTCGTCAAGCACAAAAAAAATACTATTTATCCCGGTTACAGCGAGCTCCATGTTCTAATACAAGTGAAAACTCGGGGAAACCTTTTATTCTGCAGGAAAGAATTAGTATGGGAAACTGACAAGATAAACAAACCCTTGATGCTGCCGGCTGCGAAAATTGCTTCACATTAAGCTGACACAAAGGGTGCTTCATTTGTTAAACAGTTCTGTCTCACATTTATCTCTTGTTGGTATTCGTAAATTTCCAAATGCAGAGAATATATAAATTCTAATAAATTTAGAAGAGGGAAAAACTGCTATCTTTTTTTGCTTAAGGCAGACACACTTATGCATGGAGATTACTTAGAGCGGTTGCAAGAAACTGATGCTGAGCGAGCCGTCAGGACTCAGGAATCTGCATCAGGTTCTCGTCACTTTCGTGGATATGTTCCGAAATGATGTCACTTTCAAATCGAAATCAGTTAAGAACGTCTGTCCCAAAACAATAACAAGCTTAGCCCGTTAACACAGGGATATTGAAATTTGCAACAGCTTCCCGTAGTTGGGAAAACATTATTTGCTGTTCGTTTTTTTTCTTATTGGTTGAATACTGAAAGCTGTCATGACATAGTTCTCTATTTGAAGCCGTGAGAGGAAAATTAATAGGGTCATACTGCTTTCTATATTCCTTTTCTCTTCTCTTTCGGGCCTTTTTTTCTCTGACATTTTTTTTCTCTAATTTCCAGAAGCGTGATTTCATTCTCCTACTGGGAATCATAAAATTGGGCCCGGGTTACTTTCTATATATAACTAAAAGTTTACTGATAGTCATGAAAACTCCTTCAACTTATAAACGTATTTTAACAGTTAAGCTGGACATTGTATTAAATAATTAAGAAGATAAACACGCGATTTACATACATACGTCATTTGGCAGATGGATTTTAAATGTATTTCTTGAAATTGTCTATAAATATATTTTTACATGGACCTTTTAGTTATACGCCTCCGTTCCAACCAGCTCAAATTTCTCTTTGTGGCTGCAAAACCGTAAGATAAAAACTATTTACTATACCAATGCAAAGGTGGAGGGATGTTTGGTTACCCCTTATCCCTGTACTGCAGCTTAGTTAGTTCACTGTTCCTGTAGTACCGTTTATCTAGTTTTTCAAAGTTCTTTTTTTTTTCGGTCTGTAACGTTTGATACAATTAATGCTTGCAAGACATATTTGTTTGCAACGAAGCATTGATCTTGTCATTCACAAGGTCTTTCATGCATGAAAATTAATTTCTTTTACTTATATGGAGGTCGCAATATTAACAACATGGGAAGGACTTCTCGTAAACGACAGTGCAACTGGTTTTTTTTTTTTCTTCGTTGTTATTTTGGCTGCCTAGAAGTAGCACAATAAAATATTAATTGATCTGTTAATTTGAATGACATGACTGAAATCTCTCATTTTGCACAAGTTATTAGCGGAAATTAACTTGTGGTAGAAGGAATTAAGCAAATTAAAGGGGAACATGTATGTTCCCCTTCAAAGTTGGCGTTTTCTTCCTACTGCGATTTTCTTTAATGGTTGCCTTCACCTGAATTGATGGTATTGATTCACGGTTTTTCTTCACATTACGAGTTCCTCTAAGAAAGTACTAGTTGCACGAAAGACACAGAAAGAAGAAGATCGTTTAAAAATGTTTATATAGGCTAAGTTCCTCTTCTGTTTATGTCTTGGTTCCAGCCTTGTCATTCGGCTGAAAAAATCTTCTTAAGAGATATTTTCGATCACTTGATTGTTTTGACTTCCTTAGAAACGGAATGACAAACATACATATATACATTTCAGTCTTCATTCGCATGCAGTTTTATTGCAGTATTAAATGGAACGATGTGTATGTGTCAGAATACTCCGTGTGTTTAAGGTCATGTTTCCTTACCATGACAGCATTGCTTGCTTTCTCGTTCGGGTCTGTAGATCTAGATATATAGACGCAGGTTTGCAGTTTTTAGCTTTGAAGTCACCGTGTCTCCTAAATATGTATAATCAAAAAAATTTCATAACGGGGCAAAAATAATCTTATATGCGTGACAGTCAAACTTTTATTCACTAAGAATTCTATGAAGCCACCCCACAGATTTGACGACAAGCGATCAACAGTGCCAAATACGAGTGCAAAGTTGCACTTTTGAGTAAAAAAAATACCAGCGCCGAAACGAGTTCTCACCTTGTTTTCAGTCGCTCCAATGCCTGCGAGGACGATTATTTGGCCCACTCCAAGCGAAGCGACAAGACTTACCCGGATTTGTGACAGTGGTGCTTTAATATCGCTGTGGGTCTAGTAAAATCGCCGTGACAACCGAGGAATCAGTTTAATCAGCTCACCCAAACCAAGACCCAACTGATTGATACTTGGGACTATTTTATAAGATTTAGCCAGTTAGCAATGCTTGGCCCATAACCTCGACGTAGAAACTGAAAAGAGCAACGACTAGCTGACTCTATGTCTGCTAAACTCCTAAAACTCTATGGCTGATAAGACAATAGTAGCTGTGTAAAAAAAGGCAATGTGAAAAAAAGAAAATGTAAGGAAAGCAAGGACAAGCTGATTATAAATCTTTCAGATTACTTTGTCCTTCACAAAATATTGGAAACTGCAATTCCGAGAATCAAGATTTCAGTAGACACCCTAGATTAAAAGTGGACTTTTTTTGTTTAATGCCCAAAGCCCAAAGAAGTACTTTTTTCAGGATTCCTGTATATGAAAGGGTAAGGGTTTCACTGGTTGATTTATAAAATAAGGTAGGGAAATCTATCATTGCGGTCTGCGGAAGGACCTAAAAGGTGTATTTTATAGCTGTGAAAAAGACAAGATAACTTTCTGTATTTGAAGGGGGTATCATTAACAAAATGTGATTCGAAAGGGGCACCTTTTCTGTCAAAACTGGTGTATAAAAGGGCTAGGGGTTGCACCTCGGGGTGGAGCCCCCCCCCCCCGTGTGAAATTTTGTTCAGTCCCCCCAGTCAATATCCCCCAGCTGGAGACCAGTGAAATTGTGCGTATAATTCAGCATTCCATAGCAAATACAAATATTTTACAAAACATAATTCAGTAAACAAAATATTTCATAAAATTGGTTAATCGTTCATGACAGGAGATCTGTATTATGACAAGAGAATTACTTGGACGTTTCCTTGATTTATTTAACAAAAAATACAATATCAGTTTAAAATATTCACTACAAGCTACTATATTTCAGTCTTTACAATACAAAGATACAAAAACCTCTACTTTGAGAAGACATGCAAACTATCTTAATGTTCATAATGACACAATATGTATACGAAAATTACATTTATAACTGCATTGTGGCTTATTGTTAATACATCAACATGTAGTCTACACAAACCGTTAACTTTAATGGTCATGGAGACCCCCGAATCACTTTCCATTAAGTTGTCCTTAAAATTAATTGTACCCCTTTCATACTATATCTTGAAGAGACAGTAACATTACCAGTTGAATGGATAATCAATCGCTATTTTTTTCTATTTCTACAAGATCCTTTTAAAGGGATCTCTTAGAAAAACCTCCTACACAGGTCGACCTTTATCAGGCGCGGATCTAAGATAAGTGCTGACCGATTTCCTAAACGAGCGCTGAAAGGGTAAGCTTTTAGGGTGTCCGGGAACATGCTCCCCCTGGAAATTTTTTGGATTTTAACTCCTTAAAGTCTCCTTTTTTGGGGTCCCTGAGTCATTCAGACAGGATACTGGCGAGATTAGGGATCTCGCTTACGTCAAAGGGAAAACGCGAATTTGTAGCACGTGACGAAGTTCCCCTTTGTTTGTCGCCTACTGTTCAAAATTTCTACACATAAATTAGTACTTTCGCGCAATTTTTCGTACGTCAAATTTTATCAAAAAATGATTGACTAGCTATAGGACCACAATACAAGGCTGCATAGGCCCGTCGAAGCTTGAAAAAAATATCCGCAAGTGGAATTAATGAACATGTTTGATATACCAATGAGAAACATGTTTCACAACGAGCTTGTAACCCTGAGTTTGAGTTCCAGAAACAAGAATGTCATAAAACAAAGGGAAGAAAGAGGAACCCAGTTGTAAAGGACTTGAATGACAGTTCAGTCTTTGTTTCCGGCAAGCTAACGCTGAAGAATAAAACAGGGTCATTCTCTTTTCTTTTCCCTCCTTTCTTTTTTGACAAATATTTTTTTACCAAAAGCGTGATTTCATTCTCTTATTCGGAATCATAAAATCAGATTACTTTCTAATATATAACTGAGAGTTTATTGAAAGTCAAGGAAAATCCGTCGACGTATTTTAACAGTTAAGTTGAGCATTGCGTTAAATAAGAAGATAAACACGATTTGCATACGTCATTTGGCGGATGGATTTTTAATGTAATTTCTTAATTACCGGCTGAAATTGTCTATAAATATATTTTTACATGCACCATTTAGTTATAAGCCTCTATTCGAATCAGCTCAACTTTCTCTTTGTTGCTCCAAAACCGCAAGATATAATTAAGTTTTAAGTCTGCACCATTTAGTTAGAGGGATGTTTGGTTACCCCTTATCCCTGTACTTGAGCTTAGTTAGTTCACTATTCCTATAGTACCGATATTTCGATTTTCAAATTAATCATCCGCCTTCTAGCTAGTTTTAATTATTTTCCAAGTCATTCCAGTCCTTACGAAAATAGAATATAACAATAACAACAACAATAATAATAATAATAATAATAATAATAATAATAATAATAATAATAATAATAATAATAAATATAAAATGGCCAGTTATACTAGTCTTATATTCTTATATAGTAAGGGAGTACGTTAACAGCAGGTGGATAAATGTCAAATGCCTATATATTGAGAATCAATATAATATTGAGAATCAGGATTTTTGCTGGAAAGGTTTAATTGAATTGACTCAGTTTACTCTAAATGAGCCAGCCACATGGTAAACATTAGCCAAACAGGAACGTGTAGTGCAGAATTTATTTACTCCTTCATTAAATTTACCGTTTCGCGAACCAAAAGTTAAAACTAGTTCCTGTGCCTTAATACTTTTTTGAAAACTTGCTTCCCACTTTCCGTAATCATTAATCTGTACAAAAAAGGTCGTAGTTGGTAGATCTAAACGTATCTGTTTTGTGAGAATCATATTTCCAACAATTAGGTGTGGCTCTCCCCTGGATCATTAACTTCTAACAGAAGCATATGCTTCCGCTTCTAAACAGCATACTTTCAATTAACTTCAAAACGGACCGTTTTTATGACCTACAGTTTTAAGTAGCTCCATGTTCTAAGTGAAACCTCGGGGAAGCATTTTGTTTAACAGGGAAGTAGAGTAAGGTAAACAGACAAGATAAACAAACCCCTAATGCTGCCGGCTGCGATAATTGCTAAACTGCACTTAAAGTTAACATACTGAGGGTGCTTCATTTGCGTGAGGCAGTTTTGTATCACATTTATCTCTTTTTGGTGCTCTTACACTTCCAAATACAGAGGATATATAAGTTCTTATAAATTTAAAAGAGAGAAAAACTACTATCTACTTTCCCGTAAGGCAGAAAAATTTATGCATGGAGAATTACTGGGAGTGGGTGCAAGAGTCTACTGCTGAGCGAGCCCCACAGGACTAAGGAATCTACATCAGTTTCTCGTCACTTTCGTGGAAATGTTACGAAATGATGTCACTTTCTTCAAATCGAATTCAGTTAAGAATTTGGTTATCTCTTCTTAAAACGTGTTCAATAAAAATTGTTACCAAAACAATAACAAGCGATTAGTCCATTAAAACAGGGATATTGAAATTTTGCAACAGCTACCCGTAGAAATATTGTTTGCTGTCCGTATGTTCTTAATGGTTGAATACTGAAAGCTGTCATGACAAAGTTCTCTATTTGAAGCCGAGAGAAACGTGATAGGGTCATCCTGCTGTCAATATTTTCCTGTTTTAGGCGCACGTTGTTAGTTTCTGAACCACTGAGGTAAGATATAGTAGGGATAATGCCGAGCATGGGCGTTTGTCTCCAAATTTGTGCCTTTGGTCTGTCTCTGTTTTTATTCCCAGTTGCCTTTGGTTGCACTGATGGTAAGCATTTTACATCATCTTCAAAATTTGGTTTGCAAACCTTCTTTAGTTAAGTTACCTAACCTTGAAGGCAACTCAATTAAACATCCAAAAGCGGAATTAACAATTCAAATATATATAATTAAACCTTCTTGAAGTAGTGGAATGAATTTCGGACACTTTGTGTTCCACTACCCCAAACCTTGTAGTAAATTAAAGCAAAAATAGGTACTTATACATAAAAACCAGAAAAGAAAAAAGCTTAACGATACTTCGAGTCATGCTACAAGCTGTGAAACGCTTAAAATGAGATTGACGGGGTGAGCATTTACTGCATTTAAGGGTGACAAAGAGCGACTTTTGATATTCCTTTTTTTTATTCTTTGCAAACAGTTGTTTTTATGTTCAAAAGTGAGTGTTTTTCTTTTTAATTGTTCTCTTTTTTTGACTCATTTTGACTAACTTAATCTCATTACAGGAATAGTCATGCAAAATTCCCGTATATTTTTTTAATAGCATATGCTGAGTAAAGGATTGGATATAAGTGCTTATCGAATTTCTTGATTCATTGATATTTTCCATATATCTTTATTCCAAGGCTGTTAGGCTTTTTATTGGTAATACAATCGAATTGAGTTCAAAATATTTTACCCAAATACACCGTCTGTTGATACCGCTGAGAAAAAGTAATAACGCCGTAAAATTGATTGTGTCCTTGAAGCAAAATAGTTTGGAAGGCTTCACTACCAATGGTTTTTCGAAGATTCCAAGTTCGCATTTAAGACCACTAACTTCAATATCTCGAAAAATATGCTATATAAAGTCTGGACTTCAGATTGTTTATGAAGTTTAACAGTTTAGTTCTAATAACTATTTTTTTAGGTAATTTTCGTTTATGCAATCGAATTAATTCAGTTCAAACTATTTTTCGCAAAGACACTGGCTGTATACGCGCAAGGAAAAAAATATAACCCCGGAAAAATTACTGTCAACGTCCTTGAAGACAAATAATTCGGAAGGCTTCATCGGTGCACCATAAATCTTTTTAATTTCTGAAAAGCATACTTCCTAAGCAATAAAAAGAGACCAAAATTAATATAAATCTGTACGTGGAATATTTAAGAATTTATGATTTTTCGACGATTCAAAGTTCGCTAACTAAATTTTGCGCAAAATGACCTGTGTGCAACTTTGGACAAAAACACGAAATTCTACATCTCGAAAAATATGCCATGTAAGGTTGGGATTTCAAAATCTTTATGCAGTAGAACAGTGTTTTCACTATTTTCAAGGTAATTTCCCTTATGCAATTGAATTGAGTTCAAACTATTTTTCGTAAATTACCGTATAAGAAGGTGGATTGGCAATATTCACAGCATGGGAAGGAATTGTTTGAAAAAAATACAGTGCAACTAGAATTCTCTTTTATTTGCTGCCATTTTGACTGCCTATAACCAGAACACTTAATTATTACTTAATCTGTTAAATTGCATGACTGAAATTTCTTATTTTCTGCACAAGTTATTAGCCAAAATATCTTGCGGTAGAGGGAATTAAGCAACGGGGAACATGTAAGTCCCCTTCAAAGTTGGCGCTGTCTTCCTACTGCTAAAATATAAACATCAGTTACAAGTAGTTCCCTGCTCTGAGACAAAGACACCGAAGGAAACCTTAGGAAAAAACCTCTGCACAAGTGGTATTTTTACCCAAAAAATTACGGCCCATTCATTTGTTTCTTTCTTGTTTCAGATAATGGTCGTACACTAGAGTTCCCAGGACCTTTCTCCTTCATTAGCAAGCGTTTGGTGAGCCACACTATAGGAACTAAAATTGTTGCTGATTTTGAGAACTGCAAGCTGCATTGTTACTACGAACACAATTGCGTGAGTGTCAACTATCACGTGAGCACAAAAACATGTGAGTTAAACAACGCTACTCATCGATGGCATAATAACGAATTCAAAGATGAAAATGGTTACCTCTATCATGGAGCAGATGTAAGTTCTTCCTAGTTAACTGCTCTCCTTCCCTTCCCCCCTTTTCCTCCCCCTGCTTCTCCTTCTCCTTCTCCTCCTCAACATTATCACCATTATCATCATCATCACCGTCAATATCATTTCTCGTTCACTTTTCTTCTTCTTCTTCTTCTTCTTCTTCTTCTTCTTCTCTGCAAAATTTCCACTGATTATATCACTTCACCCTAATCATCCAGCTACTCGTTTGCTTCATTTACTATTTTCTCTGTTTCTCTTTTAAGAATGCCTGTGAAGAGTTCGATTGTTTAAATGGAGGAACCTGTCAATCCGGATTCACAGTAGAAAGATATCGATGTTTGTGCCCTCTTGGTTTTAGGGGTAAGCGCTGTCAAGCAGGTAAGAAAATAAAAGAGGTAAAATGGAGCCTTTCTTTCACTTAACATTTGCGGCCTTCGAGAATTGCTTTTCTTAGTATGATTTGCCGTCGTATCAAATCCATCCCACACTTCAACGTTTGGTGGACTCTTTAGCGACGGATTTCAGTGGACATGTTGGGTGGATTTCTGCATAGTGTCAAACTCGGAGAGCGTGTTAGTAACAACTAAAGGATGAATACTATTTTTTCCCTCTACAAACAATTAGGTGATTAAGAATGATCGAGCGGATTGCTAGTTTGGTTGCACGAACAGAAAATCCTCGAGAACAAATCTACTGGTTGTCGTCTCAAAGATAAAAAACCGAGGGTCCGATCGAGTGTGAGAAAAAAAAATTGCCAAAGAGTAATTGAGGCCGGCGACAAGAGGAGTCCATGACATTACATGGGTATACATGTCGATACATTATTTTAAATGCATTCTTGATACACTTTAATAACCCTACTTAAAGTACCTACCTGCACTGTACGTATTGTAGGCAGCTTCGTTCAGACTTCCACTAGGAATGCAGTGGAATGCAGATGTCGCAACCTGGTAACGCTCGTCTGGACCTTTTATCACTCGTTATCTGATTACGCCTGATTTGACTTTCACTATCAACTAAAACTTACGCCAAGCAGAGCGTTGGGTTGAGCAAGAGCATCATATATGTCAGATCTTCGCTGTCGTCCGCATTCCGTAACCTTTAGTACATAATATATCTTTGTTGTCACATACTGTCCTGCGTAGAATTGATTCAAGACGTGTCTTAACTAAAATTAATTATCATTCAGATATAGACGAATGCCGGTTCAACTCTCACAGTTGTAGCAACAATGCCATCTGCATTAACACCAAAGGTTCCTTTAACTGTAGTTGCAAACCAGGTTATAGTGGGAATGGCCACAGCTGTGCAGGTGGGTGCTTGCGAAGTTTTATATAATATTATTTACTCAGGCTCGCCAATCCTTGCAGGGTCACCGTTACAGCCCTCACTGAATTACTGGGGTCCGTAACAGTTCCTTCCCTCGTGATAAATAGACCACCACACAGCACGTGGGTTCTTCATCGTCCTAAAGAATGTATTTGTGCCTCAATATCCGAGAAGACTAAAAATTTCAAACCGTTTGCAGATTTGTTCACCGTATCTTTTGTTGCACCTGTTTATCTTCTAGGTTTGGGTAATTTTGGTTATAAAAAATGAGTAATTAAAAAAATAAAAAGCACACAAGCACAGAAGAGCTATTATATTATGCAAGCGACTCCTCGAAGTATAGGAATACAATTTTACTAGTATGATATGCTTTACGCCTCGTATCAGGTTAGAAACCAAAGTTAAATATACGTGGTTCTTTTCTTATTGATGCAAATCAAATTGGAGGCGAGTATCAAAACAAAAAAGTGTTTATTGTAACATTAGCAGTGCTTGTATATTCTTTCAATAATCAGACGTCCACTTTGTCGTGGAATTCCTCTATTACGACAGATAATGCGCTTTTGCAGTGTTTCTGTTTATCTTTTCTCGTATCATTCGATTGCTTCTGCAAACGAGGGTACGATGGAGATGGACACAATTGTACGGGTAAAATCATCTACATGGGTTTGGTTTACGTATCCACTTTTAAAAACTATGATTAGGCAGTCTTTTTTTCTTCGGGAGAACGAGAAAATATAGAGATATAGGGGGGCATGTTCGCAGGCTAAATATGTCTATTATATGAAATGACGTATGCTAATTTCTCCTTGTTTACTGCCAGATTATTGCATTTTTTGTAGTCTCGCTTGCGTAAACAGCGAGACTCATAATCTGCAACGCGTTTTTCGTCGTATTTTGGGCACAAAAGGGGGGTCATTGTGCCACTCGTTCCTTGCGGAGACCGTGGAAACTGGGACTAAGAATCGTTGCGTGATCGAAGCCACGCATGTTTAGCGAAGAAAGCTTAGAAAAGATTAAATTTAAAGCTATTCCGAAAAGTGTCGGTTCACGAATTCTATCGCTTGAAAGCGTTGATTACTTAGGAACAAGTGAACACTTTTGAATGGTCAAAAAAAAAAAAAAAAAAAAAAAAAAAGAATCTTAATTAGCAAAACTGAGATGGTCGGGTGTTGTAAACTTTTATTGTATGCAAATGAGCTTGTGATGAGCATGGGTTTATATTCCGCGCTGATGGAAATGACGTGCCATGTAAATCACTTTTTTGATCTCTGGCAATGAAGTTATTTCTATGAATCGAGACCCTTGAATTTCCGTGTATTTACACACTCGTATAGCCTGCGACCGCAGACGTTATTTCCGGTCGTCGCTAACACGCGTACTAAATCAGTTTAGAAACAAATAAATAGTATCGATGTCGATAAATTAAAGTAGGTAGTAACAAGAGGGCGCTTACAGTAGCATTCCGTCTCGCCTGCTTGGAGATTAGATCAAGAAATGAGGAGGCGATTAATTCTACAAGAAACATGATTTACTCGCTAAAGGTTTTTTACTTCCTACTTTATCGACGTCGATACTTTTTATTTGTTTCTGAATTGATTTAGAAGCAGGCTATACGCGTGTATAAATACACGAAAATTCAAGGGCCTCGATTCCAGAGAAATTACATCATTGCCAGATATCAAAAAAGTGATTTACATGGCACTTCATTTCGATCGTTGCCGAAAATAAATCGCATGCTCATCACAAGACTTGTTTGCATACAGTGAAAGTTTACCAAACCCGACCATCGTAATTTTGCTATTGATATTCTTATTTTTTTCGAGCACTCACTTGTTCACTTGTTCCAAAGTAATTAACGCTTTCAAGCGATAGAATTCGTGAACCGACACGTTTCGGAAAAGCTCTAAATTTAATGATATTTTAATCTTTCCTGAACTTTCTTCGCAAAACATGCGTGGCTTTGATCATGAAACGATTCTTAGTCGCAGTTTCCACGGTGTCCGCAAGGAACGCTTGGCACAATGACCCCCGATCTTTGACCCAAAACGACAAAAAAGTCAGGGGCAACTTCCAGAAAAATTGTGAGGGGATGTGCTGCACGCTTCCTGAAACGCTTACCCTATTTCAGACCAAAATCTGTGATTTTCCCTACCCTATTTCGGACGAACACTTTGTTGTGGAATTCCTCTAATACGACAGAAAATGCCCTTTGCAGTGTTTATGTTTATCTTTTCTCGTACCAGCACCTTTAAATTTACTGGGTTTATTCTTCAGACATAGATGAGTGCGACGCTGCAAATAATAGCTGTCATGAAAATGCTTGGTGTAATAACGCTCAAGGATCATTCACTTGCTCCTGTAAGCCAGGGTACGAAGGCGATGGATACAATTGTACAGGTAAAATTCTTTAGGTTTTTTCAAGTCCTTTTAAAACAATTCTCGACAATTCGCCTTAGTTTGAGAGGTGACTGCTGACATGTTCTGAAATCAATGCGAGTCCCGGATGTAGTTTTTATGAAACAATAAATAATTACTGATTATACTGGTGACTATATTGATTACCTGTTTGTTCAGGCAGAATAGAATTAATATTTACTTTATCACTCAGACGCAGACGAATGCCTGAACACCTCTCACAATTGTAGCGAAAATGCCAACTGCACTAACACCGAAGGGTCCTTCAACTGTAGTTGCAAACCAGGGTACATTGGAAATGGCCACAACTGTTCACTGGCAGGTTAGTTGTTGAAATTCCTGTCTCGCTTTCCGTTAGTTTTGAGACTTCTTGTTTAGTACAAAAAGGGTTAATGTTCAGTGATGTAGTATAAAATCATAAATTGCAGTAAATTATAAGAAATTGTTACTCGCTCTTATGATAATTTAATTTATTTATTCAGTTATTAGTTCCTTGCTTATTAAAATCTAACAACTTCGTCTTCACGACTATTGGATAACGTCAGAGCTCATCTCTAAATATTTGCATCATCATGTAAAATACATCCTCGGATAACTCTTAGGGAGTAACTATTAACCCCCTGTTCTGTACTACGATGGGAATATAAGATAAGATAATTGACCTAGATAAACACTATCCCCGTTTTTTTGGGGGATACCATCCTACTTTGAAGCTCTCTGGTATCCCCTCCTTTACTTTTATCGTAAGTCTAACACATAGAATCGATAACATATAGTGAGCAATTGTCAATTGTGGCCCTGAAAACTTTTGAAAGAAAGAAAAAATACGAATTTTTAAGAAAATGCTTTTTTCGTGAGAAGGACTCTTAAACGCTGACAAACGTCAACAAATAGCGAAAACTATAATTTCTATATGTTTGCTTTGCTCGAAATCGCGCGCACTTTCAAGGCTCTAAAGCGTTTTGCTGACTTGCAAGGACCCATCTGTTATAACGATGCCCAAAATAAAGGGATGAATCTCATAGTTTATTAGATATAATCGTGTAAAGTTTGCTTATCATTTTCACATAAATTATGACCTAAATTTGGAAACCGCTGAATTTCTCGAATTGGGTCTTTGCGATTTTGGTGAAACTCTGTTCAGCGCAAGGCACTAATGCGCACTATGTGTAGCCGAGAGATTTTCACGAAAAAATGCCGGGAACAGCAGATTTTCGACTCAGACCTCAAAGGGGTGTGGCATTATAACCACGTGACATTTACTCCGATCGCCAAATATTTTATGTTATATTGTAGATTGATCTATATGTTATCGATTCTATGTGTTAGACTTACGATAAAAGTAAAGGTGGGGATACAAGAGAGCTTCAAAGTAGGATGGTACCCCCTCCAAAAAACTGGGTCGAGTCAACTTAAACCCTAAGATCTAAATTAAAAATTCTCCTTTGTTGCCGCTATTCATTTACTATAGAAGTAGGCAGTGGGGAGAAGTTGCTCTACTTCAACAACGATAAACCACATACTTTTTTTTTTCTCAGAATACCAGTTGTATTAGAAAACCGCAGGTCATCTCAGGGGAAGGGGGGGCGGGGGGTGTGCACCCCTGCACCCCCCCTAGATCCGCCCCTGCCTATCTAGGTTTAAGTTTCATACTAGATGTAAGGATCTTACTGAACTGATAAATGGCAACAATTGCTCCGCGTGCGTAATTTGTATCTCTTAAGTTGTGCCCGTGTTCCTAGAATTGTTTTGATTATTTTAGCATATTGTAAATGTATATATAATATATACAGGATTATACTATAGCTTTTTTTAATAGCTTTTTATTTCTTATCTTTTATTTATCATATTATTCATTATTTATTTTATCTTTATGTTGTGTCCCCAATTAGGGTCAATTAGCGTCAGCTAAATACATCGACAAATGAATAAAGTTCATCATCATCATCATCATCATCATCATCATCATCATCATCATCATCATCATGTCCAATAGTCTTTGAACTACCCTAAAAAGGATTGGTATTAATCTACCTATCAGTCCGTCAAACCCTTTACTTCATCCGTGCGTCCACGATCATCCCCCCCAAAAAATGTATTCAGTTTTACCAGAAACCCTTATGAGTTTCTGGTTTTACCTAGCGTTTGAGCAAAGAGAACAAGAGAAAAAAAGAGAATTGATATACCTTAGCAGAACCGTGCTATTACTCACTTTCACATTCTCCCTCATTTCGGAATTGTCGCGTGGGTTTGCTGCTTTGCCTGTTTGCTATGGAGTTAATGGTCTTTTTTTTTGTTTGACTTTTTTTTTTTTCTAATGTTATCTTCCGCTTTCATTTTGTTCATTATCATTCTAATATGCATGCATGCACGTTTTTTTTTTCTTTTGGACGAAAGATTAGTCATCAATCCACCCATCCATTCATTCCTCGCCTATTCATTATACCACCTATCTGCCTTTCTATCTAATCTACAAACAGGACTTGAGTAAAATGAGGCTGTGGCTGGGTACGCAGATGATTCCCTGACCGTGATATTTTCTCATCCAAATTAACCTTTGTGTATCATCCATGTGTTTCCATTTTCAGAATTTTCAATAAACTCAACAATATTACATGGAAATCAGGATTATCTCCGACATCTTCACCGTTTTCTTGCTAGCGCTCCTGAGGTTGGGGAGGATTCTTCCTGGCTTCTTTGCTACCGTGCTACCTCACACGGCTGGAGTGAAACAATCTTCCACCAAAAATGTGATCATAAAAACAATACTGTCACCATCATAAGGAAAGGATCATTCGTCTTTGGAGGATACACTGACATTCCCTGGAGTAAGATTTGATATTGATGTTTTATTACCTTTAAAAGGGCTTTAGTGCCACGGGTGTTTCACTTACACCTTAACCTACAGTTGTTCCTCATAACTGCAGAATGATTCCAATAATAGTACTCGCATTGCAGTTTACAATGGGCTAATGCTTTAATAGAGATCGAGCGAGAAATACGATTGCTAGAAAGAGACATACGCCTTTTACACTATACTTAAGCTCTCTGCGGTTCACCCGTTCAAATGAGTTTAATTCTGACGACATTCTAAGTATAGATTCAACTTAAATCCAAAGTAAAAAGATAGATTTTGCATTCGAGCCAAGGGGCCCATCCGAGGTTGGAGCGTTAAATCCCCTGGCTTCCACTAACGTGAAGCGATTAGTAGTATTGCTGCCTCCCCTCTGGATAAAATCATATTTCATCGCAAGGATATCATAAAGAAAGGCCCATGGGTCTTTGGAGGACAAACTGACTTTCCTTGGGTAAGATTTGACATTGACTTTTAAGTATCTTTAGTTGATAAAAGATTCAAGGGCTTTAGGTAGGGACTGTGCAATAATTATCAGGAGGAGGGACTGAAAATGAACCTGACATTGAGTCCCTCCCGACTTACATTTGCATGTTCTTTCTTTATGTTGTACTGTAACGTTTTCGTAGGCTGCGTCTGGAGCATCACCTCAAAACTACGCAGCGAGACAAAGCCAACCATTTCAGAACAGCCCGATTGTGCATCGTCTTTTAATTCCTCCTGTCATTGCCACTTCCGTCGATTTCTGGTTGAGTCATGACCAGTATGAACAAAACTCAGAACGCGAGCTACTAGTCTCTCTTTCCCTCTTCGACCTCTTTTATCGTCATGCTTTCGTCATGTGATTTAACAGGGGAGTTATCCTTGCATACCGCTATTCACACAATTTTCATGTTTGCTGAAGCTCACCTGGCACTTCCTTTTGGCTGAAAATGTCTAAACATTTTTAAAAACGTAATTAGTTACTATAGAGGGGACACCCCCTTTTTAAAACCTTGAATACACCCACGTTCTGTTAAGTAGAAATAAGCTAAATTAATATCATGTAACTAGGATTGTTCATGGCTTTGGTACTAATTATTGCTAGTTCTTTGTTATATTTTGATCACAAATAATTCATGTTTTGTTCATATCAAATCACCCCCAGACTGAATATTATTGTTAAGGTGATTATACACGGGACGATTTTTAGCGCAACACAGCGTTGCAATGTTGAAACAATGTTGTCACTATTAGAAACAATGTCGCAACGATGTTGCAATGCTGTGTTGCGCTAAAAATCGTCGTTGCGAATCGTCTCGTGTAACATCACCTTTAGTGAGACAGCTAACCCACAAAAAAATGAGATATAACCCCCCTTTTTGAAAAAAAACAACAACAACAACAACTGATATTTGCTATTAATTTACCAGGTACCACGCCCCCTTCTGGTTTTAACCCCCCCGCCTCCTGCTAACATTGTACAGTCCCTTTAAAAGAGAAACATTCTAAAGTAATGCCTTGAAACCATGGTAACTGCAAAATGATTTCATTATAGCATTACTCGTATTGTAGTCTACATTAGTGTAATAGACCTCTTCCATAATCGGCCATTTGTTTATTCTTCTAATTAATGTGATTTATTCTGGTAAGTAATTGTTATTTTCTGTTCTATTATTTTATTATTTATTCATGATCTTTTTTTTTTTTCTCCCTTTCTGGTTCGTCGTCTGTATATATTAAATTTTAAACGAAACGTAACTGGTAACGCTAGTTAAAATATTGACAGAAAATAAACAGAGCTGAACTGAACTGAAATGAGTTTTCCTGGTCTCATTTGAAAGTAAGAATTGTTTTATAATTTGTATTCATATAAAATAATATATTAATAGGCTGCAATAGTTTGCAATTGTGAAAAGGGTTTATGCTATAATAGAGATCTAAAAACAAGATTGCTCGAATGGTAGACAATTTGCATCAAGGACGTCGACTTATATACACTGTTTACATTATACTCGTAATACCCCAGTAGTTGACACTACACTGAGCTGCCCCCGCTCTGCATGATGTCGGTCAATTGTATTCTTTGTCTTTGTGTGGCTCTTTGAAATAAACCGATTACATTATTAATTCAAAAACAGGAGGAAATATGGTCCGTCCCCTCAAAACGGTGAAAAAATTTATCTAATCTAATCTTGTGTAAGTTGGATGGAAAAGGTTCATAGCTTTATTGGATCGGCAATGTCCAAGTATTATTGCATGTGACAAATGAGATTGCTAAATCGGTGGTTTGACAAGTAAATTCTCATAACGTTTAATTAAAAGACCTTTACCTCAATGACTCCTTGCGAAAAGAGCGGCCGTAAGGCCAACTGCGGAGCGAGATAATTTTGTAGTCGAAATTCGTATTGCGTGTGGAATTAGCCTGCATAACAGGCGCATTATGAGCCAAGCGAGGCAAACGCGGCATTTTTGCGCCATGCGCGAGACGAGGGGAGCAGAAACCTCGTTCCCAGGGTTCTCTCCTACCCGTCCCTAGAGAAAGAGAAAGAGAGACAGAGACAGAGAGAGAGAGGGATGGGGGTAGGGGAGGTAGAGAACCCTGGAAACGAGGAGTAAAAAAGCGCCTGTTACCAGTCCATTGTTCTGGCTTTTCCCACGTCCACTGCATGAACGTCGCGCTCCAATTGGTTAATTGATGACACGCGTTATTCTGGCGTGATTCTGGCATGTTTGTATAGAACAAAATGGCCATGACGTAATGATGTTTTTTTGACGATGTTGTTAGAAAAAGCTCCTCGTTTAGGTCCAAAATTGTTCCAGAAATAAAGGCAAAAAAAAGTTAAAATTTATTGCTTAAGAGGAATTGAATTTATTGCTTGGATTGCTTCCATCTGGGCTTGGAAAAGGCCTGATTTACTAACCTTTTTTGTAATTAGGCGCTGACAGGCCAAACACGACTCATAAGCTGATAATAGTGTAAAACGTGGGCTTGGAATTTGTTGGAACAACAGGTTTTCCCTCTTTTCTTTCTCGCCGCTGTGTTTGGACATAAACTAAGCTTTGACTGAGCAAAGCTTATTTTTGTCTTACAGTATTGAAGGTGATTCATTCCCTCGTAGTTGTTATTTCCTGTGGTTTATGCTGTTGTCGGTGTTTCTGGTAGCCAAAAAGGTGACAATTTTCGAGTAATGGATCAACTTTTCATTCGTCCTTTTAACATCACCGCTGCCAGTGAATATTTGTGGGCGTAGTAGGTGGGCGGAAGAGCCAGAAAGATGGACTTTATTTTAGGCGGTTTATTTTTTCTTCTTACCTCGTCTCGCGCTTCGCGCAAAATGCCGCGTTTGCATCGCTTGGCTCATAAAGCGCCTGTTATGCAGGCTAGCGTGGAATGTGCGTGCACAGCGAGGGAGAAACACGACTTAGCTTTATATGCAACACGACGCCACAATCGATGACGTCACTGCGACTGCCAAGCACTGACGTCATCGATTGTGGCGTCGAGTTGTATCAAGGTTTCCGAGCAACACGACTATCAGTTATGTGCAAAGGTCAAAAAGTTCGTTCATCCTCTGTGAAAAATGTTTACTGTTGGTTATTCATCCTGGGTGAGAAAAGGTTTACTGTCGGTAAATCGCGATCGATTCTCCTCATACAAATACTGTACAACGCCGTAAAGAGACTTATATTCTTTAAATGTGATGAATTGAGAAAAAGTACGGCTTTTACCTTCAATACCCTACTTATTTTCCTAGAATATCTCTTTGAATTCTTGATAAATACAGCTTCACCAGCTTCTGACAGCTAATGAACAGAATTTTACGACAAAAAAGCTTTAAATATTATAACTTCTCCTCCCCTCTCCCGCCCCCCGTTTTGTGGTTATTTTGTTTTGTCTTCTTTTTTTTAACCATATTATTTTTACTTATTGGCTGGTTTCAATTTGTTTGTACTGCTGCCCATTTACGCCTTCGCGAGGTGTTGCGATAAACGTATTTCACGTAGTAACAATAATCAGATTAACAAATAAAAATGACGTCATCGCACAAATACCGTAAAATTCCGAAAATAAGCCCCGGGGCTTATATTTTTCAAAGGCTTTTTTTGAGGGGCTTATTTTTGGAGAGGCTTACATTTGGAGGGGCAAATTTACGTGAAAAAAATCGATCGGGCTAGCCTTATAGTTGGAAGGAAATTTACTGTTTTTGCTTTGTTTTACTTTGTATTTGAGGGCAATTTCCAGGTACAAGCCCCCGGGAGGCTTATATTTGGAGGGGCGATTTTGCGGAGGGTTTTTTGTGTTATAAGTTTGGGGGGCTTATATTTGGAGGGGCTTAGACATGGAGGGGCTTACTTTCGGAATTTTACGGTAGCCTATTTTACTGTCTTTGAAAGGAAAATATACTTGGTAACAAATATGTTAATTAAAAAATATATATATATATATATATAAAATATGAAGTATATTTGATTATTATTATTTATTTTTTTTGTTAGAATCCAGTGGTGGCTATGGCAAAACCCCCTACGCGTTTATCTTTTCTCTCAACAATTCTGAAGGGCTGGCACCGTTTGTGAGCAAGGTAAAGGAAGATAAGACAAAAATTGCAATTGAGAGGAATTTATTTTATGGTCCAAAGTTTGGTGATGACCTCGTCATTTATCTTGACCCCGCGTATGTCCAGGACTCAAAAGCAGTCTTGGGCGTATTCTACTCTGTTCCAGCTTCAGTGAAGGACAAGGTCACAGTCCTGAAGGGGCCTGGAGTGAACTTCTCACCTGATGAGGTGGAGGTATTTTATCTTGACCCATCATGCAAGATAACACGAACTGAGTTCAACTGAAAGCGAAGAGATGCATTTAATATAACCCAAACTTCCAATCGATTCCTTTCTAGTTTCTCTTTTTTTTAATAAATAGAACAATTAATTTCTGGAATTAGGAAATATAAGGTTGTCAAAAGAAATCTTCATAGCAAAAAGCTCAATGTCAGCCTTCAAATTCTGAAAATTTAATTGTCTAAATCTGCAGTAAGAATTGGTTTATTAAATGCGTGCCTATAGCTTATCTTTTGGACACGGATGCCAGAATAGGCTGTTTAGGTTACAGGCTCCAGATTTAGTAATGCACGTTGCCAGACACTTTTCTTGCTCAGACAACTGTCGCCGATCAACTTCATCAAGGCTAAAAAAGGAACATGCACTGCTCATTACAACATTGTAATCGCTCGAGTAACTAAACAAATGTTCACAAATGTGAAAACAACAACAACAACAAAAAATTAACATTCTGTTCTATAATTCTGTTCTATAAAGCACAAGTAAAAAACAACTATACAATGGAAACCCTGTGTGCCAGAGAGTGCATGCTTTCTTACAGTCGCCATGGCCAACGTTGTTGCATCTCCCTGCGACGCATCCTACAAGCATGTTTTACCTTTTTAGAAGTAGTTTCCGTCTGAAGAAAGAAATTTTTCTGGTGAGAACTCTACACTTGTTTACTTGTATCCAAAGTCAAGTGTTCAATTATTTACGACACAGTTTTGTTTGATCTACGTCACAGCTCCTTTGTTTCCGGGGGGCTTCCGAAAGAAGACTAATTCATGATGTGCCAGAATAGCGGTAAATTTGAACGTTAACATTCACAAAATCACATTGTGCTCATATGGCAAAACATGTGATTTTTTCGGGGAGGCTATCGTAGTAATGAGTACTTTCAATTAAAAAATGAAAATGTTCTCGTAGTAATAAGTACTTTTAATTAAAAAAATACTTAGTTTATGGGCACTTTAAGAAGTGATGCACTACATTAAAAAGATAAGCCTACAAAGTGCAATAGTCAAGCCTCTTCAACAAGGGGCATAGGATGGTTTATGGGGCCTCGTCGCGCGTTCCTGCCCCACGTTTTGAGGGTAGGTTTTGTATTCCCTTCTTGTCAACTCTCATTCTACATCTGTATTTGCAGACGTAACGCAAAGGGTTGAAATCTCAGGAGAGAATTTTCCCTGCTAGCGTTTGTCATTGACTTAGGTGTAGTTACTAGATTTTTGATACATAGTTTAGCACATATTTAAATACAAGTTATTAATTTCTATAGGTAAGCAACGTTAATTGCGATATATTCAGTCCATTTATATTATTCCAACATTTTGTACTTTTATGATAATTATCCAATATAACTTGCCACAGTATTTATTCCATGACATCAGATATTCATCTGATGTCATTTTGCATTTTCACCACTTAATGTGTTTCGATCCAGCTTTATTCACACTGAAATGCACTGAGAAAACAGGTTAGTTTTCAGGATTACAAGAAAGAAAATACACCAAAGTTTCTAAGCAGCGAATTCTACTTAAGATTAATTTGAGTTACTCAGAACTTTTTAATTAAATAACATATCAGGGATATTAAAGGATTGCTTTGAAATGTATTTGGTTTGAGATATACTAACTTTTATTTGAATTCAAACGTACACAATTGTTTTATTTCTCACGCAGGCTATTCGCTAAACACCAAACCTTACGTTCCTTGTGTCGGATTTTCAGTAGCAGGTCTAGATCACTCAAAATTCGGCCTTTATAGATTTCAGACATTTTTGTTAATTGTCGTCAAAGTGATATCGATTATACTTGAAACTGCATTTTGACAAACTCCATTTCATAGTCAATCACTGGTGAAGGACAAGGATAGTAAATAACTGTTAAGGCGATTGAAAAATATCGGTATGATGTCCTGAAAACTGCATCGAAACACCTTAATTAGCTTAAATTGATTTTTGATAGCAGTCGCTCGCGATAGTTATTTGATTATCAAGTAAAGCGAGACAAAGGAGGAAACGGAAAGGGAAGAAAAAAAAATGTTTTGCCTTCCCATTACCCCTTGCTATTGCTCGTTCCCATTATTCTCCACTCAGGCCCAGGACTACACTATGCAGAACCTTGAAAAAAGCCTGCGTACGAGGCAGTAGAGTTAGTGCCGGATGCGGGGTGTTATTGATCTTCATCCAATACCTTTTGTTATAGTTTATGACTTCTAGTGATTTTTGGCATCATACAACAATATTAAACACTTAATAACTGTTCCCGAGGAAAGCAAAATTCACTGTTTCTCTACGGAACAGTCTTTAAGGGATCTGTTATATGGTTGAAAATGTTGAAGCTGGAAAACATTCTTTAAACCTCGCTGTGACAGCGCGGTCGTCGGTCAACATTCGCGAGTAACAGTGCACTGTTACCCTCTGACGTCATAGATTTTGCAATGTTGCCCGCTGAGAGATTTTGGCGGGAAACAGTTTCATTGTTCGATGCGATGTGATCTCGAAGTAACCAATGAGAGCGCACGCTGTACGAAAAAAAAATCCAGCTATATAACACTTCAAAATGTTTAAGGGCGATAGCGAAGTGAATATAAAGTAAAATTGACTATATTGCACTATGGTAACTATACTGCAGTATATTTAAAACACTCATAAAGTCTGGCACCTTTACTATCGATTACGAGTACTATTTAAGACACGTTAGGGCGAACACTATTATAGGGAAAACAAATGTAAAATATATAATGTCCAGCGCAAATAAAGAGAAAAATGGATTATTGGGTTGCGAGCTTTGTATATAGTACTGATTATTCAAAGTTAAACACATCACGGCCGGATACATTATTTCTTTATCATATCATGACCCAGGAGTCATTTTATAAGTTAAAGGTCGAGTACATGGATGATCGTACGGGTGAACGAAGTCCTGAATAGGACTGTTGTTGTTGACAGTGACAGAGGTTTCGACAACCTGTGCGATAGTCATCTTCAGAGTCAAAGTGAGTCGTACCACGTCAGTTGTAGGTATTAAACTCGGGATATTGACCTGATTGGTCAATTAAGTCTTGATCTTATTGGTCGAAAGCCAGTTAAGTCGTGATGTTATTGGCTATAAAGACTCGTGATGTCATTCGTGCAATTCGATCCGCCTATTGTCACAGTTTAACAGTCGTTTAACTGCGCAGTCTTTCGAAAGATTTAGGAGGACGAAGTGTCGTAGTGTAAAAGAAATGAAAGCGATGGCTATATTCGTTTAGAGTAGGAACCTTATTTTTGCTCGTGAAAAAGGGTCTTTGCAGTGTGTTTCTGAAGATAACTGCAGACATCGCCAGTCTTCGCCGCGTTTTAAAGCAGGTATCATTATATTTTTAAATTTTTGTAGACTTTGCATTGATTTTCCTGAGACAAATAGGCCCTTTTTAGAACTGGGTCACGTGCTTGTTATCACTTAGCAATGGCTCGCGAGATGGCAAGCTATCCAAGCGTTCATTCAAAAAATAAAAATGAGGACAGTCCATCTATCAATGTCAAGATTGATGAACAGGTTGTTAAATCATCACCAGACTTGAAGTTACTGGGAGTAACATTAGATGATGAACTTAGTTTTAGTACTCATATAAGTGATATGGGCAAAAAGGCAAGTAAGAATTAAAGTTGGTGTTCTAGTACGTCTTAGAAATATGATTCCCAGAGAAGCCAAGTTACAATTGTACAAATCGACAATTTTACCTAACTTAACATATTGTCATATAAGGTGGCATTTTTGCAAAGCATCTGATGCTAGAAAATTAGAAAGAGTACAGGAACGGGCATTACGTGCTGTATATGATAGGAATGCTTCGTGTAAGGAACTCCTAGAGAAGGGAAGACTCTCTAGTCTTGAGAACAGACGGCTACAAGATATACTAATTTTAATGTACAAGGTTAAAAATTCACTAGCTCCAGAGCATGTATGTAATATATTTTTTCAGCAAGATAAGCGTTATAACTTACGATGTGATTTTCCTGTTCCAAGATATAATACTGTTAAGTATGGCAAGCACAGTATCAGATATTTAGGCCTACACATATGGGGCAAGATAAGCCAGGAACTACGCAGTAAGAGCAGTCTTCAGGCATTCAGGAGAGGGGTGTGTGCTGTCAATGTGCTTGCTGGACGGTATGTGTGGCTGATGTGCGCGCTCATCTTAGAGTGGTGGGTATGCATAGTGGCTTCTGCTGTCTGGCTGCCTGGTGTATTGGGAGTGTGCTCCCCTATCCTCTATTTAATTCGTCTAATTTAAATTTTCTAGACTTTTAACTTTCTGAATTTTGTATTTATGTTTGACTGCTGCTTATATGTTTGTCTTATATTGTCTGTTTGTTTGTCTGTCTATCTGATTGTCTGTTTTGTTTTTTGTCTATCTATCTGTTTGTCTTTGTTTGTTCCCTGCTTGTCCTTCTGTTTGTTTACGTATACCTGATTTAATCTTATATTATATTCATTTTATTTATTTAGTGTCCACAATTAGCTTTTAGCTAAATACCTTGACACTTTAATAAAGTTCATGTATGTATGTATTCACATCACAAAGCAGCGTTAAATAGGCGTTTGCGCCTTTTTTTCGTAACTGTCTTTTTTCCTTTTTGTTTAATATTTTTATCCCGTATATTTTCCTATTTTGACTTTTGTATTTACGAATTTTCGACCATTTGCGGGGACGCACGTGCGTATTACAGAACAGGAAGCTATACCCCCAAACCATATAATTCTAAAACCGTGCCTTTCCTGAGACCCTAACATCTTACGTTCTTTGTAGTCAAGGTAGGAACGCAGAATGACGGATCAAAGTGCAAGACGACTTGTTTCCCTTTTTTTTTTTGCTGGAGTCGCGCGGTTGGCTCAGGAAAACTGCTACCAAAAACGATACCCTATTTTTATAATTATTATATACAATTATATATAAATATTCAACTGATAACTTTATTTTATTCTACCTGAGATAAAATTCCATAGCAATGTCACCGTCTTTTATTGGCGAACATCGACATACTTTTAAAGCAATGACCGTGCTGCAACTTTCATCTGTAATCTCTGTATCTTCCAGTTCGTCTTTCAGACCCTATGCATAATACAGTGGAACCTCAATTTAAGGAACTACTACAAAACGAAGTCCTCGAGATAACAAACGGTTATCTATACACCAATAATAGTAGAATACTAATGAAAAATAACAAAACCTCGTTATAACGAACAAATTTTGTCAGCCCCTTGGCCCTTCGTTAAATCGAGGTTCCACTTTAATGCATTTTCGTTTGACAAGGTAGATATTTTCACGCGTTTTGGCCTTGCGTTCACACTGAAGCGATCAAACGAAGGGTTAGGAAAACGCTATCGAAAGGGAAAGATCTGATTGGTCAGTTTTTGACAGCTCAACACCAGAGTAGCCATAAGGGGTTCTTGGGGCGGAATTCAAATTTATGAGATGTCATTGCAAGCTCTCCCTCTCCTTTTCCCTCCCCCACCCCCGCATCCCCGGGAAAGCTTGCTCGCAAACGAAATGCAGGTCCAAGAATGCCCTAAAAGGCAATTATAGACACAGAACTCTTGATGGGTTTTTGCCCGCGAAAGTTAAGGAAAGCTAAGGTTTTATCATAGCGAATATGTGTGGAAGAGTCCTTAGTTTGCTATATTACTATAAAACTTACAACAAATATATAGATCTTCTGTTTTGAAAGGGCGTATGCCCGCATGTTCGCCACGGCATGCAGGCGTTACAGGAGAAGAACTAGAAATGCGTGTTTGGCAGAACCTCGCGCAGCTCGTTGGGGGATGGGAGAGCGGCACAGAACTGGAGTAGCCTCGGCTTGGTCGTTATATTCTCTAATATACATGTTTAAAGCTGTACTACGTCTGTTGCTGAAGAAACACCGCACGTTTGAAATTCTTTCAATATAAACACAGGAAACCCAGTTCCACCTTAAAAAATATTGATGAGAGTGTAAATGGGAAAGAGACGTGTCAAGCAGCAGAATATATCAGTCATTGGTCTATTCAAGTTAGCTGGACGGCAGAAGAAAATGCATGACGTTTTCATATACCACGAATGTCAGAGCACACGCTGAAGTCACTCTGTAAAAACAAAAGCAAACAAACGTAATCACAAACAACGTTTGTCTCGTGCCTTTTACTATGTTTGTTTGCTTTTTCATGTGTCTTTCCTATACGTTTCATTGTCTAGTTGTTCGTTTTAACTGTATTAGCGAGTTGTTTTCAAAGTTCCGAACTTCCCTGCGTACAGTACAAACTTTGTAATCGTCATCTTTAACAAGTGGCCACCTTTATTAAGCGAACTCAGCCACCCCTTTACAGCCCATGTTTTGCCTTTCTTGTTATTTTTGCCTGTGTTAACTAGCGACCACCCGTAAATGTGAGAAAAGGAAGGAATGAGATATTTCGGTGTTAGCGTCAGGGCTCACATACACTGTCTGGTTGGCCGGCAGGATAACGGATAGTGCTTTATCATAACGGTAAGTTTATTTCCCCGTTGCGGTTACAAGTTAGCAACTTTGTTTAAAGAATAAAAAGTGAAAGATCACGACAGATCAGGGTCGCCCTGGTATAGTTCGCCTGAAAGGACGTTGATTGCTTTATAGTATGATACAATGAAGAATTGAATGAAGTGCTCTTCTATGAAGACTATCAATTAGTTGCGTTTCGACGGCCACACCCAGCGGGTAATTTTTGTTGTCTTTTATTGATCGACCACCTTTATTAGGCGGCAAGTCTCTTACATACCCGTCGAGGGTGACCATTATAACCAGGTCAAACTACAGTTATCATTTTCCATTATCATTTCAAATTTCCATGCCTATTTTTGTGTGTTGGTTGGTTTGTTTGTTCCTCGTATGAGCCTTATTTCAGGCAAGTAAGTTAGTTGGTATGCGGCATGTGGGAGGACCGGGTATAAATCCCAGCCGGTCACAGAGTTCATTATCAAAAGAAAATGCCACTCTGCTGTCTGTTTAAGACCTTGCCTCCGACCAGACGATCGGGAAGTGGCGTTCAAAAGTGGAAAAGGTAATCATAATATCGCGGATTTGATTATAGTCACATAGATATCTGCGCGTTATAAATTCTTAAATTATTATCATTATTTCTAAGCCTTTGGCCTTACTTCCTTCATCCTTCCTCTCATTAATAGTTCAGCAAAAGTGGACGAACAGTACTGAACCTTCGTTTTGAGCCGAATTTTCGTCCCATTTCGTCTCATTGGGCGAAATTTCGCCGACAATAGATGCACCGAAATTTTACCGATATTCCCTCCCGAAATTCGTGAATTTTGACGAATTTCGGAGAAGTTTGATATCATTACTTTCGCCTAGTGTTGTTAAACAACCAACTGCCACTATTGTTGAAAAAGAATAGGAAACGTTTCCCAGGTGGTGTGGTCTACCGCCTCTTTTGTTTCACTAATCATACATAGTGCGGGGTGGGAGGATAACGTAAGCTCATGAATGAACAAATAGCAGCAGCCAGTGACGTCCTCGTATGCCGCCTCCCGTTTTTTTTTTTGTTTTTGTTTTTTTGTTTTTTGACTTTTTCACGCACAGTTGCGTTAGTAACTGCACTGATCTTTCACGTGTGAAGACCAAGCTTACTGTTAAAGAGGACAAGTGAGGTTGTCCTTTTATCGGCGGCATCTACATTACAGTTCTGGCCCCAGTTGTTCAAATTTTCTATGGCGCAATAAACCAGATAAATCATTATCCAGTGGATAAGTATTATGGATACCAACTGCGTTATGCGCTGGATAGAGATTTATCCAGTGGATAGCGTTATCTGCCTTTTGAATAACTAGAGCCTACAAATTACTCACTATCATCCAGACAGGTTTTAACTCTGGGAGCTCTTTTGTTAGGGATCTCACCTGAGAACATTAGGAACCAATCCTTTATAAAATCCCCTCACCCCTTCGTATCTAGAAAATCGGCAAAAAAGCTAACTTCAGAAGGTGACTGTCTAAGGTATAAGTCTTGGAGCGCTGGACAATGTTACTTTCAAAAATTCCTATCAACGGAAACGAAAATGACGGAGCTAGTCCTTCATCTCACCTGAAAGTTTTACGGATGACGTCCACTGCTCCTTTGTATTCAGTCATCGTGTATTGATTCTACAGACATATAATAAAGCAAAAAAGAAAAAAAAAACATTATTATTGAAATAATCGTAAATGAACGATTAAAAACTCGCATTTTTTTTACATTTTCCTGACACTTTTGCTCCAGAATTAGCCGTTTTAAGGTTAATCAAAACGCATTTTAAAGATTTTAAACTCTTCGCGACAACTTCTCGCTAGAAACTGCATTCTTTTAGAGCTACCTACAGCCAGGAGAAATGTGTTACCAAAAGAGGAAGGCAAACTATGAACAATGTTACATACGAACCACTGGTAACCAAACACGCAGAGTAAAATTTACTTTCTCTATCGCTCACCGTTTCCCCACACCAAATATATTTCTAAAGAAAGAGAACAACAGCCATACTGTACTGTTTGCCCTCGTTTGTAGTCACTTACAACCTCAAGCGTTTACTTCTGTCAACGAGTGAACGATCGTTAACGTATTAGGGGCACCGGGGGAGGTGTCTCCAAGGAAATCTGTGGTACAGTCCGCCTGCCAGTATGACGTCACGTCTCGCGTCAGTGACTTCCAAAATGGCGAGCAAAATGTCCGTCGAAGAGACGGATAAAAATGTCGATTTTATCAGATTTTAAGGTTTCTATAGTCATAGAAAACTAGATTTAAGTACTTTTTTTGGAATGAAATGTCCAGTGGTGTAATGAATTTTAAAGATTCCTTTCTATCGTCGAGCAAATTTTACGGGCAATCATACTGACCAGTCACACTTTTGAGGGCCAGTGCAAAGCAAGATTGTGCAGTTTAGACACAGCAATAGGAGGTTCATCAAAAGATGTATTATACTTTACATTGTGCGTATTTTCAGCTCTACAGAGCTAGTGAAACCCCATATCATTCCTCTCAAAGTTCGCTTAGCTGTAGTATTGAAAAGGGAAGCTCAATGACAGGTATTTGTGAGAGACTGTGAGCATTGAATCGGGATTGAGTCTTGTCGCTTTACCGCATTTTAATACTGTATTGGGCATACACCTGTAGTTCTGTAATTAAATCCCGAAAACTAATAAAAGGTTTCGTTTAATTATTTTTTTGGGGCAAACCCAGTGGAGATTTTAGGGTAATAGCGGAGCTGTCGGGGGGGGGGGAGCGCGCCTGCGGAGCACCATGGCTAAGTAAATCTACCCATCCCAGAAAATTTGGTAATCACGTGACCGTACACCGCCCGCCCGCCCGTCCGTCCGCACCATAGGGAAACCAGTGTTCAATCCTCACACTTTCTACCTAGTTTGGGAGCACAGGAAGACTGATATTGCACACATATATTGCACAACAATGTTGTGATCAATTGACAGCTGTCAAAACAGGGTATCCGCTGACCAGTATCACCTCACCGTATCGCGGGCTCAGGTGTCGATTCATCTAGGTCGAATATCTTTTTGAAGTTATCCGCAGACAAGTTACTAGTTTTCAAATGATCGCAGGCTCAAGTGATTTTTTTTAAATTCATATGAAATATGTTGTGTTTTGTATGTGCGGCACAATTAAAATGTTGATTTCAAACTGACCTCGGAAGCTAAAATTCAGCCAGTTTTTACAGGCAGGGAAGACATGCCAGTTGCTTTTGACTTTCCTAACCAAGGTCACGCGTTGGTCACGCTCTACGTCCAATTTTTATGCTCTGATTGGTCAAAATTTGACAGGTGAGTTTATACGGAAAATTTATGCAGCATCTTGAAACTTGTTTACTTTGACAGCTGACGCTGACAGAGTTTTGTGTCAACTTGTGATGTTTTTAACTGTCTTTTTCCACTGAATGTACAAAATGAAATTCAGCTGCTATCAAGAGTCTTCTGTTATTCGTGGCTAGTTTGTTTATTGGGTTTTTGGTTGAGAAATACGTCGCTTGTCAAAGTCGGAAATCCGATTTCGGATGGCATCGTTTTCGTTTTTCACCTTGCTTGATGCGTAAGACGGTTGAAAAGTCTGAAGCGATTCTGGCCTTACGTGATAGTTTTCAGTGCATCTCGAATGGTAAGGGCTTAAAATGGCAGTCTGGTTGTCATTGTTGTTGTTGTTGTTGTTTTTTTTTTCAGGGGGGGACAATGATGTTGATTTGGGAAGGAAATAAATTAGGGTAGAAAAGGTATACACATAAACCAGTTGCAGCTGTAGTTCGCTAATGGGCTTAAAGGCACCTTGTTGTGGTGCTGGACTATCTGGCATTTTTCTACTAAATATTCACTTCACATTTTAATTTTTCACAATCCCCGAATACAATATTTTTCAATTTTCTAACATTTCAAACATCCCCCATTAATTTTTATATATTAAACTCATTCGAAAAATCATCCGAAAATTCTCCAAAAATTATCGGACCATGGACTCCAACTAAATTGAGCCATTTTCTGATTCAATGAAATCTCGTCTAGATATTTAAGAAAAATGGCTGAAATGATTTCAACCAGACTGCCTCCTCAAACAAATTTCTTGCTATTCAAAGACCTGTCTCAATAAATCAGCAAGTAAACCTCAACTAACTTCTAGCAGAGAGAGACTGTTGGTAGCCTATCCAGGCAGGCCAGATCAATACTCAAGAATCTCAAAGGCGCAGTTTTTTCGGGTTTACTAAGGGTTGGTTGCGATAGAGGGGACCATGAGGTATTTAAATGTAGCAGTGCTATTTCAGGAAAATCAATCAAAAATCATTGATAATGGTTTGTCCGTTCCTTAGTTGGAGAATGAATTACTTTGAAATCATGTTCTTGGGGTTCAAAGGTTATCATATCATCAGCGAGAGAACCTCCTAATTTGGGAGATTTCTTGTGATGCTGCGCCTGTTAGGAAAACGAAGGTACTGGTCCAGCGGGGGAGGGAAGGGGGGAGGGGGTACTTCTGCACATTACGGTGCGGGTGTGCAGCATGCTTCCTGTAGCCTAGCCCTACCTCAGACCAAAATACGTAATTTGCTCTCCCTTTAATATGTCAGCTTTCAAGAGACGAGTGATAGAAAGAAACATATCATGTTCAAGAGCCTTTAAACTGAAAGATAAATAAATAATCTGCATTGCTCCATGAGGCACAAAAACGACCAAATAAATCACTAAACTAAGGATTGAGTATGTTGTGAATGTACTAACCTGGTACAACCCCTTTAAACCCCCTGTTCTGACAATGGCCTACACTGCATCAACTAGACCTCTGTACGCTGGCAACTTCCCACTGCCATCATTACACTTTAACTAATAACAAAAACATTCATATATTAAAAAAAATAAATCTATTGCATGAAACTAGATGCATTAACAAAATTATGTAAGGCATGCTTTTATAAGGTCTTTTTCTTAAATGCAGATAACAATTGCTAATTAAGCCCAAAAATTTCAAGGCGCAATGGAATTCGAACCCATGACCACTCTATTTACATGTATAGTGCTGCAGTGCTTTACCATATGAGCAACATGTAAAAAGACCCATACATTGGGACCAGTTCCTCTTAACTCTTGAAGGAAATATTAAACATAATATTCTAATAAAAACAATGTGCAGAAATACAAGGCCTGTTTTCCTCTTCTCTTTTCTACAGTAGCCTATCAATTTTCTATTTTCCAACTCATCATTATACAGAGTCATGTCATCAGCTTGCAAGTAGGATAGGACCCCGTGTCAATGAGGCGGATTGAAAAATGGGTGGAACAAATTTAAGAATAACATTGCCTCCGAGGCTCAAGTGCTCCTCAGTGAAAAACCCCATCATAACCTGACCTTATAAATGGGTTTCTTTTAATTGAGAGAGAACATTTTTGTGCCTGTGTAGCTGGTGGGATTTGGTACTCATGACAGTTGCAAAAGCACCTGTAGTTATTAGGCTATAAATCTATAAGGAGAATGGGTTAAAGCCACTTGCATGGACATCAAAGAGCACTTTTAAACTTTGGTCCCTCCAGGTACGCAAGCTATAATAGTTGGCGATCAAATTTGACTCATTTTTTTTATGCTTGGGGAAGCAAGGTAGTATTGTTCATTTAAAAAATCAGTGCAATAAAGAAAAAAAAAACCTTCAGACAGATTCATGCAGGCCAGGGTCTACTTATATGACCTGTATTATCGCTTGCCAAATTATGGGTTGGGGAAGGTGTTAAATTCTCATGATGTTAACCTAGTTGCCTTCCGAAAATATTTTACAAAATGTCAATTTCCTCCACCACTTCATTCAAACCTAAAAATAGCGTCTTGAATTTCCCCCTCACTTAGGGATGGACCATTTAGAAAATTTATGGGGGGTGGGGGGCGAAGTACAAAAAAGGGAAAATTAAATGAAAAAAAATTCATGCATGCCAATTAACCCTAAAAAATATTCGTGCTACAGGCTAAAAAAAAAAATTCATACAAGGGATTTGATAACGAAAAAAAAAATCCTGTGGCTCAAAAATTCCCCACCAACCCCCCCCCCATAATTTTTCTAATGGTCCATCCCTTAGGGCAGACAATCCAACCCATCCTCTACTGAACCCGTCATTTTTCTCCTGGTTTGCCCAGAGTCCTACCTCTGGAACAAGCTAATGACATGTACAAATGTAAAGCTCATCATTAACAACACTTTTTTTGTCCATATTGCGCACGTATTTTGATCATGCAGTGTACCACCTTTTTATCCCACTACATTTACATGTATGATTGACTGATTCTCCTAAGATGAGGAAGTCTGGAACTCCTACAAGGTACGTTTTTGGACATAATTTGAGGATGGGGATTAGTCATTAACAATTGTCAGGAAAATGGGATTAATGAAGATAATTACTGCAATGGCAGGATTAGGAATCTTACTGGGGAACCTCTAAAAATTGCCATCGTTAGGAACTGATTTTACGTCTGCGAGAAGAGTCCAGCTTATCTTTTTAATCACAAGGAAAGGAAAAATCCATCTGAAGTTAACCTTTTTGGACAAATAAATACGTGTACTTCTTAAATATACATGTAGAAGTGTACGAATCTTATTAGCCTTTTTCGCTTTCTGATTTATTTCATGCTATAGTTTTGACATTCACGCCACACGGCTAGTTGCAGGGCAGCACTAAAACATGGAATCCGGAATCCAGAAACGGAAACGGAATCACGGAAACAGAAGTTGAAACGGAAACAGAAACGGAAACGGAATATGGAATCAAATATCAATGATAGAAAATTAAAGAATTTCACATTACACAACTTAGTACAATCCAAAGAGAATTTGTCTTAGTTTTCTTGGCAGTTCCCTGAAATATATTCTTGTTATTGTGTCTTGATAAGGTTTGCCATAGTGTGGGTTACTGCGCTGCAAGGCCGATGAAAGTAATTTTACGAATAAATTTTATTCACGAGTTCATGGGTTGAATAATACAGTTAAATATTACTTTTGTAGCTAATTGTCAAGAATAGTAGTAGTTAGCCTCAGGCCACACCATGTGATTGTCCCCAAACTGAATACTCCACACATGACTGACCGGTGATGTGACCACAGTTCCGGTGTTTTAGAAATAAGTTCAACTTTTTCGCCAAGCTGAATACTGATGGAATGCTGCTGTACCGGTAATTGAGTTTACGTGGACGTCCGTATTTTTGTTGAAGAGGCTTATTAAACATGGCGCATTCTTTTGATGTAATCAGTTGCAGAATCAAGCAAATGCATGCACAATTCTCTCTTCTCTTTGGACTCCACAATGTCATGGTTCTCTTGAGTAAGTTGTCTTGATAAATAAAACTGAACACTGTTGAAGACAACTCAGAAAAGACACTAAGAAAAACTTGACGGCGACGACTTTCAGTTCTATAAACGACACCTCTGACGATTCAAACGAGGTCCATCTCCATATAAATTACCTTTTTCTTAAGGCACTAGTTTTTGTCCTCGCTTTGCTGTCCCATGAGAATTTGCATTCATTGCCGATAGTGGTATCAAGTGTCTTTACACCGGAATCGACTCCTCTAGTGATACAGCAGGTCTCCTCTCCCCTACTCAGCTAATTTATTCATTTGTGCCTTTTTTTAATCTGTTTATTTATTTTATTGTCATTGCTAATATAATTTTTTTTTTCAAATCGATCGCCTGGAACCTTCTTTCACAGATTCCGTATTCCGTTTCCATGATTCCGTTTCCGTTTCCGGATTCCGGATTCCGTGTTTTAGTGCTGCCGCTAGTTGCATATAGCATTACATTTAACATTGCAATACATTTGCACGTTACACACAACCAAGTTACTGGTAGTATCTTACCTTGAAACCAAATGTTTATCAGGTCAAGTGGATGCAGTACCAGAGTCGATGTAACACCTCCTGAATTCGTTGGTAGCGAATAAAACGAGTTACAGAGGGGCTGTTTGATGCTGTGGGGCACTCAGGAATAGCCTGACGTTCACTCATCACATTGAATAATTGTTTTTAAACGTTGTAAGCCTCTGGGATGCCATATATGAAGAAATTAGAGGCGAACAACATAGAAGTTAGAATTTCATCACCCCACGCCGTCCGCCATTTTTAAACTGTACTCACCAGTCCCTTGGGGCACTCCTAGGTGTCGACCCTCTCAGACCCATTCCCCTTTAAACCACAGGAATCCCAACACTCGTTTTCGAGTCTTCACAACAGCTGGGTGGGAAGAAAAAACAAAACAAACAGCGAAGGAAACAATGCAAGCTAAAATGATCGGCAAAATCCCTCTAAGAAATGAGATGAAAGTCTTACAGAAGAAAAGAGTCCTCTTCCTGCGACTAACGTAAAAACAGGAGCGAGCAACTTCGATACCGGTAGACCAATATCACGCGCGTTTTCACTGACCAGTTTATTTTTAGAGCCATTTTAAAGCATTGTTTCCTCGAAAATAGAAGCTTCGTTCTGTAGATGATCGTAATCGATCAAGCATAAGATTCGAATAAGGTCAATAAGAAGAACTAAAGGTCATTAAAATCTCAAAAATACAATTTTCGGGTATGTAGGTTTTGCTGACTGGTATAGGGGACTTACAAGATTTTCTGCATTCGCGCCAACTGGTTAGTAAAATCGCCGTGACAACCAAGGGATCAGTTTAATCAGCTCACCCAAACCAAGACCCTACTTTCTGCCTATTAATTAATACTTGAGACTATTTTATAAGACTTAGCCAGTTAGCAATGCTTAGCCCATAACCTCGACGTAGAAACTGAAAAGAGCAACGACTAGCTGACTCTATGTTTATTAAACTCCTAAAACTCTATGGTTGATAAAAAAAATAGTAGCTGCATAACAGAAAAAAAAGGCAATGTGAAAAAAAAAAATGCAAGGAAAGCAAGGACAAGCTGATTATAAATCTTCAAGATTACTTTGTCCTTCACAAAATATTGGAAACTGCAAATTCCGAGGATAAATATTTCAGGATATACCCTAGATTAAAAGGAGACTTATGGCTTCTTTTTTATGCCTAAAGGGGAACCTTTTTCAGGATTCCTGTATATGAAAGGGTAGGGGTTTCACTGGTTGATTTATCAAATAAGGTAGGGAAATCTATCATTGCGGTCTGCGGACGGACCTAAAAGGTGTATTTTATAGCTGTGAAAAAGACAAGACCACTATCTGTACGTGAAGGGGGTAAGGGGGTATCATTTGTTATATTAACAAAATGTGATTCGAAAGGGGTACTTTTTCTGTCAAAACTGGTGTATAAAAGGGTAAGGGGTTGGACCTCGGGGAAGAGCGCCCCCGCCCCAGGTCAATATCCCCCAGCTGGAGACCAGTTAAATTGTGCGTAGAATTCAGCATTCCAAAGCAAATACAAATATTTTACAAAACATAATTCAGTAAACAAAATATTTAATAAAATTAGTTGATCGTTCATGACGAGAGATCTGCTTTATGACAGGAGAATTACTTGAGCGTTTCCTTGATTTATTTAACAAAAACACAATATCAGTTTAAAATATTCACTGCAAGCTACTATATGTCAGTCTTTACAATACATACTGACCGATTTCCTAAATGAGCGCTGAAGCTGCAAGCTTCTAGAGGGGGTCTGGGAACATGTTTGCCCTGGAAATTTTTTGGATTCTGTTTTGAGGTCTCTGAGTCATTCACACAGGATACTAGAGACGTTGGGCCTCACGCTGACTTCAAACGTAAAACGCGAATTTTTACCACGTGACCAAGTTCCCCTTTGTTTGTCGCCTACTGCTCAATATTTCTACGCATAATTTAGTAGTTTCGCGCAATTTTTCATACATCAAATTTTATCAAAAAATGATTAGCTAACTATAGGGCCAAAATACAAGGCTGCATAGGCCCTTCGAAGCTTGAAAAAAAAATATCCGCAAGTAGAATTGACATGTTTGATATACGAATGAGAAACATGTTTCACAACGAGCTTGCAATCCTGAGTTTGGGTTCCAGAAAGTAAAATGCCATAAAACAAAGGGAAGAAAGAGAAGACCAGTTGTAAAGGACTTGAATGACAGTTCTGTCTTTGCTTCTAACAAGCTAACTCTGAAGAAGAAAACAAGGGTCATTCTCTTTTCTTTTCCCTTCTTTCTTTTTTGACATATATTTTTTACCAAAAGCGTGATTTCATCCTCTTATTCGGAATCATAAAATCAGCTTACTTTCTAATATATAACTGAGAGTTTACCGATAGTCATGGAAAATCCTTCGACGTATTTTAACGGTTACGTTAAGCATTGCATTAAATAAGAAGATAAACACGATTTACATACGTCAATTGGCGGATGGATTTTGAATTCAATTTCTTAATTACTCGCTGAAATTGTCCATAAATATATTTTTACACGCACCATTTAGTTATAAGCCTCCATTCGAATCAGCTCAACTTTCTCTTTGTTGTTCCAAAACCGCAAGATATAATTAAGTTTTAAGTCTGCACCATTTAGGTAGAGGGATGTTTGGTTACCCCTCATCCCTGTACTTGAGCTTAGTTAGTTCACTTTTCCTATAGTACCGATATTTCGATTTTCAAATTAATCATCTGCCTTCTAGTTTTAATTATTTTCCAACGGTCATTCCAGGTCTTAGAAAAAATAAAAATATAACAATAACAACAACAACAACAACAACAACAATAATAAATATAAAATGGCCAGTTATACTAGTCTTATATTCTTATATAGCAAGAAGGGAGTACGTTAACAGCAGGTGGATAAATGTCAAATGCCTATATATTGAGAATCAATATAATATTGAGAATCAGGCTTTTTACTGGAAAGGTTTAATTGAATTGACTCAGTTTACTCAAAATGAGCCAACCACATGGTAAACATTCGCCAAACAGGAACATGTAGTGCAGAATTTATTTACTCCTTCATCTAATTAAATATACCGTTTCGCGAAGCAAAAGTTAAAACTATTTCCTGTGGCTTAAAACTGATTTGTAAACTTGCTTCCCACTTTCCGTAATCATTAATCTGTACAAAAAAGGTCGTAGTTGGTAGATCTAAACGCAACTTTTTTGTGAGAATCATATTTCCGACAATTAGGTGTGGCTCTCCCCTGGATCATTAACTTCTAACAGAAGCATATGCTTCTGCTTCTAAACAGCATACTTTCAATTAACTTCAAAACTGACCGTTTTTATGATCTACACTTTTAAGTAGCTCCATGTTCTAAGTGAAACCTCGGGGAAACACTTCGTTTAACAGGGAAGTCGAATAAAGTAAACAGACAAGTTAAACAAACCCCTAATGCTGCCGGCTACCAAAGTGCTAAACACTTAAAGTTAACATACTGAGGGTGATTCATTTGCGTCAGACAGTTTTGTATCACATTTATCTCTTTTTGGTGCTCTTACACTTCTAAATACAGAGGATATACAAATTTTTGTAAATTTAAAAGAGAGAAAAACTACTATCTACTTTTCCGTAAGGCAGAAACATGCATGGAGAATTACTGGGAATGGGTGCAAGAATCTACTACCGAGCGAGCCCCACAGGACTAAGGAATCTACATTAGTTTCTTGTCAGTTTCGTGGAAATGTTACGAAATGATGTCACTTTCTTCAAATCGAGTTCAGTTAAGAATTTGGTTATCTCTTCTTAAAACGTGTTCAACAAAAATTGGTACCAAAACAATAACAAGCAATTAGTCCATTAAAACAGAGATATTGAAATTTCAGTGTTGCAACAGCTACCGGTAGAAATATTGTTTGCGGTCCGTATGTTCTTATTGGTTGAATACTGAAAGCTGTCGTGACATAGTTATCTATTTGAAGCCGAGAGAAACTTGATAGGGTCATCCTATTTTCAATATTTTCCCGTTTTTGGCGCAAGTTTTTAGTTTCTATACTGAGGTAAGATAGTAGGGATAATGCCGAGCATGGACGTTTGTCTCCAAATTTGTGCCTTTGGTCTTTCTCTGTTTTTATTCCCAGTTGCCTTTGGTTGCACTGATGGTAAGCATTTTACATCATCTTCAAAATTTGGTTTGCAAACCTTCTTTAGTTAAGTTACCTAACCTTGAGGGCAACTCAATTAAACATCCAAAAGTGGAATTGACAATTCAAATACATATAATTAAACCTTCTTGAAGTAGTGGAATGAATTTCGGACACTTTGTGTTCCACTACTCCAAACTTTGTAGTAAATTAAAGCAAAAATAGGTACTGATACATAAAAACTAGAACAGAAAAAAGCGTAACGATACTTCGAGTCATGCTGCAAGCTGTGAAACGCTTAAAATGAGATTGACGGGGTGACCATTTAAGGCTAACAAAGAGCGACTTTTGATATTCCTTTTTTTATTCTTTGTAAACAGTTGTTTTTTTTGTTCCAAAGTGAGTGTTTTTGTTGTTAATTTTTTTAATAGCATATGCTGTGTAAAGGATTGAATATAAGTTCTTACCGAATTTCTTGATTCATTGATATTTTCCATATATCTTTATTCCAAAAAGGCCTGTTTGGCGTTTTTTTTCGTCGCGCAATCGAATTCAGTTCAAAATGTTTTACGCAAATACACCGTCTGTTTATACCGCTGAGAAAAAGTAATAACGCCGTAAAATTTACTGTGTCTTTGAAGCAAAATAGGTTGGAAGACTTTACTACCAATGGTTTTTCGAAGATTCTAAGTTGGCATTTAAGACCACTAAATTTTGCTCAAAATACCCTTGCGCAACTTTGGACAAAAACATGAACTTCAGTACCTCGAAAAATATGCTATATGTCTGGACTTCAGGTTGTTTATGAAGTTGAACAGTTTAGTTCACTATTTTTTTTAGGTAATTATGCAATCGAATTGATGGAGTTCAAACTATTTTTTGCAAAGAAACTGGCTGTTTACGCCACTAGGAAAAAAATATAGGCCCCAGAAAAATTACTGTCAATGTCTTTCAAGACAAATAATTTGGAAGGTTTCATCGGTGCACCATAAATCTTTCACTTTCTGAAAAGTAGACTTCCTAAGCTTTAAAGGGAGACCAAACATAAATCTGTATGTTGAATATTCATGGACTCATGATTTTTCGAGGATTCAAAGTTCGCTTATAGGACAACTAAATTTTGCGCAAAATGACCTGTGTGCTAGGTATGCTATGTAAAGTTGGGATTTCAAAATCTTTATGCAGTAGAACAGTTTATTCACCATTTTCAACATAATTTTCTTTTTGCAATCGAATTGAGTTCAAACTATTTTTCGTAAATTACGGTAATCCGTGAACTTTCTGAACAAATTGAACAGCGCGCGTATAGGTTGTATAGTTAAAATCTTTGCTCGTGGCACTTAGCGATAGCTATAACTAGTTTATTAATATTTGTCGCATCGAGTAGTTAGCAAGTAAATTTTATAATTATATATGTTTTTTAAGCCCTCTTTACACCAGATTCACTTGCTGATGAAATAAATTTTTGCAAGGGAGAAGGGGGTGAGAACGGCCATAGGAACCCCTTGAGTTTTTGTTATGTCGTTATAATCTGCAAAAGTTCATTGGACAAACGGTGACGATCTCTACAACTTGGCATAAACATTTTACCGATTGATTCTGGGACATGCCACTGCTAAAACGTGCAGGCAAAGTCATTTCAAATGGTCGCCATTTTCACCAGCATTTGGATTTTGCTGAAAATTCATTTTCCGCAAATACTGTTGGAACATCCTCTTACTACTCAGAGGGCCACAATACAAGGCTGCATAGGCCCGTCGAAGCTTGAAGAAAATATCCGCAATTAAGTGAAATTAACATGATTGTTTGATATATCACTCAGAAGCATGTTCCATAACAAGCTTGTAACCCTGCACTTGTGTTCCAGAAATAAAAATCTCATAACTTAAAGGGAAGAAAGAGGATCCCAGTTGTTAAGGCCTTGAATGACAGTTCAGTCCTTGTTTCTTGGCAAGCTAATAATGAAGACTAAAACAGGGCCATTCTCGATTTCTTTTCTCTTCTTTTTTCTCTGGCATATATTGTTTTTAATTTCCAAAAGCGTGATGTCATTCTCCTAGTGCAAGATCAATAATGGCGCTTGCCCAGTGGGAATCATAAAATCGGAGAGTTTACCGATAGTCATGCAAACTCCTTCGACGTATTTTAACAGTTAAGTTGAGCATTGCATGAAATAATTAAGAAGATGAACACGCGATTTACATAAGTCATTTGGGAGATGGATTTTTAATTTATTACTTGAAATTGTCTACAGATATACTGTTACATCAGCCTCCATTCGAATCAGAACAACTTTCTCTTTGTGGCTGCAAAACCGCAAGATATAACTTTTAAGTCTGTACAATTTAGGTGGAGGGAAGTTTGGTTACCGCTTATCCCTGTACCGGAGCTTAGTTAGTTCGCTATAAATCATTCCTATAGTGCCGGTTATTTAGTTTTTCAAAGTTCGGTCTGTAACGTTTGATATAATAAATGCTTGGAAGACATATTTGTTTGCAATGAAGCAGTGATCTTGTCATTCACAAGTTATTTCTTTGCTAACGTTAAGGTCTTTGGTCAATAAGAAGGTGGATTGGCAATATTAACAACAATTGTTTGAAAACAACAGTGCAACTAGAATTCTCTTTTGTTTGCTGTCATTTTGACTGCCTATAACAAGAACACTTAATTATTAATTGATCTCTTAATTTGCATGACTGAAATTTCTTATTTTCTGCACAAGTTATTAGCGGAAATTATCTTGCGGTAGAGGGAATTAAGCAACGGGGAACATGTAAGTTCCCCTTTAAAGTTGGCGCACTCTTCCTGCTGCTAAAATATAAACATCAGTTACACGTAGTTCCCTGCTTAGGACAAAGACCCCGAAGGGAACGTTAGGGAAAAAAACCTGCACAAGTAGTATCTATTACTCATAAAATTACGAACCCATTCGTTTGTTTCTTTCTTGTTTCAGATAATGGTCGTACACTAGAGTTCCCAGGACCTTTCTACTTCATTAGCAAGCGTTTGGTGAACCATACTATAAGAACTGAAACTGTTGCTAATTTTGAGAACTGCAAGCTGCATTGTTACTACGAACACAACTGCGTGAGTGTCAACTATCACTTGAGCACAAAAACATGTGAGTTAAACAACGCTACTCATCGATGGCATAATAACGAATTCAAAGATGAAAATGGTTACCTCTATCATGGAGCTGATGTAAGTTCTTTCTAGTTAACTGCTCTCCTTCCCCTTCCCCCTTTTCCTCCTCCTCCTCCTCCTCCTCATCATCATCATCATCAACATTATCATCGCCAACATCATTTCTCGTTCAATTTTCTTCTTCTTCTTCTTCTTCTTCTTCTTATTATTATTATTATTATTATTCCTCTTATTATTATTATCATTATTATTATTAAGGTGAAAAGCAAAATTTCCACTGATTATATCACTTCACCCTAACCAGCTATTCGTTTGCTGTCATTTACTATTTTCTCTGTTTCTCTTTTAAGAATGCTTGTGAAGAATTCGATTGTTTAAATGGAGGAACCTGTCAATCCGGATTCACAGTAGAAAGATATCGATGTTTGTGCCCTCCTGGTTTTAGGGGTAAGCGCTGTCAAGCAGGTAAGAAAATAAAAGCGGTAAAATGAAGCCTTTCTTTCACTTAAGATTTGCGGCGTTCGAGAATTGCTTTTCTTAGTATGATTTGCCGTCTTATTAAATCCATCCCGGCACACTTCAACGTTTGGTGGACTCTTTAGCGACGGATTTCAGTAGACATGTTGGGTGGATTTCTGCATAGCGTCAAACTCGGAGAGCGTGTTAGTAACAACCAAAGGATGAATACTATTTTTTTCCTCTACAAACAATTAGGTGATTGAGAATGATCGAGCGGATTATTAGCTTGGTTGCACGAATAGAAAATCTTCGAGAACAAATCTACTGGTTGTCGTCTGAAAGATAAAAAACCGAGGGTCCGATCGAGTGTGAGAAAAAAAAAATTGCCAAAGAGTAATTGCGGCCGGCGACAAGAGGAGTCCGCAATCCTAATCTCCATCACGCCTGCACTGTACGTATTGCAGGCAGCTTCGTTTAGACTTCCACTAAGAATGCAATGGAATGCAGAGTTCGCAATCTGATAACTCTCGTCTGGACCTTCTATGACTCGTTATCTGATTACGCCTGATTTGACTTTATATCACTAAAACTTACGCAAAGGACAGCGTTGGTTAAGCAAGAGCATGTCATACCTTCGCTGTCGTCTCCATTCCGTAACCTTTAGTACATAATATATCTTTGTTGTCACATACTGTCCTGCGTAGAATTGATTCAAGATGCATCTTAACTAAAATTAATTAACATTCAGATATAGACGAATGTTGGTTCAACTCTCACAATTGTAGCAACAATACCATCTGCATTAACACCAAAGGTTCCTTTAACTGTAGTTGCAAACCAGGGTATGGTGGGAATGGCCACAACTGTTCAGGTGGGTGCTTGCGAAGTTTTATATATTTACTTAGGCTCGCCAATCCTTGCAGGGTCACCGTTACAGCCCGCACTGAATTACTGGGGCCCGTAACAGTTCCTTCCCTCTTGAGAAATAGACCAACACACAGTCCGTGGGTTCTTTATCGTCCCAAAGAATTTATTTGTGCCAGGGTTGTGAGATGGGGACAACGATTTATCCGTCCTTATCTGAGAAGATTTCTTCACCGTGTACTTTTTTGAATCTGTTTACGTTCTTAAGTTTTGAGTACTATCGGTTATAAAAAATAAGTAAAGTAAACGGCACACAAGCACAGAAGAGCTGTTATATTATGTAAGCGACTCCTCGAAGTATAGAAAAACAATTTTACTGGTAAAATTCTTTGGGTTTTTTCAAATCCATTTAAAACAATTAGCCTTAGTTTGAGAGGTGACTGATGACATGTTCTGAAATCAGTGCGAGAAAGGAAATGTGTTTTAACCGTAACTGACTATTTAACAATTATTCCTCAAGCCGAATGGGCTCTGAGTCAATAGCCCATGAGACCGAAGGCCGAATGGGCTATTGACTCAGAGGCCATGAGGGCGAGAGGAATAATTGTTTTAGTAAAATCCAACTGGTTGGTCAAAAATATCGAGACAAAACAACTTTAGCTGGCAAAACGCGATTCAGCCGCCATTGTATTGGTTTTCAAAGCCGGCACTTTTCGCTACTAGTAGGCTACAACATGTAGCCGAGTAGTAGCTAAACCAATCAGAACGCAGCATTGATAATACACCACTAGTTGGATTTTACTAAATAATTATATTATACTGGTGGCTATATTGACTACCCTTTTGTTCAGGCAGAACAGATTTAATATTTACTTTAATTATCACTCAGACGCAGACGAATGCCTGAACAACTCTCACAATTGTAGCGAAAATGCCACCTGCACCAACATCGAAGGGTCCTTCAACTGTAGTTGCAAACCAGGGTACATTGGAAATGGCCACAATTGTTCAGGTTGGTTCTTGGAATTCCTGTCTCGCTTTCCGTTAGTTTTGAGACTTCTGGTTCAGTACAATAGGGTTAATGTTCAGCATTGCACTTTTATAAATTGAAGTGAATTAAGGTGACTCGACCCAGTTTTTTGGGTGGCGTACCATCCTACTTTGAAGCTCTCTGGTATCCCCACCTTTACTTTTATCGTAAGTCTAACACATAGAATGGATAACATATAGATCAATCTACAATATAACAGAAAATTTTCGGCGATCGGAGTAAATGTCACGTGGTTATAATGCCACGCCCCTTTGAGGTCTGAGTCGAAAATCTGCTGTTGCCGGCATTTTTTCGTGAAAATCTCTCGGCTACACATACTGCGCATTAGTGCCTTGCGCTGAAGAGAGTTTCAGCAAAATCGCAAAGACCCAATTCGAGAAATTCAGCGGTTTCCAAATTTAGGTCATAATTTATGCGAAAATGATAAGCAAACTTTACACGGATTATATCTAATAAACTATGAGATTCATCTCTTTATTTTGGGCATCGTTATAACAGATGGGTCCTTGCAAGTCAGCAAAACGCTTTAGGGCCTTGTAAATGCGCGCGATTTCGAGCAAAGCAAACATATAGAAATTATAGTTTTCGCTATTTGTTGACGTTTGTCAGCGTTTAAGAGTCCTTCTCACGAAAAAAGCATTTTCTTAAAAATTCGTAGTTTTTTTTCCTTCAAATTTTTTCAGGGCCACAATTGATTAACTAACTACCCGGACTCTGAATTTCATGGTCATTGAAAAACTGTGACATTATCTTCTATAAGCCCAAACTTGAGTAAACATTGAAGATTTTTAGCGTTTTGGCTGAGTTTGTGCTTTGGGAGTTGTCTATTGTTTCTAGTCTGTCATTATACAGCATTCTTGTTCTGCACGCGTGCAATGACCACGCTTGGCTGACTTCCGAATGCTCACCGAGATATTCCCGTCACGAGTTGGTTTAATTATTGGCTTGCATTAAACCTATGAAAAAATGATATTTTTGTAATAGTAAGTAGATTTAGTGTGTAGCACTTCTTGATTTTTTGCAAAGGCACAAGAATTGATTAAAAATTGTTAGTTAAACCTCTATGTATCACGCGATGGCCTGTCTCACTGTACCAAAATTATTATATCTCGGTGAGCATTCGAAAGTCAGCCAAGCGTGGTCATTGCACGCTTGCTGAACAAGAATGCTGTATCATGACAGACTAGAAACAATAGACAACTCCCAAAGCACAAACTCAGCCAAAACGCTAAAAATCTTCAATGTTTACTCGAGTTTGGGCTTATAGAAGATAATGTCACAGTTTTTCAATGACCATGAAATTCAGAGTCCGGGTAGTTAGTTAATCAATTGTGGCCCTGAAAAAAATTTGAAGGAAAAAAAACTACGAATTTTTAAGAAAATGCTTTTTTCGTGAGAAGGACTCTTAAACGCTGACAAACGTCAACAAATAGCGAAAACTATAATTTCTATATGTTTGCTTTGCTCGAAATCGCGCGCATTTACAAGGCCCTAAAGCGTTTTGCTGACTTGCAAGGCCCCATCTGTTATAACGATGCCCAAAATAAAGGGATGAATCTCATAGTTTATTAGATATAATCCGTGTAAAGTTTGCTTATCATTTTCGCATAAATTATGACCTAAATTTGGAAACCGCTGAATTTCTCGAATTGGGTCTTTGCGATTTTGCTGAAACTCTCTTCAGCGCAAGGCACTAATGCGCACTATGTGTAGCCGAGAGATTTTCACGAAAAAATGCCGGCAACAGCAGATTTTCGACTCAGACCTCAAAGGGACGTAGCATTATAACCACGTGACATTTACTCCGATCGCCAAAAATTTTCTGTTACATTGTAGATTGATCTATATGTTATCCATTCTATGTGTTAGACTTACGATAAAAGTAAAGGTGGGGATACCAGAGAGCTTCAAAGTAGGATGGTACGCCACCCAAAAAACTGGGTCGAGTCACCTTAAAGGAAATTGTTACTCGCTCTTTTTGTAATAAATTCATTTATTTGTTCATATATTATTTACTTACTCATTCATGAATCTAACATCTCAGTGTGGATAACGACTCAGAGCTCATCTCTATATATTTGCACAACGCGGAAAGCAAGAGGGAGTAACTATTAACCCCCTATTCTGTACTACGATGGGAGTATAAGATAAGATGGTTGACCGAGATAAACAGTATCCATTTATGATCGCACTTCTTGGAAAAAGAGAGATCCAGCCGACAACTTTTACTAACATTTCTTAGAGGGTGGCTTAGTGGGTGGAAAAATTCTGAAGTCATTCTCAATTACACAACAAACCAGTTTCACTTCGACAAACAGCTCTTGCACAATTTTACTTTGGATAGGAATATTATGATACATAATACGACCAATATGCCTGCCAGGTCAGTCTGTGGACTGATAAAAGCCGATCAAGCTCTTCTTGGCGGGTATAAATGAAGACACTACATCAGATGCATTTACAATGTAGTAACTCTGTCCCAAAACAAACAATAATAATTATAAAAAAACTGGTAGTGCTCAAGGTGATGCATGGTTGAGACGCATATCAGCGAATAATCTACTTAATTCCTTTAGAAAATGTCATTAGTCTCTTAAAGACACTATTATTGCGATGTCCAGTAGTCTTTGGACTACCCTAAAAAGGTTTGGTATTAATCTACACTTTCGTCAATCCCTTTACTACATCATTCCGTCCACCTGGTCCAGGCGATCATCCCATAAAAATGTATGCAGTTTCATCTCGCGTTCCAGTAAGAGAACACCTAATCAGTTCGATCTGCTAAGGTAGATCCTTTGTTCAGCGTTCCTTAACTGAACCGTGCTATGACTCACTTTGACGCTCTCGTTCATTTCGGAATTGTCACGTGGCTTTGCTGCTATTCCTGCATGTTTGCTACAGAGTTAATGGTATTTTTTGTTTGTTTTGACTGGTTTTTTTTTAATGTTATTTTTCCTCTTTCCCTCTGTTCATTATCATTCTAATATGCATGCATGCATGTTTTTTTTTTTTTTTTTAAGAAAGATTAGTTATCCATCCATCCAGCCATCCATTCATTCACTTTTCTACCTATCTACCTTTCTATCTAATCTACCTCCAGGACATGAGAAAAATGAGACTGTTGCTGTGGTATGCAGAGAATAGATTCACTGGCCGTGATATTTTCTCATCCAAAATAACCTTTTTGTATGATCCATGTGTTCTTATTTTCAGAAGTTTCAATAAACTCGACAATATTACATGGAAATCAGTATTATCTCCGACATCTTCACCGTTTTCTTGCTAGTGCTCCAGAGGTTGGGGAGGATTCATCCTGGTTTCTTTGCTACAATGCTACCTCACATGGTTGGGGAGCCAAGACCTTCCATGATAGATGCGACGGTAAAAACAATACTCTGACAATCATACAGAAAGACCAATATGTCTTTGGAGGATACACTGACATTCCTTGGGGTAAGATTTGATGATTAACAATTAATGAATGAGGCTGAGTATATCATGACGAATTATGGAGATCGAGGAGGGTGTTATCCGTCGAGGGCGTAGGCCGAGGCGGATAACACCCTCCGAGATCTCCATAATTCTTCATATGATACGAAAGCCGAAGTCAATAATTGTTTTATTATTCATTCAAAATAATTCCTAGTTTACAAACATAGCTAAAACATGCTTACCTCCATCGATGTTTAGTTCATCCTCGATAGTGTACATTTATGCTTGTCCAGCTCCGCAAATATTCTCCAAATAGCAGATGTCGCTCTCCGAGTTGTCTTCTTGCTTTTTTTGCTGTGTTTTATTATTATTTCGCCTAGTTCCAGCTGTAGTTCTTTCTCTTGAAACGAGTGAAGGTCGGCCATTTTTGTTTTCAACCTATGCCACTGATATTAATATTATAAAGGAAATAAAGGCAGATGTAAAGAATCAACCATAAGAGGACACAGAAACTACTACAATAATTATCAGGAGGGAGAGCTAAAAATGAGCCTGACATACAGGGATATCACGTGACGCCCCCCACCGACTTACATTTGCATGTTCTCTCTTTATACTGTACTGTAACGTTTTTCGACGGCTGCGTCTGGAGAATTACCTCAAAACTACGCGGTGAGGCAAAGCCAACCATTTTAGAACAGTCGGATTGCGCATCGTCTCTTGAATTCTCCTGTGAATCAGTGGATTAAAGCTTTGAGTCATTTGCTTCATTACGCCATCGATTTCGCCTGGTTGAGACATGACCAGAACGAACTAAACTCAGAACGTGAGCTAATAGTCTCTCTTTCCCTCCTCGACCTCTTTTAGCGTCATGTTTTCGATCGTCATGTTTGTCATGTAATCGAACTGGGGAGGTATTCTCGTATCCCGCCATTCAAACAATGCTCGTGTTTGCTGAGATTCACCTGGCACTTCCTTTTGGCTGAAAATGTCTTTACATTTAAATGTAATTATTATTCATTCAAAATATTTCCCCAATTCTGATTGGCTAAAAGCACACTCATAATTCACCATAACCAGTTACTGATGACCAAATTTGGAAGAATGCTGTATTTAACGAGGAAATGACGTCAAAAATGCAGCCCGCTACAGGTTAATGCACCGTTAACCGAGAAGACCTAGGGACGAGGTTGAGTTGTTTTGGTTGTGAAAACAAAAAAGAAAAAAAAAAAGGCCGACACTTCACCCGTTTCAAGAGTAAGAACTACAGCTGGAACTAGGCAAAATAATAGCTACAAACACAGCACCCATTTTATATTCAGAATGACATTTCAAATTGATTTTGATATTTGTATCTTTTGACCATAACTAGGTTATAAGGGGAAAACTGAATAATTGCCTCAAACCCTTTCATCTCCATGGAGAGTGAACTGGGAAAAATTCCCTTTAGACCTTTTACTGTAAATCCTCTATTCAGCCTGCCTCTCCTTAGAGGACTACAACAAGACAACCATGAATGTACCACTTCCTTGGCACAAAAAGGTATTGGTACAAATCATGCTATATGTTGGCAGTAGTCAGTGCGGCATTTCTAGTATGTCTCTCACTCTCTTGAGCCTTGTGCCATGTAATAATTGCCTAAGCATTCAGGAGGGGGTATGGTAGAGGACTGACAGTACAATTTTTTGTGTTTATATAAGAAAAAAACATACACTAAATGAGCTTTGGCGTTTCTAGTAAAGGCCAAGAAAATGCCGGTTTAAAATTAGGCCACGCTATGGGTCAAGGAGTTGAAATTATAGAGGCAATTAAATAATTGAGTCGATGAGTCATGAGTCAAGTGAAAAACTTCAAATATCTCGGATTAACTGCTACTATCTGCTTTAAACAAATACTGGTACATACAGTAAATATAGTGACAAACCTGGATAAACACTTCTTGAAGGGTGGTGGACAAAACACTGACCCACACTTCATGGAGATACCCTAAAATGGACTACACTGCTGAAGTTTAGTGATTAGGGTTAGGAAACTGAGTGAATGAAGTGTTAGGTCAGTTTTCCCAGTGTAAGGACCCTAAATGGAACCTGATTCACTCAGTTTCCTAACCCTAATCACTTAACTTCAGTGGCATAGTTCATTTTAGGGTAGTCATTGGGGTAGTTCATGGAATGGGGGGTCAGTGTTTTGTCCACCACCTTCTTGAAGTCAGTGCTTAACCCTGCTTTCAATGCCAAAGGCCTGACCTTAAACGATTCATAACTCATCACCCAATGACTTTAATATAACACTAGCAACAACAACAAGCTTTCCCAGTTATAAAAAATTGTAAAAAACAAGTTTTAACCGTTAGTTTTAAATACTAATAGCTGTACAAAGTTTGAGTCAAGCACAGAACGCGAGAACACTTTATGTACATGCATTAATAAATTCCACGTTTATTTCTCATTACAATGCCTGCGAGTTATTTACCAAGCATTCTCAAAACAGGGCATATAATGGCTTGGACAGAGGAGGATCGAATAGTATCCCATGATGCATTTTTCCAGAAGCATCACGCAATATCGTAGTCATAGCAGATTCCATCTTGAAATAAGGTCGTTTTCTCGTCGGCTTTTTTCTCACTCGATTTCCAGTAAAAGTAGAAAAATTACATTATTTCGTTATTTGACATGATTTCTCCGATTTGCAATGGCTTAAGAGCGAAGTTTCCACTTAGAAACATTTATTTTCACGGTTTCAATTAGTCTTCCCATCACAAAGTGTTCAGTGACCCACAACCAGGTCATGAATATTCGAGAATTTTTGGAATATATGTTGAAATCTTCCAAATGTGGGCCTCACGCCAGCAAAATGAAGTCCTGAATATTGTACAGGCCAAGAAGTACCCAGAAGTACCCACATTTTGAAGACTTTTTTGTCGACCAAAGATGGCTGAAATTTCGAATCTTTTATCACATTTCAACGCCATGTGTCATAATATATGTGTAAAGCCTGATGAAAGCTACAATATGTTGGGCGCTTTTGAGAGCGCTTTATGCCGAAGCAATCACTTTGTATTTTCAAAGAGGTTATTTTCAGAAGGAATTTGACTATAATTATTTCAATTCGAAGAAGGAGCGGTGTATAACCAGTATAACGGTGTGTTTCAGTGTGAAAAGAACCCAAAGAAAGGTACAACGCTGCATGCAAGCCGGCACAACGTAAACTGAAGCCTGCTCAGAATTTGAAAAAGAAACATCAGAAACTTTATTTATTCAAAAGAACAGATCAGTATTCTGGCCAGGAAATTTCCTTGAAGATTGCTTGACTCTGTACAGGGTAGACTGTGCTTCAGCGAATTGTTTGTCGCATCGATAGGTTAAATTTTATTTGTAACTGCCATTGTAAACTTCAGCTCCTTTGAGCGCGATGCTGTAATAAATTCTCCTTTGGTAATTAGCTTCACAGCGTAGCGGATGTTTTGTTGGAACCACTTTATAGATCAGTCATAGTTTTGGTTCTCCTCTGGCCTGGGTTCTCCTAGTGAACCCAGCGAAGCTTATCAATTGCGAGTCTTATAATTTGTGTTTACAGTGCGACCGAGCGCAGCACAAGTAGTTCTCGACAGATCAGTGAAATACATGTAAAACCCTTCTCAGTCAAAGCAACGCTGAAATTCTCCTTTAAAGCACAGTGAATATAAGCCAACTCGATAATCTCAAAAGCAGAAGCTGCTGAACCGAAACATGTTTGGAAACCATCCACATCGAGCGCTGCCATTCGATGTTCACTTCGCGCGAGCTGAAGATTACTGATCATGATGTGACGTACGCAGTGATAATATAACATGAATCGAGGTGCATCATGGGATACTATTCGATCGTCGTCTGGGGCTTGGATAAAACCTTTACTCTCCAAGAGTTTGTCTGAGTGGGAAAAAGAACATTCAGGGGGACAAACAGGCAGGATTAAGCGACGGTCTAAAGTAAACGGAGTAATCCAGGAGTAATGTGAGTGTGTCAGGTGTCTCGAAAACTAAGACTTAAGACCTTATCATATTGTAAATGAAACAGGTTGAATATCGAAAAAACATACCACCTGCTCAAAACGTAAACGTAAAATGTGAGTCTGATTTGCAATTTCGTCCCCACCTGATTTCAACCAAGGCACGAATTCCTTTCTTTGTCTTCTTCTTTCTCTCTGTCGTTTTCTGGACCAGCATTTTGGATTTTTGTGGAGGTTTCCGCTGACAACTCGTTCCCAGACTTCCGTTCCCCGTTCCCCGCTCCCCGCTCCCCGCTCCCCGCTCCCCGTTCCCCGTTTTAGTAACATCCGCAGATAAAATAGAAAATACATTTTTGGCGGCATCCTACCTGGAATGAGATTATAACACCTAAATGTTTATTCTGATTGATATCAGAGAGGGATCAATTTTCTCTAACAATAGGACTTTGACAGGTAACATGTAACAGGAACAAACTTTCGCGGCAAGCAAGGGAACAGTTTAATTCTCCGTTGGAAAACTTCCACTCTTTTACACCACGAGAAGCACGGTTTAATTCTTTCTCGAGCAAAAGTTTTGCCTCTCCTTCGATCTTTCTTGTATGATCCGCCCAGGCGTTTTTGTCGATCGGCGCCAGGCCAAGGAAACTAAAAAAACTTTGAATCCGCCGAATGTCCACCACCGATTGCTTGAAGGCCAAGAACTGAGGCCCGGTTTATTTCAAACGCTCTGCTCTTCTCGGAAGAATTAAAAACAGAATTTGTCTCGTGCAACGGACGGCTTTTATTCTCGCACTGGATTCTCCAGGTAGAACCAAGTCCATGCTTAGTCGCTACATTTTCCATGACTTGGACTCTTCCCTGGCAAAATCGAAAAGATACAGACTCGTCCAGTTTCTCAAGCAGCTTTTTGCTCGATACGATAGCTCGACCGCTTATTGTTTTCCACGTTCCATCAGCAGGTGGGGTCGATGAGCTTAATTGGCTTTCTTCATCTGGCTCTTCAAGCTGGATTTTGGAGCCGCTTGCACTGTCAGCAACTGCAGCATTTTCGCTTTTCTGAATATCCAACTCCTCGGGCCACTTCTCTTGCTGATAAAATGAGCCTTTGTCGCGCTCTGCCAATTTTGCGGCCCATTCTTTGTCAAACTCGCTCTTCGATTTCTTTTTCGCTCTCGGTTTCGATGACGAAATTTTCTATTTTTTAGGCGGCATACGCTAAATATCCACGGAGAATACTAAAGTCTATAAACAACAGGAAGACAATTCGCACGTGTTGTGTCGAAGCACGCACTCGGTATCACGTTTCTTGTTCACAGCCAAGTTAATTGATATTTGACACGGGTATGACAGATCTTGTCAACGATCAATTAAGATAATTAATGAGAAAAAATCTTTTACCCCCGATATCTTTCGACAGAAATAATATTTTCTTCTAATTTTTTTTAAAAGAAAGCTCTCAAGCATATCTATTTGAAAACGTTGAAACCTCAAATATGGAAAAATGGCAATTTTAAGGGTGGCTGATACCTTAAAGGCATCTGACGACGCTCGTTTGTTGAACCAATCTTGGAGCCTGACAAAAAGCATGGAGAAATCTTTAGATACATGCAACTCGCGAATACTACTTATAGCGCAAAAACAACATACTACGAACAAAGAACTTTACAGCGATTTATAAACACTAAATGAAAGGACCAGAGAGGCTTGTCATCCAGAGAAAGCGGCATCCAAAGTTGTGCTGTAGAGGCCAGCAAGAAAAACCGTTAACCGTGGAAGAAGAACTGAAGACACTACTTTTTATTGACAACCTGATGAAGGACGCTGATCTGGAATCAGCTTCAGAAATCAAACTACAATAACAGACAAGACAGCGCAAGGGGCGGCAACCTTGTTAGCAAAGTTCAGGGGACTTCCCGACCGAAGTGAGATGGTGAGGTGATCGTAGATTTTGATGAAAATTCAGATGTCAAGTAAATTTGGTACAGTTTTTCTTGTCATTGTCGGTTACCGTTATCTCAATGATTCTTCGCGAAGCGAGCCATCCGAGGAGCGAGATAATAATTTTTTCGACATTCACATTGCGCGAGAAATGTACGTGAATGTACATGGACCGTTGCCTAGTCCCTGAACGGCGTTTTCCCAGTCCCTCTCGGTCAATTCACTTTGCTTGGACCACACGGCCTGAAACGCTTTGGCCGCGCGGAATAATGAGGCCTAGGGACTAGGCAACGTGGACCGCACAGCGAGGAAGAAACACGACTCAGATTCATATGCAACTCGCGACGCCACAATCGATGACGTCACTGCGACTGCCAAGCAGATATATGATATATCTGGTTGGCAGTCCCAGTAACGTCATCGATTGTGGCGTCGAGTTGCATCAAGGTTTCTAAGCAACGCGCCTTCCACTGGCTACAAAGGCCAAAATGTTCGCTCATCCTTTTTGGAAAATGTTTACTGTTGGTGAATCACGACCGATTCTCCTCATGCAAATAATGTATAACGCCGTAAAGAAACTTGGCGACGGTCTTGCGTCAAGACACTTAACGGCTTTGTAGGCCATACATGTATATTCTTCAAATCTGATGTGCTTATCTTATTTTCCTCGAATATCTCTTTTAATTCTTGATAAATACAGCTCTCCCAGCTTCTGACAGCGTCTATCAACAGAATCTTAAGTCCAAAAACCTTTAAATATTATTATCTCCCCCCTCCGTTTTCTGATTTCGTTTTGTCTTTTTTAACCATATTGTTTTTACCTATTGGCTGGTTTCAATTTGTTTGTACTGCTGCCCATTTACGCCTTCGCGAGGTGTTGCGATAAAAATATTTCTAGAAGTAACAATAATCAGATTAACAATGACGTCATCGTAGACATAGCCTATTTTACTGTCTTCTGAAAGGAAAATATTCATGGTAACAAATGTGTTAATTAAAATATAACAAAAAAAAAGCATGAAGTATTTTTAATTATTTGAAATTCTTATTTCATGTTTTTTGTTTTGTTTTGTTTTGTTAGAATCCAGTGGTGGATTTGGCGAAACCCCCAACGCGTTTATCTTTTCTCTCAACAATTTTAAAGGGCTGGCACCGTTTGTGAGCAAGGTAAAGGAAGAGAAGACAAAAAAGGCCATCTACAGGAGTTTAAATACTGGTCCATTGTTTGGTCAGGACCTTTTCATTTATCTTGACGCCGGATTAGTGAAGCACTCAAAAGCAGTCTTGGGCAGGTACTACTCTGTTCCAGCTTCAGTGAAGAACAACCCGGCAATCCTGATGTTCACTGGTGAACAGAACTTCTCACCTGATGAGGTGGAGGTGTTTTATCTTGACCCATTCATGCAAGATAACAAGAACTGAGTTTAACTGAAAGCGGAGAGATGCATTTAATATAACCCAGACTTCCAATCAATTCCTTTTTAGTTTCTCTTTCTTTCTTTTCTTTTTTTTTTTTTATAAATAGAACATAATTAATTTCTGGAATTAGGAAATAATGTAAGGTTGTCAAAAGAAACCTTCATAGCAAAAAGCTCAACGTCAGCCTTCAAATTCTGAAAATTTAATTGTCTAAATCTGCAGTAAGAATTGGGTCATTAAATGCTTGCCTATAGCTTATTTTTTGGACATGGATGTCAGAGTAGGCTGTTTAGGATACAGGCTCCGGATTTAGTAATGCACATTTCCAGGCACTTTTCTTGCTCAGACAACTGTCGCCGATCAACTTCATCAAGGCTTAAAAGGAGCATGCACTGCTCATTACAACACTGTAATCGCTCGAGTAACTAAACAAATGTTCACAAACGTGAAAACAAACAAAAAAAAAATAAACGGTCTGTTCTATAAATCATAAGTAAAAAACAACTATAAAATGGAAACCCTGTGTGCCAGAGAGTGTATGCTTTCTCAACGTCGCCTGAGTATGGCCAATGTTGCTGCAAATCGCCCTGCGACGCATCCTACTAGCATGTTTTACTTGTATCTAAAGTCAAGTGTTCAGTTATTTACGACACAATTTTGTTTGATCTACGTCACAGCTCCTTTGTTTCCAGGACGCTTCCGAAAGAAGACTAATTCATGATGTGCCAGAATAGCACTAAATTTGAACGTTCACATTCAAAAAATCACATTGTGCTCATATGGCAAAAACATGTGATTTTTTCGGGAAGGCTATCGTAATAATGCGTACTTTCAATTAAAAAATGAAAATGTTCTCGTAGTAATAAGTACTTTTAATTAAAAAAATGTTGTTTAGTTTATGGGCACTTTAAGAAGTGATGCACTGCATTAAAAAGATAAGCCTACAAAGTGCAATAGTTAAGCCTCTTCAACAAGGGGCATAGGATGGTTTATGGGGCCCCGTCGCGCGTTCCTGCCCCACGTTTTGAGGGTAGGCTTTGTATGGCTTTCTTGTCAACTCTCATCCTACATCTGTATTTGCAGACGTAACACAAAGGGTTGAAATCTCAGGATAGAATTTTCCCTGCTAGCGTTTGTCATTGACTTAGGTGTAGTTACTAGATTTTTGATATATAGTTTAGCACATATTTCAGTACAATTTATTAATTCCTATACGTAAGCAACATTAATTGCGATATATTCAGTCCATTTATATTATCCCAACATTTTGTACTTTTATGATAATTATCCAATATAACTTGCCACAGTATTTATTCCAGGCCATCAGATATTCATCTGATATCATTTTGCATTTTCATCACTTAATTTAATGTGTTTCGATGCAGTTTTATTCACACTGAAATGCACTGAGAAAACAGGTTAGTTTTCAGGATTGCAAGAAAGAAAATACACCAAAGTTTCTAAGCAGCGAATTCTACTTAAGATTAATTTGAGTTATTTAGAACTTTTGAATTAAATAGCATATCAGGGTTATTAAAGGGTTTGGTTTGAAATGTATTTGGTTTGAAATATACTAACTTTTATTTGAATTCAAACGTACACAATTGTTTTATTTTTCACGCAGGCTATTCGCTAAACACCAAACTTTACGTTCCTTGTGTCGGATTTTCAGTAGCAGAGGTTTAGATCACTCAAAATTCGGCCTTTATAGATTTCAGACTCTTTTTTGTTAATTGTCGTCATAGTGATATCGATTATACTTGAAACTGCATTTTGACAAACTCTATTTCATAGTCAATCACTGGTGAAGGACAAGGATATTAAATAACTGTTAAGGCGATTAAAAAATATCGGTATGGTCTCCCGAGAACTCGAAAACTGCATCGAAACACTTTAATTAACTTAAATTGTTTAGAAATATTATAATTTTTGATAACAGTCGCTCGCGATAGTTATTTGATTATCAAGTAAAGCGAGACAAAGGAGGAAACGGAAAGGGAAAAAAAAAATGTTTTGCCTTCCCATTACCCCTTGCTATTGCTCGTTTCCATTATTCTCCACACAGGACAAGGACTGCGCTATGCAGAACCTTGAAAAAAGCCTGCGTACGAGGCAGTAGAGTTACTACTGGGTGTGGGGTGTTACTGATCTTCATCCATTACCTTTTGTTATAGTTTTACTTAATACCTGTTCCCGAGGAAAACAACATTTACTGTTTCTCGAGGGAACAGTCTTTAAGTGATCTGTTATATGGCTGAAAATTTTGAAGCTGGAAAACATTCTTTAAACCTCGCCGTAACAGCGATCGTCGGTCAACATTCGCGAGTAACAGTGCACTGTTACCCCTGACGTCATAGATTTTGCAATGTTGCCCGCTCAGAGATTTTGGCGGGAAACAGTTTCATTGTTAGCTGCGATGTCACCTCGAAATAACCAAAGTAACCAATGAGAGCGCGCGCTGAAAGAAAAAAAATTTCCAGCTACATAAAACTTGAAAACGTTTAAGGGCGATAGCCAAGTGGATATAAAGTAAAATTGACTATATTGCACTATGGCAACTATAATGTAATTTATTTAAAACACTCATAAAGTCTGGCACCTTTTCTATCGATTACGTGTACTATTTAAGACACGTTTGTGCGCACACTATTATAGAGCAAAAAAAAGTAAAATATATACTGTCCAGCGCAAATAAAGAGAAAAATGGATTAACAAAATTGCGAGAGGGATTCTTTGGGTCACTTGGATTGCGAGCTTTGTATATAGTATTGATTATTCAAAGTTAAAAACATCACGGCCAGATACATCATTTCTTTATCATATCATGAAGTCATTTTATAAGTTAAAGGTCGAGTACATGGATGATCGTCCGGGTGAACGAAGTCCTAAATAGGACTGTTGTTGTTAACAGTGACAGAGGTTCCGACAACCTGTGCGGTAGTCATCCTCAGAGTCAAAGTGAGTTGTATCACGTCAGTTGTAGGTATTAAACTCGGGATATTGACCTGATTGGTCAATTAAGTCTTGATCTTATTGGTCGTATGTCAGTTAAGCCGTGATGTTATTGGCTATGAAGACTCGTAATGTCATCGGTGCATTTCGATCCATCTATTGTCACAGTTAAACAGTCGTTTAACTGCTCAGTCTTTCGAAAGATTTAGGAGGACGAAGTGTCGTAGTGAAAAACAAATGAAAGCGATGGCTGTATTTGATTAGAGTAGGAACCTTAACACCTGCCTTAATTTTGTTAGTGAAAAAGGGACTTTGCAGTGTGTGTTTTTGAAGATAACTGCCGACATCGTCCTCGCCGCGTTTTAAAGCAGGTATCATTATATTTTTAAATTTTTGTAGACTTTGCAATGATTTTCCTGAGACGAATAGGCCCTTTTTAGAACTGTTGCTTGTTATCACTTAGCAACGGCTCGCGAGATGGCAAGCCATCCAAGCGTTCATCCACATCACAAAGCTTAGAGTGCGATCGCGGAAAGGCTTCCTGGGGAATTGAAAGGTAAAGCTGTGTTAAATAGGCGTTTCCGCCTTTTTTTTTTAACAACGTTTCCTTTTTGTTTAATATTTTTATTCCGTATATTTTCCTATTTTGAGTTTGGTATTTATGAATTTTCGACCATTTGCCGGGACGCACGTACGTATTACCGAACAGGAAGCTATACCCCCAAACCATATAAGCCTAAAACCGTGCCTTTCCTGAGACCCTAACATCTACGTTCTTTGTAGTCAAGGTAGGAACGCAGAATGACGGATCAAGGTGTAAGACGACTTGTTCCCCTCCTTTTTTTTTGCTGGAGTTGCGTGGTTGGCTTAGGAAAACTGCTAACAAAAACGATAACCCCATTTTTACATATAATTATATATAAATATTCAACTGATAACTTTATTTTATTCTACTCGAGATAAAATTCCATAGCAATGTCACCGTCTTTTGTTGGGGAACATCGACGTACCTTTAAAGAAATGACCATGCTGCAACTTTGAACTGTAATTCCTATATCTTTCAGTTCGTCTTACAGACCCTGTGCATAATACAGTGGAACCTCAATTTAACGAACCACCACAAAAGGAATCCTCGAGATAACAAACGGTTATCTATACCCCAATAATAGTAGAATACCAATGAAAAATAACAAAACCTCGTTATAAATTTATGTTTTGGGTGAATGAATGCGTTATAACGAACAAATTTTGTCAGTCCCTTCGGCCTTGGCCCTTCGTTAAATCGAGGTTCCACTTTAACCCATTCGCTCCTGGAGATTTTGCCGAAAAACGCGTTTTGAAGCTAGTCGAGTGGTTTTCTGGTCACTTTCGTGCTATAAAGAGCTAAAACTTACCACAAACCGGTTAACAGGTCGTATTCTTGGCGGCCTTCTGATCCAGATGCAAAATATCAGCTTGCGAAGTTCGGGCATGCGCAGAAAGCAAAATTTCGAGATTTCTCTCCTCCCTTCTTTTTTCGCTTTTCTTGCCTCAATTTTTTTTTCTCTTGCTGGGCATTTAGTAGGCTTCATTTTGGTGGGAAGAGTTTTTAGAATCTTAGGATTAGGTGAAAGGAAAGGTAGGTGGGCAATGGAACAAGATTTTCATGAAGATTTTCAGGTCAATGTCACGTGGTTTTTTGCTTCTTTCTCCGGTGTCCTAGACTGAATTGTGCTCATTCTGGTATGGTTTGAAAGATCTCTTCACTCTACACAAGATAGCGAAGAAAGTTGTCCTTGACCGTTAAAACTGATGACGTCACAAAGGGCAGAAAGGACCTGGATCCGCACGGGCGGTTACAGGCGGTTCAGGGGCGAATGGGTTAATGCATTTTCGTTTGACAAGATACATATTTTTACGCGTTTTGGCCTTGCGTTCACACTGCAGCGATCAAACGAAGGTTTAAGAGAACGCTATCGGAAGGGGAAGATCTGATTGGTCCGTTTTTGACATCTCAACACCAGAGGAGCCATAGGGGGTTCTTGGGGCGGAATTCCAATTTATGAGACGTCAGTGCAAGCTCTCTCCCCCCCTCCCCACCTTTTTCTCTCCCCCACCCCCCGCATCCCCGGGAGGGCTTGCTCGCAAACGAAATGCAGGTCCAAGAATACCCTAAAAGGCAATTATAGACACAGAACTCCTGATGGGTTTTTGCCAGCGAAAGTTAAGGAAAGCTAGGGTTTTATCATTATAGCGAATTGGTGTGGAAGAGTCCTTAGTTTGCTATATTACTATAAAACTTCTAACACATATATAGATCTTCTGTTTTGCAAAAGCGCGTGCCCGCATGTTCACCACGGCATGCAGGCGTTACAGGTGAAGAACTAGAAATACGTGTTTGGCGGAACCTCGCGCAGTTCGTTGGGGGATGGGAGAGCGGCACAGAACTGGAGTAGCGTCGGCTTGGTCATTTTATTTTAACAATTGTTCCTCGAGCCCGAATGGGCTATTGACTCAGAGGCCATGAGGGCGAGAGGAATAATTGTTTTGGTAAAATCCAACTAGTTGATAAAAAATATCGAGAATAAAAAATTTTAGCTAGTTAAAGCTAGACTTAAATCCTTTTTTGCCGCCAAAAAGCGCGCGCTTTTCGCTACTAGTGGGCTATGACATATAGCCTAGTAGTAGCTCAACCAATCAGAACGCAGCATTGATAATAGACCACTAGCTGGATCTTACTAATCTCTAATATAAATGTATCACGCTGTGCTACGTCTGTTGCTGAAGAAACGCCACACGTTTGAAATTCTTTCAATATAAACACAGGAAACCCAGTTCCACCTTCAAAAATATTGATGAGAGTGTAATTGGGTAAGAGACGCGCCAAGCAGCAGAATATATCAGTCATTGGTCTATTCAAGTTAGCTGGACGGCATGAGAAAATGGATGACATTTTCGTATACCACGAATGTCAGAGCACACGCTGGAGTCACTCTGTAAAAACAAAAACAAACAAACGTAATCACAAACAACGTGTCTCGTGCCTTTTAATATGTTTGTTTGTTTTTTCATGTGCCTTTCCTATACGTTCTGTCTAGCTGTTCGTTTAACTGTATTAGCAAGCTGTTTCCAAAGCTCCGAACTTCCCTGCATACAGTACAAACATTGTAATAGTCATCTTTAACAAGTGGCCACCTTTATTAAGCGACCTCAGCCACCCCTTTTGTTTTGCCTTTCTTGTTATTTTTGCCTGTGTTAACTAGCCGCAACCCGTAAATGAAGAAAATAATGAAGGAATGAGACATTTCGGTGTGAGCGTCAGGGCACGCAAACACTGTCTGGTTGGCCGGCAGGATAACGGATAGTGCTTTATCATAACGGTGAGTTTATTTCCCCGTTACGGCTACAAGTTAGCAACTTTGTTGAAAGAATAGAAAGTGTAAGATCAATACAGATCAGGGTCGCCCTGGTATAGTTCGCCTGAAAGGACGTTGATTGCTTTATAGTTTGATAGAATGAAGAATTGAATGAAGTGTTCTTCTATGAAGACTATCAGTTAGTTGCGTTTCGACGGCCACATAGTGGGTAATTTTTGTGATATTTTATTGAGCGACCACCTTCATTAGGCGGCAAGTCTCTTAAATACCGGTCGAGGGTGACCATTATAACCAGGTCAAACTACAGTTATCATTTTCTATTATCATTTCAACTTTCCATGCCTATTTTTGTGTGTTGTTTGGTTTGTCTGTTTCTCGTATGAGCCTTATTTCAGCCAAATAAAGCAGTTGGTATGCAGCATGTGGGAGGCCCGGGTTTAAATCCCGGCCGGTCACAGAACAGAGTTCATTATCAAAAGAAAATGCCACTCTACTGTCTGTTTAAGACCTTGCCCCAGACCAGATGATCGGGAAGTGGCGCTGATCGGAAAAGGCAATCATAATATCGCGGATTTGATTATAGTCACATAGATATCTGTGCGCTATACATTCTTAAATTATTATCATTATTTCTAAGCCTTTGGCCTTACTTCCTTCATCCTTCCTCTCATTAATAGTTCATCAAAAGTGGACGAATAGTACTGAACCTTCGTTTTGAGCCGAATTTTCGTCCCATTTCGTCTCATTGCGCGAAATTTCGCCGACAATAGATGCACCGAAATTTTACCGATATTCCCTCTCGAAATTCGTGAATTTTGACGAATTTCGGAGAAGTTTGATATCATTACTTTCGCATAGTGTTGTAAAACAACCAACTGCCACTATAGTTGACAAAGAATAGGAAATGTTTCCCAGGTGGTGTGGTCTACCGCCTCTTTTGTTTCACTAATCATACATAGTACGGGGTGGGAGGATAACAGTAAGCTGATGAATAGACCAATAGCAACGGGCAGTGGCGTCCTCGTATGATGCCTTAAGAGTACTTTTTTTTTAAGCGCAGTTGTGTGAAGAACTTCATCGATATTTCACGTGTGAAGACCGAACTGTTAAAGAGGTCCTTTTATCCATGACATTTACATTATAGTTCTGGGCCCGGTTGATTAAATGTTCTATAGAACAATCCACTGGATAAATCACTATCCAGTGTGAATACGTATTATGGATGCCAACTGCGTTATCTGCTGAATGGTGACTTATACAGTGGATAGCGTTATCTACCTTTTGAATAACTAGGGCCTGCCAATTACTCACTGTATCCAGACAGGTTAAAACCTGGGAGCTCTTTTGTTGGGGATCTCACCTGAGAACATTAGGAACCAATCCTTTATAAAATCCACTCACTCCTTCGTATCTAGAAAGTCGACAAAAAAGCTAATGTCAGAAGGCGACTGTTTAAGGTATAAATCTTGGAGCGCTGGAAAATTTCACTTTCAAAAACTGCTTTCAACAAAAAAGAAAATCGACGAAGCGAGTCCCTCATCTCACCTAAAAGTTTTACGTATAACGTCCACTGCTCCATTGTATTCGGCCATCGTGTATTGATTCTACAAAACACAACAAAACAAACCAATTAAAAAGCCAAAGGAGTAAAAAACTTTAAATTCTGTATACAATATCAACATTTAAAGTGCTGGGTAGTAACCTCTAGGGAGTTGGCTGCTTGGAACTCGGAGGCGCACAGAGCTTTCTTTTGTTTTGGGAAGAGTAGGATACAAAGGGTTGCTGGGCATGCTGCTATCATAGTGGGTAGAGTCGGAACAAAAAGGTAACGTCCTGATTACAACTCCCTCGCTCTTTTGACGCTGCTTATGACTCCGAGTTTTGATGGGTTGTAGGCGTTTTAACGACTGCTCTTACGACTTTAACCCAGACTCTGTCGCTATAGAAAAAGAGCTGTAAGTTTGAATGCGTTCATAATTATAACTTAATAGGCCCTTTGCAGCTAGCCATTCACGTGGTACAAAAAAAGGTAATGCTGGAGAGCATTACGAATCGCACCGGGAGAAGACAAACAAAGGGAAATGATGTGAACATTTAGACTTGCCACAAGTCCACTGTGCGAAGCGAGCGAAAGAGAAATCGCAAGACGAGCGCCAACTGACCACCGAACAAGCAGATACCGGAAACGGAATTCAGAAAGTCTAGTGAGCCTCTTGTTTGTCTTGTCTCAGTGTGTCCCTTACTCTCCAGCATGGTGGTTTTGTACCACGTGAATCACTAGCTGAAAAGTGCCTGTTGGAATTAATCTTGTGGACATAACCTTACACTAAGAGATAAAAAGTAGGAGGTCTGTTTACCTGAAGTCTTGATCTGACTACTTGATACGGATACGTAGCAGTGGCAGCGAAGATCTTTGATAATGATGCCATTATCAAGTACTCTGTTGAACTCTAAAAGGAGGAAGAAACAATGCATACTAAGGGTCTGTTTTAGCGTAGTCTTGATATAAAAACAACTCTCTACTTGCTAATCCGTAGACGGTCCAGTCCTTAACCGTCAATCCCAGGAATATCGATGCGGAGAATGACGATAAAACTTTGAACATTGATAATCATGACATCAGGAAAACAGAGCAAATGAAACTACTAGGAGTCTAAATTGACGAGAATCTTAACTTTTCGGGTCATATTAGCGAGTTATGTACGAGAACTAGTCAAAAAGTAGGAAAGCTTGTACGTCTGCGAAACCTTATACCTTGTAACGCGCGCGAAATTAATGTCATACAAGACGTCCATCTTGCCATAATTAACTTACTGTCATTCAGTATGGAAAATCTGCAGATCACCCGATAGCAGAAAAATCGGGCAGTATATAAATCTCAAACTGAGGCGTACGAGGGACTCCTCAATCGCGCCAAGCTGCCTACGCCTTATAACAGGCGTTTGCAAGACACTGCAACACTAATGTATAAAATAAAATACAGGGTGGCTCACAGGTGTGTATCTGAGTTATTCACGATCAAAAGTAGACACCAAAGCCTAAGAAACTGTGAACTACCCCGCTTTGATATAGTGGGCTATGGGAGGTATTCCCTACGCTACAGTGTACGAAGGACCTTTCATTTGGTCAAAGGTCAGTAGCGAGCTCAGAAACTTGAGAAGCCTCAAAGCATTCAAGAAACATATACGCGGTGTGAACCTTTCGAGCAATATAGATAATAACAGTAACTGCTGTGACCTGTGTAAATTTTGAGTCGTGGACATTTGCATATAGTTTTAGATTTTAGCTAAGATCATTAATTTAAAAGTCATCCAATATATTAGTGAGCCAGCACGTAGGAAAGTGCCCCCAGTTAGCTAACTGTTCAGCTAAATACATCTGAGAGGACGAGGCCGAGATCCCGGTTGCTCGAGCCGAGATCTCGGCAAGCGGGTCAGCCCACCTTCTCGTAAAAACACAAAATTCACTAACAGGTGTGTCTTAAGCTAAAGATAGGTCGAGATAGAAGGAGAATATCAAAAGGCTGGGCCGATGGTTTTAGTTTGACAGGGCTCAAAAACCACTGACTGTGGTTTGCTCACACCTTGAAGAAGGGCTTTAACAGTTTTCTTATTATTCAATGACCTGTTAGTATAAGTGAACAGCTCCATTAATTCTGGCAGAGAGAGAGACTGCTGGTAGCCTATCCAGACATGCCAGAGTCAATATTTAGGAATCTTTTAAGTTGACTGGTCGGTAAAGAGGGGACCAATGTTTTAAAATTTAGCAGTGCTATTTAAGAAAAATCAATCATGTTCTTGGTGTTCAAAGGTTACATGTATCATATACATCAGCGAGTGAACCGTCACAATTTTTCTCGTGACGATGTGCCCTTTACGGAAAAAAAAGGCACTGTTCCAGCGGGGAAGGGGATACTTTTGAAAATTACAGTGGGAGTGTGCAGCATGCTTCCTGAAAGCCTAACCCTGCCTAAGACCAAAATACGTGATTTGCCCTGCCTTACGTCAACTTTCAAGAGACGAGTGATAGAAAGGAACATAACATATTCAAGAGTCTTGTTTGAGAGAGGAAAAGCTTACTCTGTTTCACTCTAAAAAGGGGTCAACAGCCATACCCTTTACAATCTAAGCCGTACAATTTAACAGTATATAGCTTATACTAGGTCGGTATCACTTTTCCTAGCAAACTGCGAAATCTTCACATTCTTAAAATAAGCAGCAACAAACAGAAAAACCCTCTCAAGCAGAGAATGCAAAAACAGCATGCTAGGTAATTATACAATCACATCCTGTTGTGATAATGAAAATCTATAGTTTCTGTACTGACAAGTGTACATCCTGGCTCGTGAACGAAACGTAAGTTATGATCAATGTGAACAACCACTTGAGACTGACTTGTTAACTTACCAATTTTTTATTGATTGGTGTACCAAAGTAATGACTGTAGCCTTTCTTAAGTTCTTCATAAGCCATGAACTGTAGAGCACCATGTGACACACCAAACAGTCCGGGGACGTAACCCTATTGAACAAAATACTGTGTACATGTAGCTGACATTCATCGCGCTAAAACATTTCAAGTGGACTAATTTTGTAATTTGCACCATTTGCACTGAATCAGGCTCTAGTTGCTCAAAAGGTCGATAACGCTATCCACCAGGCCCCAGTTTCTTTCCTAAGGTTGATAACACTATCCACCGGAAAAATCCTTACCCACTGGATGGCGGAATTAGTTTTCCTCACACTCATTTACTGGATAATGATTAGACTGTTCACAGTCCTCTATTTTTCCGTAAGATCATCGAGATCAAGCGCTTTGCGTTACGGGCTGCCATCTTGCATGAGTGTCAAAAACTACTTAACACCGGACGCCCGCCCCCTCGGTACATTTGAAAAACAAGATAGCTGTGACGGTAAGACGCGGTATATCTAAACGATCTCACAAAAAAATAGGGGACTGTGAACAGTCTAGATAATGATTTATCTGGTGGATAGCGCTATCCGACGCTTGGAAAACTAGAACCAAACATCAGAAGCTTTAGCAACGACGACCGCGTGAATTTAAGATAAAACAACAGAAAAAATAAAATCGTCATCACTCGTTTACGGCCCTCACAAAACGTGAAATTAGGCACTTTTCATGTCATAGTCGTGCGGTAGCGGCAAAGAAATGTTCAAGAAACTGTGCAGAGTTGTTGCTTTTTCCACCGTAAAACCTGTAATTGTTTCTAAACGTTCTTGTTGCCCTATTCACCGTGATTGCGTAAATGTCGTCATACTGAGGACGCCGTTTACGTCAAGCAACATTACATAGCATGGCAACTGACTTACTTTGTATAATCCTCGGAGTCCCTCGTGTCTCCAAAGTTTAAAAAGGGCATCTAAAAAGTAAGAATTACGAAATGATTTTATAATAAACACAAATACATGTATGATCTATGGCTCTCTAAATCAAGGTCACACAGACATTGTGTCAGACAAATAACTGTAATAGGAGGAACTCGTTCTTTTACCACTACAACAAGTAAATGGAAAACGGCTTTCCGTGTCCCTTTATTGGAAAATTTCCGAGAGTAACGGAACATCTGAAAAGGTGGCCCTGTTTTTCCGGACGAAATAAATTATTCCAAACAGTAGACTGCTTGCAGGCCGCCTTTTCTCCTAAAATCCGTCTAGTTCTTATCTCATCCAGCGCGATTGCAAACCACGACGTTATTATTACAATAAACTTTGCAACGAAAAATAAGAGACTGCTCGCAATCTACCCAAACGGAGATTCGTGCTCCATTTGTTAAAACTTATCTTTGATACCAGTTTCAGGCCTTCGCGGTTGTTTTTCGGTAAGTGGAACTGATTTGTAAAACAAATAGTAAACCGTATTCCGGAATGAAATTTACTACGCCTGAATTTTTCAAACCATTCACCCAACACGTGAACCGACCGGTTTGCCCATTCACCACTTTAGAAACGACTAGAGAACTGGAACCGAAATTGCGTCCCGCAATTGTTTCTGGGATTGTTACTGGGGAAGCGCCAGTCAGCTATTGGCCAATTTTTTCCCTGTCCCTAGTAACCGTCCCAAAAGTCTTTGCGAAAGTTCAGTTGGCCAAGTTTTCTTACCAATCATCCCTTTGTATTGCGGTGCTTGAGTAACGGCAGCTGGTGAACCAGTGTACTGAAGACAGAGGTGCGTCCTTATAACACATATTGGATTTGTCACTGTTAGTGTTCCAGTTCCTGAAAGGGAGGAAAATACATCAACTTAACTTATTAGATGGATACCCAATCCTCTCAGCCCTGTGTATAAATCATCACAGACAGACAATTAGGGATGACACTGTGTAAGGGGGCAGAGGAGTTTGGTTTGAACTTGATTCCTGTTTTATAATACAATGCAATACAAAAAATTTTATTAACTCTCCCAAAGGGCTATTCTGAAGTGAATTTACAAATGCTAAAAAAGAAGGGGATAAGAAGAAAAAGCGTAAATTGATTACAATCTTGGTACAAAACTAAAAGCCTAAACTATGCGCATACAATTACGTCATCTCTTTGGAGATCTAAACTAAATCAAATATTAACTATTTAACGTATGGGGTCTGCTCCCGCAATTCGCGTTTGACGCTCCTCTTAAAGGTACATAGTGAATGGGCTGTTTCTAGTGTCTGCAGTCAGAGAGTTCGAGGCACTTAGAGCGCGATAGTAAAATGACCGTTGTGCAGTAACTGCTTTGCACAGAGGGAGATTTACATTGTCTCTTTTTCCTCGTGTTGTAGTTGTGTGCGTCTAATCGCTTACTGAGTTAACTACGCAAGTACAACGGAGCGAGGCTATTAACAATTTTGTTTAATTTTGTTTTGTATTTGTTGCGTAGTATCACGGACTAATAGCTGATCTTTGATGGAGGGCCATCCTAATTCCCGAAGAACAGGCGAGATGTGATCAAACTTTTTAGTATCTGTTAATACGCGGGCGGGGAAGTTTTGCACTGATAATATTGTAACTTCTGTAGATTTTGCTTAGAGGTGCCTGCCCAGACAGTGGAACAGTAAAAAGGTTTACTAAAAATAAGAGAATTCAAAACAGTTGACAAGACAGGTTTAGTAAAAAGGTGCCTCACCCTACTAATCTGATATAACGGCGACAGGAGAGACGATGTTAACGTGTATACATGATCATTAAAATTGAGGTATTGAGTCCAGTGTAATGCCTAAGTCTTTAACTGAGGATACCGGACCCGATGTTTAGCCTGATCGACCTCGCTCTTATTACGTGTCCAAAATACTGGCATTTTCTTTTCTTTATTATTGGTAATGATGACCTTGTTGTATTTGCCATCTTTAAAACTTCTTCATTGGTTTTATGTTCCGTCCATGATACTCTTAACATACTTCTATATTTTAGCGACTGATGAAAAAGTCAAGAATGGTCATAAAAGTTGATCCATACGGCACTTTGATGATAAATCGCGGCAATCATATTTTGATTGTGTTTCATTTACACGGGCGTGTTTAAAAAACGAAATGACGAAATAGCGAAATGGCGAAATGACTTTCCTAAAGAGTAAAAACAAATGACTTCCTCTATTTTGTCGTGTCCAGTTGTTATGTCTTTGCCTTCCATGAACCGGCAAAACCTGCTCAGCATGCTGATGCAAGACCTCACAAATCTTGTTGTGCCATCGCCGTTATCGCAGTCACTTGTTCTTTCTCGTACTAAGGATCTCTCCTCTCCCCAGGGACATCTCGGTTTTGTCAGTTTCTACACGCCGTCTTGTTTTAAAGCCATTTATTGGCAATTGCAATAGAGCAAATTTCACGTTACAGTTATTGCTTTTGTTTGCAAATAAATTTCATTAAGCAAATCAGATCAGGCAATACCCTGTTTATATTCAGGATAGACTCACACGAAATTATATACCCTGTTTATTTGTAGAACTATTAGCAATTTTTGACTTTGGACTTATACTTCTTCATCCTCACGTGCGTTAAAGTTGACGGTAGCTTTTCTTTGTAATACGCTCCGCCACATCTACGTCTCTGATGACACTGCAGTTAATTTCCCCACAGAAGAGCTATTTTCGGCGCGTATGATGAGCTTGCGTGCGCACACGGCGCGTGATAACAAGCCTTCAAATCTTATGGCTGCGCAATGGTGTAGAACTCGGGTCAACAAAACGCGTGGTAACTCCACCGACCGAATAGTAGGGAGGAAAACCGACCAAAGAAAAATATGTATTATTTGTAAATACTTTTAGTCATTTTGCCATTTCGAGTTTTAAACATGCCCCATTTATACTGCTGCCGTAAGCATGTTAATAGCTACGATACAAACGTACTTAAGCAAATGTTGTGAACCTTGCAGTTTTGTCTCGTTAACATTTTCATTCACAAATTTTTTCAATTTTTTGGTGTATATTTCTATCGCTATATGTTATATATGACTGGATTATCATTATGGGACAGTGAGCACGAACATAACACTGTAAACATGTTGTGCTCCCTCAAAAAAAAAAATTGTCATATTGCAATTCCCACAGGCCTCCCCATAACGGCCACCTCTCAACAAGGGCCACTTTCTTCTGTCCCCAAGGTGGCCATTGTGGAGAGGTTTGACTGTACACAAAATGTACAAAATATTAATGTACAAATTTCCTAGGAGAGAAGAAAATAGCACCAGTAGGAACTCAAACAGATAGGAGAGAAGAAAATAGAAAGAAAAGAACCTTCATAGCTGTTCTACAGCTACTCCCAGCAATGTGTATTTAAATACATGAATTCCAATGAAGGTTTAAAATATGAATTGTATACAAAATATTGTTTTGTTCACTGTTGTAATCACTTACCTGAAAAAGTAGAGTCCCCTTGCAGACTTATAACCCCATACTTTCGGTGTCACACCCTGAAGTAAAAAAAAAAAGGAACTTGTACTCATTCCTTTAATTTTTTTGTCCTTTTTTTTATTTCTTGCTATTTTTTTATTTATTTTTTTTTCACTGAGCCAGGCTTTAAGCTACTAGGAGAAAAAAAAAGAGAAAACGCCGTAACAATAAGTATAAATATTAGCTGGCTTACTTTCCGGGAACAGGAGAAATCTTATCAGGAAAAAGTAGTAGTGAATGGTGTAATAAGAGGTGGATTTCTAGTACCCAAAGCATGTGAAGTTTTGTGCGTAAAGTTCTATGGAAGGATTGTTCCCAAAATGACGTAGATCTGTCCTCCCTGAACACACTGCTAAGCTTACTAACTCAGTCCTTTAAACTGAAAGATAAATAAATAATCTGCATTGCTCCATGAGGCACAAAAACGACCAAACAAATCACTTAACTAAGGGTTAAGTATGTTGTGAATGTACTAACCTGGTACAACCCCTTTAAACCCCCTGTTCCGACAATGGACTGCACTGCATCAACTAGACCTCTGTACACTGGCAACTTGCCACTGCCATCATTACACTGTAACTCATAACAAAAACATTCATATAATAAATAAAGCTATTGTGTGAAACTAGATGCATTAACAAAATTATGTAAGGCATGCTTTTATAAGGTCTTTTTCTTAAATGCAAATAACAATTGCTAATTAAGCCTAAAAATTTCAAGGCTTCAATGGAATTCGAACCCATGACCACTCTATTTACATGTATAGTGCTGCAATGCTTTACCATATGAGCAACATGTAAAAAAACCCGTACATTGGGACCAGTTCTTAACTCTTGAAGGAAATATTAAACATAGTTCTAATAAAGATGATCTGCAGAAATACAAGGCCTGTTTTCCTCTTCTCTTTTCTACAGTAGCCTATCAATTTTCTATTTTCTAACTCATCATTATACAGAGTCATGTCATCAGCTTGCAAGTAGGATAGGACGCACCCCGTGTCAATGAGGCGGATTGAAAAATGGGTGGAACAAATTTAAGAATAAAATTGCCTCCAAGGCTCAAGTGCTCCTCAATGAAAAACCCCATAATAACCACCTCATAAATGGGTTTCTTTTAATTGAGAGAGAACATTATTATGCCTGTGTAGCTGGTGGGATTTAGTACTCATGACAGTTATAAAAGAACCTGTGGTTATTAGCCTATAAAACTATAAGAAGAATGGGGATTGGGAAAAGCCACATGCAGGGACATCAAGGAGCACTTTTAAACTTTGGTCCCTCCAGTTACGCAAGCTATAACAGTTGGCGATCAAATTTGACTCATTTATTTTATGCTCGGGGAAGCAAGGTAATATTTTTCATTTAAAAAATCATAAAAGAAAACCTTCAGACAGATTCACCCAGGCCGGGGTCTACTTATATGACCTGTATTATCACTAATTGCCAAATTATGGGTTGGGGAAGGTGTTAAATTCTCATGATGTTCACCTGGTTGCCTTTCAAAATTTTACAAAATGTCAATTTCCACCACCACTTCATTCAAACCTAAAAATAACGTCTTGAATTTTCCCCTCACTTAGGGCAAACAATCCAACCCATCCTCTACTAAACCCACCATTTCTCCCCTGGTTTGCCCAGGGTCCTACCCCTGGCGCAAGCTTATGACATGTACATCATGCTCATCATTAACCACATTTTTCTTGACCCTATCGCACACCTATTTTGATCATGCAGTCTACCACCCTTTTATCCCACTACATTTACATGTATGATTGACTGATTCTTCTAAGATGAGGAAGTCTGGAACTCCTATAAGGCACGTTTTTGTACGTAATTTCAGGACGGGGATTAGTCAATAACAATTGTCAGGAAAATGGGATTAATGAAGATAATTACTGCAATGGCAGGATTAGGAATGTTAATGAGGAACCTCTAAAAATGGCCATTGTTAGGACTTGATTTTTCGTCTGAAAGAAGAGTCCAGCATATCTTTTTAATCATGAGGAAAGGCAAAATCCAACTGAAGTTGACCTTTTTGGACAAATAAGTACGTGTACGTCTTAAATATACATGAAGAAGTGTCCGAACCTTATTAGCCTTTTTCGCTTTCTGATTTATTTCATGCCATAGTTTTGACATTCACGCCACATGGCTAGTTGCATATAGCATTACATTTAACATTGCAATTTATAAAATAACTAAGATAGTACGCGCTCTCTGATTGGCCAAGAGGAGTGTTTGCATGAGAGTATGTAAACATGGTTGTGGCATCAAAATGTTTTGCTTTTCGTGCACTAATCACGTAAGCACAAATTAATTTGAAAAAGTTTTCAAGTTCAAAACTCGACAAGTTTACTTTATTTACCCGTTCCTTCGTCGGCTAAAACTTGGAAAATCATTACAAAGAAGGTGTGTCAATTTCTTTTTTGCTTAAGCTGACATTTTAAGCGAGAAAAATCCGTATATTGGAAAGCATCTTTTTGCAAAACAAGAACTGATTACGCATGCAAGACTTCGTGTATAAGACTTTGCCATTGGTAAGAATTTCTCTTTTAATCAGAACCGTAACAAAGAGTTTGCGTTTTTTTCTCGGGAGAGTTATTTTATAAAAGCAATAGAAAACTTTTTTCCTGTGTTTGCATAGCCTGATATAAACACTCGAGGGATTGGGAGAATTCGAGACAGTTATGCAAACCCTCGACTTCGTCTCGGGTTTGCATAACCAGTCCGGAATATCCCTAAATTTAAGGACAGGGCCAACTGGTCACGCGACACTTTTCAACCAATGAGAAGGCGCGCTTGTGTTTATCAACAAACAAATCAAAACATCGCCCCAGTGATCCAAAATTTTCAAAACAGCGGACGGAGTCGGACAGAATTAAAGATGAGCTTACAGGACTCGTCTAGGTTTCACATTTAATATTTCAAAGAAAACATTTCATGTAAGAGAATAAGAGCATTGTTGCAAGGAATCATTGGGGTGTTCGAACTGATTCCGGACTGATCGCAGAGGTCGTGGCTCCACTGGCATGGCAAGCAAGATTTTTGATAGAAGCAAACTGGTCTGGTGTAAAAATAGCCTTAGAGAGAGTGTGAAAATTTGTTGAGATCGTACAAAACAGGATTGGTACTACCTATTAACTTCTACAGGACAAGAATCAAAGAACCAGTCATCATAACAAGAATAAAAAGTAGTTAAAATTTATTAATTTTTCTTGTTTGTTTTTTTGTGTTGTTTCGTGTTGACTTCACGCATCTGCTGCTTTCTTTGCTTGCTGTAGTACCTGCAATGTTTTAATTTTATCGCAGATAATCAGTGCATGTTCAATGAGTAGCGAAATACATTCTTTCTTTGATTGTTTTTTAACGGTGATGAACATTTGGAGAATCCAACAACATTAAATCTTTCCAGATTTGGTGAATTTCAAAAACAAAGCGGTTAGTATCTACCTTGCGCTTATGATCTTCAATTTCATTCCCGCAAATTCGGCAAGTGAGGCGAGATGTTGGACGTGAATATCCATAAGACTAATAAAGTTGTTTTGGCCTTGAAAAGAAAAAAGGCAAAGGCTCGTACCAATGCGAAAAAAAAGTAATAACGTAATAACACTGCTCTGTGAGAAACCTGGGAGTGGAAAACATACGTGTTTTGGACCTCGGAATTCAAAAATTGTTTACCAAAAGTCTAGGTTGTCTACCATCCCCACATTCAACATGATAAAAGCTAATCGAAGTGACAATCGAGGAAAAATGTCTAGAACTTCGTAAAAAATCTGTGAATCAAAAAAATAATAGATACTTGTTCACCTACCTTGAAAATCGACCAAAATCTCGCCTATGCATCGCGTTGTTTAAAAGAAGAAATAAGCCACAAAATGTGCTGAATATTTCACGACACTCTTCCAATAATTATGGCTTGCGATACGCTGTCCACTTAACAAAATTGTGTATGCCTCATGAAAAGTCTTAAAAAAATGCCTGAGAGCCTCGAAACGATGACTGATTCTGTCCGACTCCGTCCGTTGTTTTGAAAATTTTTGATCACTGGGGCGATGTTTTGATTTGTTTGTTGACAAACACAAGCGCGCCTTCTCATTGGCTGAAAAGTGTCGTGTGACCAGTTGGCCCTGTCCTTAAATTTAGGGATATTCCTGATAACTGTCTCGAATTCTCTCAACCCCTCTCGTGTTAATATCAGGCTATGCAAACACGGAAAACGTTTTCTGTTGCTTAAGCATTTGCACGTTACACAAAACCAAGTTATTCCTAGTATCTTACCTTGAAACCTAATTTTTATCAGGTCGAGTGGATGCAGTACAAGAGTCGATGTAACTCCTCCTAAAGATGTTCGTAGCGAATAGAACGAGTTACAGAGGGGCTGTTTGATGCTAGGGGCACTCAGGAATAGCCAGACGTTCACTCATCACATTGAATAATTGTTCTTAAACGTTTTAAGCCTCTGGGATGCCATATAGGAAGAAATTGGAGGCGAACAACATAGAGGTTCGAATTTCATCACCCCACATCGTCCGCCATTTTTAAACGCTGTGCTCACCAGTGCCTTTCGGCCCTCCCAGGTGTCGACCCTCTCAGACCCATTCCCCTTTAAACCACAGGAATCCCAACAATCGTTTTCGAGTCTTCACAGCACTGGAAAAGTTATGCTGGGTGGGAAGAAAAAACAAAACAAACCGCGAAGGAAACAATGCAAGCTAAAATGATTGGCAAAATCCCTCTAAGAAATGAGATGAAAGTCTTGAAGATAAAAAGCAGGGCGGAAAAAGAGTCCCCTTCCCGCGACTAACGTAAAAACAGGAGCGAGCAACTTCGATACCGGTAGACCAATATCACGGCGTTTTCACTAATCAGTTTATTTTTAGAGCCATTTTAAAACATTGTTTCCTCGAAAATAGTAGCTTCGTTCTGTAGATTATCGTAATCGAAGTATAAAATTCGAATAAGGTCAATAAGAAGAACTAAACGTTGATTAAAAGCTCAAAAGTACTTTTATTTTCAGGTTTGTAGGTTTTGCTGACTGGTATCTGGGACTTACAAGATTTTCTACATTCGCGCCAACTGGTTAGCAAAATCGCCGTAACAACCAAGGAATCAGTTTAATCCGCTCACCCAAACCAAGAGCCAACTTTCTGCCTATTGATTGATACTTGGGAGTATTTGCTTTATTAGACTTAGCAATGCTTAGCCCATAACCCGGACTTACAAACTGAAAAGAGCAACGACTAGATGACTCTATGTTTATTAAACTCCTAAAACTCTATGGTTGATAAAACAATAGTAGCTGTGTAAAAAAAGGCAATGTGAAAAAAAAATGCAAGGAAAGCAAGGACAAGCTGATTATAAATCTTTCAGATTACTTTGTCCTTCACAAAATATTGGAAACTGCAAATTCCGAGAATCAAGATTGCAGTAGACACCCTAGACAAGAAAGAATGAGCATTCTCTCTTGCCCTAGATTAAAAGTGGACTTTTTTTTAATGCCCAAAGGGGTACAGTTTCAGGATTCCTGTATATGAAGAGTTAGGGGTTTCACTGGTTGATTTATAAAATAAGGTAGAGAAATCTATCATTGCGGTCTGCGAAAGGACCTAAAAGGTGTATTTTATACCTCAAAAAGACAAGACAACTTTCTGTACATCAAGGGGGTATCATTTGTTAAATATTAACAATATGTGATTCGAAAGGGGTACGTTTTCTGTCAAAACTGGTGTATAAAAGGGCTAGGGGTTGCACCTCGGGGCGGAGGCCCTCTCCCCTCCCCCCCGTGTGAAATTTTGTTCAGTTCCCCCGGTCAATATCCCCCAGCTGGAGACCAGTTAAATTGTGCGTAGAATCAGTTCAGCATTCCATAGCAAATATAAATATTTTACAAAACATTTTTCAATAAACAAAATATTTAATAAAATTGGTTAATTGTTCATGACAGGAGATCTGTATGATGACAAGAGAATTACTTGGACGTTTCCTTGATTTATTTAACAAAAACACGACATCAGTTTAAAATATTCACTACAAGCTACTATATTTCAGTCTTTACAACACAAAGAAATAAATACAAAAACCTCTCCGAGAAGACATGCAAGCTATCTTAATGTTCATAATGACACAATATGTATACGAAAATTACATTTATAGCTGCATTGTGGCTTATTGTTAATACATCAACATGTAGTCTACACAAACCGTTGACTTTAATGGTCATGGAGACCCCCGAATCACTTTCCATTAAGTTGTCCTTAAAATTAATTGTGCCCCTTTCATATTATATCTTGAAGTGACAGTAAGATTACCAGGTGAATGTGAAATCAATCGCTATTTTTTTCTATTTCTACAAGATCCTTTTAGAAGGATTTCTTAGAAAAACCTCCTACACAGGTCGACCTTTATCAGGCGCGGATCTAAGATAAGTACTGACCGATTTCCTCAACGAGCGCTGAAAGCGCAAGCTTCTAAGGTGTCCGGGAAAAGGCTCGCCCAGGAAATTTTTTGGATTTTAACTCCTTGAAGTCTTCCTTTCTGGGGCTCTCTGAGTCATTCAGACAGGATACTTGCGAGGTTAGGGGTCACGCTTACGTCAAAGGGAAAACGCGAATTTGTACCACGTGACGAAGTTTCCCTTTGTTTGTCGCTTACTGTTCAAAATTTCTACACATAAATTAGTACTTTCACGCAATTGTTCATACGTCAAATTTTATCAAAGAATGATTGACTAACTATAGGGCCACAATACAAGGCTGCATAGGCCCGTCGAAGCTTGAAAAAAATATCCGCAAGTGGAATTAACATGTTTGATATACCAATGAGAAACATGTCGCACAACGAGCTTGTAACCATGAGTTTGGGTTCCAGAAACAAAAATGTCATAAGACAAAGGGAAGAAAGAGGAACCCAGTTGTAAAGGACTTGAATGACACAGTTCAGTCTTTGTTTCTGGCAAGCTATCTCTGAAGAATAAAACAGGGTCATTCTCTTTTCTTTTCCCTTCTTTCTTTTTTGACATATATTTTTTACCAAAAGCGTGATTTCATTCTCTTATTAGGAATCATAAAATCAGGTTACTTTCTAATATATAACTGAGAGTTAACCGATAGTCAAGAAAAATCCTTCGACGTATTTTAACAGTTAAGTTGAGCATTGCGTTAAGTAAGAAGATAAACACGATTTACATACGTCATTTGGCGGATGGATTTTTAATTTAATCTCTTAATTACCCGCTGAAATTGTCTATAAATATATTTTTGCATGCACCAGGTAGTTATAAGCCTGCACTCGAATCAGCTCAACTTTCTCTTTGTTGCTCCAAAACCTCAAGATATAATTAAGTTTAAAGTCTGTACCATTTAGGTTGAGGGATGTTTGGTTACCCCTTATCCCTGTACTTGAGTTTAGTTAGTTTACTATTCCTATAGTACCGATATTTCGATTTTCAAATTAATCATCGCCTTCTAGTTATAATTATTTTCCAAGTCATCCTAGCTCTTAGAAAAAAAAAACTATAACAATAACAACAACAACAGCAACAACAACAATAACAATAATAATAAATATAAAATGGCCAGTTATACTAGTCTTATATTCTTATATAGCAAGGGAGTACGTTAACAGCAGGTGGATAAATGCCAAATGCCTATATATTGAGAATCAATATAATACTGAGAATCAGGCTTTTTGCTGGAAAGGTTTAATTGAATTGACTCAGTTTACTCAAAATGAGCCAACCACATGGTAAACATTAGCCAAACAGGAACGTGTAGGGCAGAATTTATTTACTCCTTCTTTGAATTTGTCGTTTCGCGCCAAGCAGAAGTTAAAACTATTTCCTGTGGCTTAATACTGATTTGAAAACTTGCTTCCCACTTTCCGTAATCATTAATCTGTACAAAAAAGGTCGTAATTGGTAGATCTAAACGTATCTGTTTTGTGAGAATCATATTTCCAACAATTAGCTGTGGCTCTCCTCTGGATCATTAACTTCTAACAGAAGCATATGCTTCTGCTTCTAAACAGCATACTTTCAATTAACTACAAAACTGACCGTTTTTATGATCTACAGTTTTAAATAGCTCCATGTTCTAAGTGAAACCTCGGGGAAACATTTTGTTTAACAGGGAAGTAGAGTAAGGTAAACAGACAAGTTAAACAAACCACTAATGCAGCCGGCTGCCAAAATGGCTAGTCAGACAGTTTTGTATCTTTTTTTGGTGCTCTTACACTTCCAAATACAGAGGATATATAAATTCTTATAAATTTAAAAGAGAGAAAAACTACTATCTACTTTTTCTTAAGGCAGAAAAAATTATGCATGGAGAATTACTGGGAGTGGGTGCAAGAATCTACTACTTAGCGAGCCCCACAGGACTAAGGAATCTACATCAGTTTCTCGTTACTTTCGTGGAAATGTTACGAAATGATGTCACTGTCTTCAAATCGAATTCAGTTAAGAATTTGGTTATCTCTTCTTAAAAGGTGTCCAATAAAAATTGGTACCAAAACAATAACAAGCAATTAGTCCATTAAAACAGGGATATTGAAATTTTGCAACAGCTACCCGTACAAATATTGTTTGAGGTCCGTATGTTCTTATTGGTTGAATACTAAAAGCTGTCATGACATAATTCTCTATTTGAAGCCGAGAGAAACTTGATAAGGTCATCTTGCTTTCAAGATTTTCCCGTTTTTGGTGCTCGTTTTTAGTTTCTAAACCACTGAGGTAAGATAGTAAGGATAATGCCGAGCATGGACGTTTGTCTCCAAATTTGTGCCTTTGGTCTGTCTCTGTTTTTATTCCCAGTTGCCTTTGGTTGCACTGATGGTAAGCATTTTACATCATCTTCAAAATTTGGTTTGCAAACCTTCTTTAGTTAAGTCACCTAACCTTGAAGGCAACTCAATTAAACATCCAAAAGTGGAATTAACAATTTTCAAATATATATAATTAAACCTTCTTGAAGTAGTGGAATGTTAAGGTACGCAAAAACAGCCACTATTTTGAATTATTTTGAGTGTTATTTGTTTTAGCGCAAAAGTGGGCAAGGTTTATTATATCTGTTTGTTTTGGTTGAGAGATTTCGAAAACGCACGTGCCG
>CALNXK010000078.1:1927500-1940000 GCA_942486035.1 Porites lobata
CTTAAGTCAAATGATAGGAATTCAACTGAGGGAGATACATGCACTTAGTTGGGATATAATCCTACTGTACTTCATGTTCAATGGCATCACTATTTCAATTTATTTTATGAAGGAAGTAAAGGAAGGCTATGCCGGCTTAGATAGCTTTCCCATTTCATAAATTTTCACATCGTCACACCCTTTTTAATATTGCATTTACTGTTTTACCCCGTTTTTACCCTTTTTACTGTTTTTCCCCTTTGTAATATTTGTAAATTAGTTTAATATATTTTAGGGGAGGGCATTGGCTTACCAGTTTTTAACTGTAATGCGTCATCGTTGGTAAATAAAGTTACTACTTACTCAATATTACAGTCTGTTGTACACTATTTATGTCAATAATAATATTAATAAAGCCCTTCATGATTCCCTTTTTTTTGCAATATTAGGACATCATCAGCTGTTGCAGAGTAATCGTCAATAAGTCGTTGTCTCTCAGGAGAGTTAACCTTTGCCCCTGCCAGTCTGTTGCACCATTTTCTGTAAATTACAAATGTTAACGTCACGTCTTCAAAAATGACTTAAAACTACAGCACTTCTAAAAACACATACTGTATACAAATGTAAAATACAAAGTTAGCGTCATGTAGAACATATAGTATTAAAGCTTTAAAGGGCAGTCACAGGCACACAGTTACTCTGCCCCCATTTTCTTGTTGATTCTTTTTGTCCTTGGTTTAAATTTTACTTTCCTTTGTTACAATCTCATTATCACATATCAAAAAAATAAATAAATAAATAAAACAAAGAAAAATTAAAATCCAGACCAGGATAACATTGAACCACAACTATACATGTACACATACAGTGTACAAGAAAACTGTACATGTGAACATGCACATATAAGGAGTTCAACTGCTGGCCTACTCCCATCCCCGCTGAACTGGAAATTGCCAGAATTTGGAGAATTGGCAGTGACATTTTCAAAACAGTAGAAATTCCAAAGCCCAAGGCATGGTCAAGGGCAGTAGGTAATAATATCAAAGAAATGCTTCACAAAGTGTTTTCATTACCTTGGTTCAAGCTTCTCATCCGTTTGCAAATCTGCATCACCTGAGCCAACTTCTGCACAACACCCACTTGTCAAGATGCTCATCTGGCTATGGTTATCCTTACGAACAGTCCACTTCTTTAACAGAACCTGGTCATTATCAATTGCTGTCAAAATGTCATTCTTTGGCATGGCAGGAATTTCCATCGTCAGCCCATTCAACCAGTATTTCATAACTTTGTACTGTGCACCCGGATGACGTTTCTAATAAATACTATCAGCCATTCTACTCCGTGCTGTTAAGTACATTACAAGGTTGGCTCCAAACATGACTGGGCTTATAAAGTTGAGAGTTGAGCTTCACCAAACTTTGCATGTGGTCTACTGCCATAACTTTTTTGACAGGCTTGGTTCTGTCATCACTCAAGCCACTGAATGCACTTTTCAAAGGCGAATTTGTATGTTGAAGAAAGCCAGGATTCTGGAGTTACTTTCAATAAATTATCAATGTTTTTGTAACTCAAATCAACATTGTCACATTTACGATTCTCTCTTTCGAGGCAAACTATTGTCTCAACCAACTGTAAAATGAACTTCCTTCCAAGGTTTTTTACTGAAGAAAACAGGAATAATAAATACTAACCCAAAGAGAGAGCAAATGTTCTGACAAAGCTCTCTTGCCAGTTCTATGTCAAGACGATGTAGATTTTCTGAAAGTTCACCGGAACAGGTTGCAAGACTCTTTCTCTGACTCATCATCAGGCTCTTTCCCCGCTATCTGTGCCGCTTTGATTTCCAGAAACCAATCGCTTTCTCTTCTTACTAGGTCTTCCTTTGCGTAGGTCTTGCATATTTGCTTTCCTCTCCCAAGTGAATGGCATTTTGGCGAGGGAACGGAAGAATTTCCTCAGGCGATATAAAAACCTATGGATTGATAGGGTACTGTCGTCCCAACATTAAATAGTATTGTTTTTTAATTTTTTCCTTTGGTCTGGAGGTATTTGAAACGATCTTGCCACAGAGACTTTGAAATTTCTTCTGGACATAATCTGGCGACATCAATCAAAAAACATTATTGAAAGCGCATTACACAGCCCCTTTTTCCCCAACAAACATTGGATGGGTGGATAGCGTTTTTGTACAAAAAACAAGTACATTAAATAACAACTGAAAATCTCGGAACAAAAATCTGATGGACGATTCACTTTGAGAGGGAAATTTACTTCAATACGAGTGATACACATCTGCCATTTTTTGAAACATGTGAAGCTCCTGGGCCTTGACGAACAGAACCATGGGTATCTGACGAGTTTACACTGAATAAGATCGGACAAAATCTCGGATAAAGCCCGAGTACGAAAATTCCCGACTTTTGAAATGGCCACCATGTTGTGACGTCACATGGTTATCAAATTTGATAACGATCCTGGACTGTCAAAAGGATGAAAGAGGATCCCATTTGTTAAGGCCTTGAATGACAGTTCAGTCCTTGTTTCTTGGCAAGCTAAAAATGAAGACTAAAACAGGACCATTCTCTACTTCTTTTCTCTTCTTTTTTTCTCTGCCATATATTTTTATTTATTTCCAAAAGCGTGATTTCATTCTCCTTGTGCAAGATCCATAATGGCTCTTGCCTGGTGGGAATCATAAAATCGGACCCGGGTTACTTTACTGATAGTTTACCGATAGTCATGAAAACTCCTTCGACGAATTTTAACAGTTAAGTTGAGCATTGCATGAAATAATTAAGACTTGAAATTGTCCATAAATATACTGTTACATCAGCCTCCATTCGAATCAGCACAATTTTCTCTTTGTGGCTGCACCATTTAGTTGGAGGGAAGTTTGGTTTCCGCTTATCCCTGTACTGGAGCTTAGTTAGTTCGCTATAATTCAGTCCTATAGTACCGGTTATTTAGTTTTTCAAAGTTCGATCTGTAACGTTTGATGTAATTAATGCTTGGAAGACATATTTGTTTGCAATGAAGCAGTGATCTTGTCATTCACAAATAATTTCTTTGCTAACGTTAAGTTCTTTGGCCAATAAGAAGGTGGATTGCAATATTAACAACATGGGAAGGAATTGTTTGAAAACAACAGTGCAACTAGAATTCTCTTTTATTTGTTGTCATTTTGACTGCCTATACAGTCAACTCCCTTTACAGCGGACACTACAGGGACCTCGAGTTAGTGTCCTCATTAGCGAGAGTCCGTAATACAGTCAACTCTCGCCTTGCGGACACCCCACTATTACGGACACCCCGATCGCGATAAAACGGACGGTAGCTAAATCCCGGGCAAAAACAAAATACAGATGTTTGACTGAAATAAACTCTCACTGTAGTGTCCGCTGTAAAGGGAGTTGACTGTAGTGAGAGTTTATTTCAGTCAAACATCTGTATTTTGTTTTTGCCCGGGATTTAGCTACCGTCCGTTTTATCGGGGTGTCCGTAATAGTGGGGTGTCCGCAAGGCGAGAGTTGACTGTAACCAGAACACTTAATTATTAATTGATCTCTGAATTTGCATGTCTGAAATTTCTTATTTTCTGCACATGTTATTAGCGGAAATTAACTTGCAGTAGAGGGAATTAAGCGACGGGGAACATGTAAGTTCCTCTTCAAAGTTGGGGCTCTCTTCCCACTGCTAAAATAAAAACATCAGTTACACGTAGGTCCCTGTTCTAAGACAAAGACCCCGAAGGGAACCTCAGGGGAAAACTCCCGCACAAGTAGTATTTTTTACCCATAAAATTACGAAGCCATTGTTTCTTTATTGTTCAGATAATGGTCGTACGCTAGAGTTCCCAGGACCTTTCTCCTTTATTAGCAAGCGTTTGGTGAACCACACTATAGGAACTAAAATTGTTGCTGATTTTGAGAACTGCAAGCTGCATTGTTACTATGAACACAACTGCGTGAGTGTCAACTATCATGTGAGCACAAAAACATGTGAGTTGAACAACGCTACTCATCGATGGCATAATAACGAGTTCAAAGATGAAAATGGTTACCTCTATCATGGAGCAGATGTAAGTTATTTCTTGTTAACTGCTCTCCTTCCCCTCCCGTCTTTTACTCCTCCTCTTCCTCCTCCTCCTCCTCCTCCTCCACATCATCATCATCATCATCACCAATATCATCATCATCAACATTATCATCATTATCATCATCATCACCGTCAACATCATGATCGTCAACACCATTTCTCGTTGAATTTTCTTCTTCTTCTTCTTCTTAAGGTGAAAAGCAAAATTTCTGCTGATTATATCACCTCACCCTAATCATCCAGCTACTCGTTTGCTTCATTTACTATGTTCTCTGTTTCTCGTTTAAGAATGCCTGTGAAGAGTTCAATTGTTTAAATGGAGGAACCTGTCAATCCGGGTTCACAGTAGAAAGATATCGCTGTTTGTGCCCTCCTGGTTTTAGGGGTAAGCGCTGTCAAAAAGGTAAGAACTCAATACTAAGCCATATAATGTAATCTGAAAGTGCAGGCAATCAATTCAATGACTGGCCGAAATTTAATTTTTAGACATGTGCACAAGGAAATCACGGATGTGACCTTAACGCATTAAGTAACAATACCGATGGATCTTAAAACCATTTTTGCAAACCAGGATTCGAAGGAGACAGTTACAATTATACTGGAATGATACTCTGCGAATGTTCCACTTTTCCAACCAATACTTAAGTTTGTTTTTTGTTGTTGTTTTTTCTCTAACAGGTGGAACAAGCGTGAGAGGGATGCGCGTTCTTTCAACCACAAAAAAGTCATTTTGCTACGCAATTTCTTCAGTGGGACTTAAACTGATGATCAAGCATTCCTTATTTTTTCGTCGGGGGAGAGACAAAACATTTAGAGATATATAGGGAGGGCATGTTTGCTGGCTGAAAGGACTTGATTATGCTATATATGTCTATTATATAGAATGAAGTGTTTATGCTAATTTCCCCTTCTTTAGTGCCAATTTATTGCAATTTTGTTTCAGACATAGACGAATGTCACACAGATTTTAAAAACTGTCACCAGAAAGCTCTGTGCCATAATACCCAAGGATCATTCACTTGCTCCTGTAAGCCAGGGTACGAAGGAGATGGATACAATTGTACAGGTAAAATTCTTTGGCTTTTTTAAAATCCATTTACAACATTTCGCCTTAGTTTGAGAAGTGACTGATGTCATGTTCTGAAACCACTGCGAGAAAGGAAATGTGTTTTAACCGTGAAGTATATTGTTATATTATACTGGTGGCTATATTAACTAACTGTTTGTTCTGGTAGAATAAATTTAACATTTACTAAAATTATCACTCAGACGAAGACGAATGCCTGAACAACTCTCACAATTGTAGCAAAAAGGCCACCTGCACCAACATCGAAGGGTCCTTCAACTGTAGTTGCAAACCAGGGTACATTGGAAATGGCCACAACTGTTCAGGTTGGTTCTTGGAATTCCTGTCTCGCTTTCTGTTAGTTTTGGTACTACTAATTTAGGAAAAAAAGTAAATGTTCAGCGATGTACTACTATAATTAATGCAGCAAATTATAGAAAATTGTCACTCGCTCTTTTGAAAATATATACATTTACTTATTTCATTATTATTTACTTACTTATTCAAATCTAATATCTCTGACTCGTCACGCATTGTGGATAAAGTCAGAGCTCATCTCTAAATATTTGCGACATCATGTAAAATACACCCTCGGCTAACTCTTAAACAACGCGGAAAAACAAGAGGGAGTAACTTTAACCCGCTTTTCTGTACTACGACAGGAGTAAGATATCAAGATGGTTGCCTGAGATAAACAGTATCCATTAATGCATGATCGTACTACTTCTTTAATAAAATTGGAAAAAGAGAGATCCGGAACAGCTTTTTGAAGTCTTGGAGGGTGGCGTAGTGAGCGAAAAAATTCTGACGTCATTCTCAGTCACCCAACAAACAGTAGTTACACTGTTACAAAAACCTCTCGCCCAATTTTACCCTGGACAGAAATATTATGGTTCATAATGCGACCAATATTCCTGCCAAGTCAGTAAACAGATATTTTGAGAATGGGAATGTGTTTTAACCGAACTACGGCTAAAGCACTTTCCCTGTCCTAAAATATCTGTTTTACTGACAGACTGGTCACTATATTGTCTACCTGTTTGTTCAGTAACAATAAATTTAACATTTAATAAAATTATCACTCAGACGAAGACGAATGCCTGAAAAACTCTCACAATTGTAGTGAAAATGCCACCTGCACCAACACTGAAGGGTCCTTCAACTGTAGTTGCAAACCAGGGTACATTGGAAATGGCCACAACTGTTCAGGTTGGTTCAGTCCTGGAATTCCTGTCTCGCTTTCCGTTAGTTTTTAGACTTCTGGTTCAGTGCAAAAAGGGTTAATGTCCAGTAATGACTAATACTATAAATTGAGGTAAATTATAAGAAATTGTTACTCGCTCTTTTTATAATAATTTCATTTATTTATTCATTTTTTATTTACTTACTTCTTCAAATCTAACATCTCAGTCGTCACGACTATTATCGGGATAACGTCAGAGCTCTCTCTAAATATTTGCATCATCATGTAAAATACATCCTCGGATAACTTATAAGGAGTACCTAATAACCCCCTTTTCTGTACTACGATGGGAATAATAAGATAAGATGATTGACCGAGATAAACACCATCCATTAATGATCGACTGATTCTTTAACCCTTTAAACCCTAAGATCTAAATTAAAATTCTCCTTTGTCGCCCCTATTCATTTACTATAGAAGTAGTGGGGAGAAGTTGACAAAATATCAAGCAAATACATGTTGTGTGATCATGTCCTTAATTCTCATTACAACTCTGTTTTACAAAGCATCGCTATTACAAGGAGAAATTTGATGCTGATCACTCTCAAGGTTTAAAGGGTTAAATGAAAAAAAAAGAGATCCGGAACAGCCTTTTTCAAGTCTTAGAAGGTGGCTTAGTACACAACAAACCAGTTACACGTTTTCAAACAGCTCTTGCACAATTTTACTTTGGATAGAAATATTATGGTTCACAAAGCGACCAATATTCGATTCCTGCCAAGTCAGGTTGTGGATAAATGCAGAAGCTCTTCTCGGCGGAGAAACCGCATCAGTTCATATTAACCATTACCACAGTTCACGACACAACTAACCCGAGAGAAAATTGTATGTGTAGAATTTGTAAGACCAGCGCTGAATCACGGGATCACTCGAAACGCAGATGCATGCATGTACAAGTGTAGCTCTGCCCCAAAACAAAAACTAACAATTATACAATACTGGCAGTGCTCGAACTGATGCATGGTTGAGACGCATATCAGGGAATAATGTACTTACGTTGGAAAATGCCAGTGATCTCTTAAAGACATTAACGCGATGTCCAATAGTCTTTGAACTACCCTAAAAAAGATTGGTATTAATCTAGTACCCATCCGTCCGTCAAACCCTCTATTTACATCCTTCCGTCCACGATTATCCCATAAAAAATGTAATTTTGACTCCACTACACAACATCAACAGACAAAACGTAAAGCCAAATAAGTTTATTTTGGGACGGCTTGGCGAGAACCAACCCTACAAAGCACTTATGTAAATACAATAATAGGTGATTACTAGTGAATACCTAATGTTCAACACTCGTAAACTAGCTTTCACAAACGAAAAAACTCGTGCAACAAATGGTCGCTCTTGACCTGAATCCCCCAAACAAGCACAAAGGCTTAGTGCCAGTTAGCCTGGGGAAACTTATTAATAAAACTCTGACAACGGATAACTGGCACAGGGAACACGGTAGGTAAATAAGCAGGCAGGCTTAGTGCCAGTTAGGCGGCCAGTTAGGCTGAGGGAACTTAATAAAACTCTGATCAACGGATAATTGGGACCGGGAACACTTCAGGAGCACAGAGGCTGAGTGCCAGGAAAACTGGGAATTAACTATGACTTCACTAATGCACCCAACAAGGCACGTAGCCCAATAACCAGTAAGGCTGCCAGAAAAGGCTAGGGCAGGACATTGAGGGTAAACAAATGGATAACGAACCTGGCTAGAGGTCTGTAACATTGCGTGCAATCTAACTGCGTCAAACGAGACTTAATTATGTCGCCTCCTAAAGAGCGATTTCGGGACAGCAGACCTAAGGACCCTAAGCATACATATAAACTAAATCTATCAAATAAAGGAGCAGGTGCAAAACTGGGATAACTGTACCAGTACATAAAATAAGAAACGGGAAAAAAGCTGAAAACTAGCAGAGCTGAGCTACCGCATACAAACTGAAGTAAATGCCGTCAGACGGAGGCCAGAAAAAAAACTGCCCAAAAAAAACCCAGAAGGAAAAAAATGCGGGCAGGAAATCTGGGTAGGAACCAAGGCTCAAGCTCAAAGCCATTCCTATGGGACTTTACAATGTAATCGAGAATATGTTGCTTCTACAAAGTAAATAAAATAAAAATTTAAGAAAAACCAAAGAGAGGTTGGTTCGTAAGCCTAGATGACGTACACGTGATATACGCAGCCTTATATACCCCCAATATGGCTACCTATATTATGGTGCACCTGGCCTATTACCCAGGCGCTGTTGTATCTCGTGCCGTCAAAATATTAATTTATTTCTGCCTTCTTTGCGGGCTCATTTGTCAGAAATAACATTTAAGTTTTACCTCGAGTTTGAGCAAATCGGACACCTAAATGAACCAGTAAAAGAAAGCTAAAGAAGATATGTACCTTAGCAGAACCGTGCTATTACTCACTTTCGCATTCTCGCTCATTTCAGAATTGTCGCGTGGCTTTGCTGCTATTCCTACTTGCTATGGAGTTAATGGTCTTTTTTGTTTGTTTTGACTGGTTTTGTTTTTAATGTTATCTTCGGCTTTCATTCTGTTCATTATCATTCTAATATTCACGCATGCACGTCTTTTTTTAAAGAAAGATTGGTCACCATCCATATTCATTCGTCGTCCATTTACTACGTACCGCCTATCTACCTCTCTATCTATTCTACCTGCAGGACATGAGTAAAATGAGGCTGTGGCTAAGTTTGCAGATATAAGCATAGATTCCCTGACCGTGATATTTTCTCATCCATTTAACCTTTTTGTATCCTCAATGTGTTTCAATTTTCAGAATTTTCAATAAACTCAACAATATTACATGGAAATCAGTATTATCTCCGATATCTTCACCGTTTTCTTGCTAGCGCTCCTGGGGTTGGGGAGGATTCTTCCTGGTTTCTTTGCTACAATGCCACCACACATGGTTGGAAAGCCAAGACCTTTCATGATAGCTGTAACGGTAAAAGAAATACTGTGACCATCATACAGGAAGGTCAATATGTCTTTGGAGGATACACTGACATTCCTTGGGGTAAGACTTTATTTGATTGTTTAAGTACCTTTAAAAGGGCTTTAGTGCCACGGGTGTTTTACGACACCTTAAAATACTCACCTACAGTTGTTCCTCGTAATGGCATAATGATTTCAATAATAGCACTCGCATTATTTGTACTTTACAATAGGGTAATGCTTTTTTAATTAAGTAATGCTTTAATTATAGAGAGCGAGAAATACGATTGCTTGAATGGTGAATTATTTGTCAGAGAGATACGCCTCGATACGCCGTTTCACCCGTTCAAATGAGTTAAATTCTGACAACATTATAAGTATAGATTCAACTTAAATCCATTTTTACCAGCTACACGATATTTGCATTTTTTTTTTCTCGCAACGCAGCTACATTAATTATAAAACGGTGCCCCATATACCTATATAAAAGCCTGGCCTAATTCTAACAAAAGTAAAAAGATAGATTCTGCATCCGAGCCAAGTGGGCTATCCGAGGTTGGAGCGTTACAGTGGAAACTCGGGGTTAAAGGAAATCGCTTAACTCGCAATGGATCGGAAAAATAACCACACAGGAAACAAAAACAAGCAAAGTAAATACGGTAAGCTGTATTTTATTGAACATTCTAGCGAGTATTCATCGATTTGAATCTTTTACCTGAATTCCCATACAAATCCTTTATATTCATGGCCATTTTAAATTACGCAATATGAAACTACATGTGTTAATGATTAAACTCACATACTGAGCTTGGGCCGCCTGTGTAGCAGCCAGCAAAAAAAAAAAAAAAACGTTAACCGTGGAAGAACTGAAGACCTTTTATTGACAACCTGATGAAGGCTGCTGATCTGCAAATACTGTACAACGCCGTAAAGGCTTTGTCGGCCATACATGTCTATTCTTCAAATGTGATGAATTGAGTTAAAGTACGGCTTTTACCTTTAAAAATCTACTTATTTTCCTTGAATACGTCTTTCAATTCTTGATAAATACAGCTCCACCAGTTTCTGACAGAAAAGAGAATTTTAGACGAAAAGCCTTAAATATTATAATTTTTCCCCCGTTTTTTTTTTATAATCTTTTTTTATTTTTTTTTTTACCTATTGGCTGGTTTCAATTTGTTCCTAAAACTGCATTTACTCCTTCGCGAGGGGTTGCGATAAACGTGTTTCTGGTGTAAAAAATAATCGGGATGAACAAATTAAAAATGACGTCATCGTACAAATAGGCTATTTTACCGTCTGCTGAAAGGAAAATATACATGGTAACAAAAAAGTTAATTAACAAAGAGAAAAACATGAGGTATATTCAATTATTTGAAATTCCTATTCTATGCCTTTTTTTTGTTGTTTTGTTAGAATCCATCGGTGGCAGTGGTGGCTATGGCGAAACCCCCAACGCATTTATCTTTTCTCTCAACAATAGTGAGGGGCAGGCACCGTTTATGAGCAAGGTGAACCGAGAATACAAAAAATGGGCAATTTACAGGCATTCAGATTATGGTCCAGCGTTTGGTGACGACCTCGTCATTAAAGCCAAAATCAGCCAGTCAAGAGCACGCTTGGGCTCGTTCTACTCTGTTCCAGCTTCAGTGAAGGACAAGTTAGCAATCCTGAAGGGGCCTGGAACGTACTTCTCACCTAATAAGGTGGAGGTATTTTATCTTGACCCATCCCGCTAAATCAGTGCAAGATAACAGGAACTGAGTTAAACTCAAAGCGAAGTCATGCATTTAATAATCAATCCCTTTTTAGTTTCGCTTTCTTGTCTTCACGGTCTTGTTCTTTTCTTTTTTTTATTTATAGAACAGAGTTAATTTCTGGAATTGGGAAATGTAAGGTTGTCAAAAGGAATCGTAAAAAAAAAGGCTCAACGTCAGCCTTCTAACTCTAAAAATTTAATTGCCTGAATCTGCAGTAAGTCATGGTTTATAAATTACCTGCCTTAACAGCTTATTTTCTGGGCATGTATGCCAGAATAATTAGGCTGTTTAGGTTACAGCCTCTGGATTTAGTGATGCACGCTACCAGATACTTTTCTTGCTCTGGCAACTGTCGCCGATCAACGCCTTAAACGGAGCATGCACTGCTCATCACAACACCATTATCGCTCGAGTAACTAAACACATGATCACAAGTATCATAACAAAAAATACTGAAGGTTCTCTTCCATAAGTTCTGTTCTATAAATCATTAGTAAAACACACCTATACATAGGATACCCCGTGTGCCAGAAAGTGCATGTTTTCTTAAAGTGTTGTTGCATCTCCCTGCGACGCATCTTACTAGCCTGTTTTACCTTTTCGACAGCAGTTTCAGTTTGAAGAAAGAAATTTCTCTAGTGAGAATTCTACACTTGTTTACTTGGATCTTAAGCCAATTGTTCCTTAATTTGCGACAGTTTTTTTAATCTACGTCACAGTTCCCTTGTTTCCGGGAGGCTTGCGAAAGAAGACTAATTCAAAGTGTGCCAAAATGGCAGCAAATTTGAACGTTTCACATTTTAAAGAATCACTTTGTGTTCAAATCGCAAAACATATGATTTTTTTCGGGGAAGCTCTCGTAGCAATGTGAACTTTCAATCAAAAAATACATGTTTTCTCTTAGTAATGTGTACTTTTAATTACAAAATAGAAATTTTTAGTTATGCCGAGCACTTTAAGAAGTGATGGACTACTGAAATAAGCTTTTGCTCACAAAGTGCAACACTGAACAAGGGGCATAGGATGGTTAATGGGACTTCGTCGCGCGTTCATGTCCCACGTTTTGAGGGTAGATTTTTTATTGCCATCTTGTCAACTCTCATCCTACATCTGTATTTGCAGACGTAACGCAAAGGGTTGAAATCTTAGGATGGAATTTTCCCCACTAGCGTTTGTCATTGACTTAGTTGTAGTTACCAGATTTTAAATATATACGTAGTTTAGCACATATTTCAATAATGCGAGTTATTAATTCCTATACGTAAGCAACGTTAATTGCGATAGTTCCATTTATATTATCCCAACATTTTGTTCCTCTTCAATGATACTTATCAAATATAACTTGCCACAGTATTTATTTCATGCCATCAGATATTCATCTGATGTCGTCATTTTGCATTTTCATTACTTAAGG
>CALNXK010000078.1:1942500-1957500 GCA_942486035.1 Porites lobata
GACAAGTTAAAATGATTCAGTGTTAGAGGATTGTAAATTATACGGTCTGTGAAAGCGTTGTTATGTTTTCTGAAAAGAGAACAGAGAGCACCTTGAATTTGAAGATTTTCAATGTCTGTTGAAAGAGCGTTTTGGTGCAGATTGTTCGAGCTTACCTCTATTTGTTTTATTCAGGGTAAACAGAATTTGAAGGATCTATTCTCCCTCTTGTAATTGAAATAACTTTTATTATTTTACTATAAATCTAGGCTTTTCCATTTTGTAGATACCTATCTTCGAGTGTTTAAGAATATATATGGAGATCTATGTAAATAAGGAGGGCAGCCAGGGTTAGAAATTATTTTTGAATGTTGACAGGCCAAACAAATTTAAGCTCGGTCATGTCTAGTTACTAACCGGTCAAAATAAATTATTACCTGCCAAACAAATTTTAGCTCGGACCAGTCAAAAGACAGTAAAAACTCGTAGGTAAGAACCTGGATTTTCCCATTGCATTAACAGGTACGTTCTTACAAAAATAGTTATTGGCAAAAAATTTGTCTATTTTTCTAAAATGAAAAGGTTCTTATTTTCTGCAGGAAAAAAAACATTGCAGCTTATCAACCTCCCAAAGAGGTTCACCTGAATATTTTCCAGGTGTATAGAATTTTTTTTATAGATTTGAGAAAATAAAGATGTGTGTCAACTATTGGGCTAAACAGGTTCTTGTATAGAGCCTGGGGCCTAATTATAAATGGCAAGTTTAGCCAAACAGGTTCCTAAAAACCAGGTTCTTAGTCACAGCTAGGTTTTTACTGTATTGAAGACATTGTACTTTGCAGTAATAGCCAAATTAAGACAAAAATTATGTGATCATAAATGCTCAAAAACTCCTTGTGTTGAGAGATGGGGAAATATTATAAACCAGTTTTGAGTGTGGTTATCAAGTTGTTCATTCATTGGAGGGTACAGTGTAGTAAATAATATTTCCAGGAATATTGTCAAGCTCAGCTCGTTTATTCTTAAAAACAATTCCCCATAAGAGTTAAACCAGAAATCACAACTTTTGGCTCAGTATTGTTCTAACATGTTTTCTTTGAACAATAGGTGTATGTAGGGGTGAGGGAAAATTCTTGCCCAACTAAAGATTTTATCTTATCCTCTTAGCCATGGAAGAACATGAAAGTCAGGTCCACCAGGTTGAATGTAGCATGGAATGCTCTCTGCACTGGTGAACAAGAGCAAAGTCACTCAGCAGGTACTGATATAGTTCATGGTAGATGGTATTTATTATAGAATTGCATAATTGAGTAAAATCACGCATTCTGATTGGTTAACGAAGAGAGGTATTCAGTGTGGAATTGCGAGTTGAAAACGAGGCTAAGGGATGTTTTTTCGCATCTACGTAACAACTATCGTCAAATTGTAACACATCAACTGCAAAAAAGGTTTTCTACAATGTCATTTTAAAATGTTTTCAAAATCATTGTCACCTTTTGTATATCCTTTCTTAACATACTGTAATGTTGCCTGGTCCTCCACCTACTGTTCCAGCCTAAACTGTATTTACCTTTTGCAAAAGCGTCTAGTGCGGCTCATAACAAAAGCTCACTATCTAGCAAATACCGCCCCTTTGTTTAGCCGGCTTGAAGTCCTTGACATATTTAGTATTAATTTATTTTCTGTCACTACTTTTATGTATTGTTATCACCATAATCTTTTGCCTAGTAGCTTTCGTGACTTGTTCTTAAGTAGTAATCTGAAGTCCATCAATACCAAAATTCGACTGGCCTCTCAGTATAGACCTCATTTTTGTAGATCAAATATAAAGCAATTCAGCATCCTTTACCGAGGACCTAAAATCTGGAATTCGTTGCCTGTTTCACTAATTAGCTCTCCTTCTATATTTGTTGTTACAAAAAATTTTAAGAATTATCTCACTGATAGCCGATCTGTCGCTTAATTTTCTGATCTTGCTCACTCTGCACTCAGCCATGAATTTAGTTCTCTAGGTAGTTGAAGGAAGCCTATTAATATAAGCTTCAAGCTTCGTTAGACTTCCTTGTCACATTAATTTTATAATTTAATTAACACCTTTTGTTTATGTTGCATAAGGTTTTGTGAGTGACTAAATAAATAAATAGTTAAAAACAAACAAAAGCATTTTTTAAAGTCATCCGGAGGTTCTTCCTTGTTTTGAACTAAACTACAAATTCTTGGAGAGGTATAAAAAACCCCTTTCGCTAGCGACAATGAGAAAACAAGAAAATCCTGTCAACACAGCCCAGAAAATAACAAGCCAAATTCAAACAAACAAAACGGAGAAGCGACAATGGAGGAAGTGCCAGGGTCAATTGTCACATATACAGAAGAAAAAAATAAATACCTTCAAAGATCACATTGTCCCTGAAAACACGAAAAAGAGTACGCCACTTGCATTCATCCTGAGTCGTGGTACTTAGAAAAGTACAAAACAGAGCTGAACTTGAACAGCATTTTTAAAACATTTCAAGGTACTTACCTTATATCAATCGTAACGTTAAACTTTCAGTGCTTTGCCTTGGACACTTCATTTCTTTCAGTTTTGCTACCGAAGAGGTAAAAGGTGTAAATTATTTTCCTTCGCGAGCAAATGACCAATTTGAAAAAGGATTATAGATAACCGGCTTGTAAATTCAGTGAAATACCTCTATTTATCCTTACAATTAGTGTGAAGCTTGTTCATGTGTAAAAAAGTTTGAAAACAAATGTAAAAACAAGCACAAGGTACAAAAAAAGTTGTCAAAGGTTCAAACGTGTATGACTGACCTTGCTTCCTATTCGCTAATACAATGATAGGTTTGACATTTGACTTTGAAATGGCTTTCTGGGGCGCGTGCTCAGGATAAAAACAAACAATATTATTGGTGTTTTCTTTTTTTTTCTGATTTTTATTTGATTATGCGATTCAAGGAAAATCCATTACCTGACACGTGAATTCCACGTTAAATTGCACTTGAAAACCGATATCGGTTTTCGTGTGCAATTTAACGGAATTCCTCGTCAGGTAATGAATTTTCCTATAAAACTTACTAATATACGTGGAAAAATTTCTTGAATCAGATTGGCTTAGAGCAGTGCAGTTTTTAGTAAACACAGTACAAAAACAAGGAAACATAATGCAAAAATAAGGAAATAAAGTGCGAATTTCTCAGAGAATGAAAACCTGTGATTGGCTAATAAACAATCAGTGTTCTCCAGAAGCGCGGGCAACTGGCAGTTTCACTGGGAACTCTTTTCCAAAGTGCCAGCTACTCTTATGAGTCAAAACATAAAAAAAAAATGTCTGTAACTTTTATCTTCAATTTTTCGTAAGTTCCATTTTTTTCCGCGAAGGATAAAACGGCACCCAAAGCAAATCGTGTTAATTCATTTCTTAGAATACTAGAACATGCAATTTTATCGGGAAAATAACAAACAAACAAAAAAGCCACAAGAGCTTGTTTGAAAGTTTATCGAAAAACACATGAAAATGCATGGAACTAAAGTGCCTTGAACAGCTACAAAAGAAGACAGGTGTTGTTTATTCATGGTTGCGAAGCCACTCGCTGAGGCACTTGCCGATAGATAGCTGCGGCTTGTTTATCTGACATGAAGAATATAAATCACAAGCAACTAGAATACACGCTATGCAGCCATTCACTACAGCAATCGAGGCGTCAGTAAAGCTTCTTTTCTTGTTCAGCAAAACCAGCTTGTGGCTTCAAACAACGTCATAACAAGCGACCAAGGTAATAGTTTTTCTCCGTTGTTCTTACTTTTGTAACTGCTCCAAAAGTCCAAATTCACAGTAATTTTGATGGCTGTTAAGAATTATTTTTCTTCACATTATCTGCCAGGTTTTTTTAGCTGTCCCGCTGTGTAAAATCCTAGAATCTCGATGAGTTTTTAAAAGTGTTCATCTTTACAATGTTTTGATTTTTTATTCATCCAGTCCAGGAGAGTCGGTTCATGCGTTGACAGTTCTGATAGACATGTGACATGTGAATAGCGGAACTCCCTTGTCTTTTCTGGTTTGTTCTAACAAGATTCAAAGGGATTTTGTGGGCGTTTTTAATAAAATAATTATTCCACTTGCGCTTGTTGGATGAGATGATTATTGCCAACTCGGCGCTATGCGTCTCGTTGGCTATTTTCCATCTCATATCCAACGTGCCCTCGTGGAATAATTGTTAATTATAAAATAACTAAGATAGTACGTGCATTCTGATTGGTTAAAACCAATAGTTTATTGTGCCGGTAAAATCATAGAAAACTGAAACATGCTTTTAAAGTTATTTTATAAAAGTAAAAGACCACATTTTCTAAAGGTTTGCTGGTGTGATAACCCACTTGGGATGTTGGGAGAAGACTGGAAAAGCTTGTAAACCACCAGCTTAACTTATCAGATCTCTGGGCCTCATGCCCCCAAACCCCCCTTAGATACGGTACTCTCGCTTTACCAGCACTTGGTGTCAGGCACCAGTTACTTTACATTGGGAGCTGGCTGCTCTAAAACTTCTGGAGAACACTGAACAATGGAATATATAAGAACCAATGAGCCCCAGGTGTCACAATCTGCTTGCTTATCTTCTTAGCCATGGAAGAACATGAAAGTCAGGTCCTCCCGGTTGAATGTAGCAGAAAATGCTCTCTGCTTGGTGAACAAGAGCAAAGTCAATCAGCAGGTACTGATATAGTTCATGGTAGATGGTGGTTATTATAAAACTTAATAATATACATGGAAAAATTTCTTGAATGAGATTGGCTTAGAGCAGTGCAGTTTTTAGTAAACACAGTAAAAAAAGTAAGGAAACATAATGCAAAAATAAGAATAAAAAATAAAGTGCAAATTTCTCAGAGAATGAAAACCTGTGAACAATCAGTGTTCTCCAGAAGCGCAGGCGACTGGTGGTTTCGCTGGCTACTCTTATGACTCAAAACAGTAAAAAAAACTGTCTGTACCTTTTATCTTGAATTTTTCAGAGGGTCCTAAAAGAAACAAAAACAATAGCTTGTCGTACAAAAAGCTCTTTGGTGTATGACAATTTGCCTTTTGCTAATGGTATTATCGATATATTTACTGAATGACTTTTGATGAGACATTGCCAGATAATATTTTTTAATTATAAAATAACTAAGATAGTACATGCATTCTGATTGGTTAATAACCAATAGTTTATTGTGCTGGTAATCTCATAGTAAACTGAAACATGCTTTGAAGTTATTTTATAAAAGTAAAAGACCACATTTTCTATGGATTTACCAGCATGATAACTCACTTGGTTCTTTGGAGAACTCTGGAAAAGCTTGTAAATAACGAGCAAAACTTCTCAGATCTCTGGGCTTAATGCCCCCAAACCCCTCCCTTAGATACAGTACTCTCGCTTTATCAGTGCTTGGTGTCAGGCACCAGTTTCTTTGCTTTGGGAGCTGGCTACTCTAAAACTTCTGGATAATGTATCGGTCAAATCGAAGCTTCAACATGCCCCCCCCGGGCAACCCCCGGGGCATTTGACTTTTTTGAAAATTATTGTTCAAATTCCCCTCTACCCGGGCCCAAAATGCCGTTCAAATGCCCCACACTAGGGTCCATTCAGGTGATCAAATGCCCCCATCCTGGGGACATTTCACAGGCACAAAAATGACAGAAGGACGGCGGAAACGCCTTCAGTTGTCGAACAAAATCTTTATAAATATAACAAAAACACTGTTAGCGTATTTACTACGAACAAAAAACTCGTGCAAAGCGGCAGAAATCGCTGCTACAAGGTCACTGAATGCTCAGCTTTTCTTCATCATGCAACATCCAAAGGGTTCTATAAAAAAAGATCCCACCTATTGAGATTACTACATCATGACCATTTCACTGACATGCATCATCGCTCACCGTATAAATTAACATACTTGCAGTAGGTCAAAGTAGTTGACCTGAGCTTTTTATTTTATTCTATTTTATGTTGTAGTATTGAATCGCTGGCATAGGTATTGTATTTCATTGTAAACACAACAATAACATACATTCACACATTCAAAGCCTGAATCCAGTATTAAAAATTTTAAAATTTAAATACTTCAAAAACGGCACAAAGCTTGTTTAAGCCCTTTCCTTGTAACCAATTGGCCACAAAGGCACAATCTTTTCCTCGAAAATCCTCTAACACCGCGTCCCCAATGATAGCTCGTCACGCCAAAGATTTTACATGAAATCGAGGGTGCAGTTCAAATTCCCCACCCCTAAAGCCTGGGGATCAAATTCCCCACCCCCTGGAAGACTCTGATAATCAAATTTCCTCCTCCCCGGGACGGCAAAGGTGTCAAATGGCCGGGGTATGCCCGGGGGGGGCATGTTGAAGCATCGATTTGACCGATACATAACACTGAACAATAGAAATATATAAGAACCAATCAGCCTCAGGTGTCACAATCTGCTTGCCCAACTTATTAAGATTATATCTTATCTTCTTAGCCATAGAAGAACATGAAAGTGAAGTCCTCCAACTTGAATGTAGCATGGAAAGCTCTCTGCCAGGTGAACAAGAGCAAAGTCATTCAGCAGGTACTGATATACCGGTAGTTGTTTATGGTAGATGGTATTTTATTATGAAAGTTAATAATATACATGAAAAAATTTCTCTGTGAATTTGATTGGCGTAGAGCAGTGTACTTTTTAGTAAACACAATGCAAAAACAAGGAAACATAATGCAAAAAGAAAGAAATATAATGCAAATTTATCAGAGAATGAAAAACTGTGATTGGGCCAATAAACAATAGAAATTTATCAGAACTAATTAAGTGCCACAGTTTGCTGGTGGGAAGCATGTATACTTTTAAAACTTCTCCCTTTTTGGTGTAATTATTTATGCTCTGTTGTCTTACCTAAGTAATCTTTCCTTTTTCTTGTAACACTTTTTTTATCAATATTTTATTTTATGAATTTACCTGATTATTTTTATTTATTTATTCATTGTGGGTTGTTTTTGTTTTCATTTTTGTAACCAAGATTTTGAAATTAATAAAGGTGTGGGTTGGCGTGTGTGTGTAACAAATAAGAATGTTAAAACTTTCATATATATATTTTTTACATGGACTCAAAAGAGCAGCTATATAATCAGTGATTTTGTTACCTCTGCATTCTATCTATGTTCCTTACACATAAAAATCGCCAAAGACATAAAATAATTCATGGATATATCGATCTGAACGTGTGTATTTGTAGAAATATCCCGTACGTGTAATTTCTGTGGCAGTTATGGTTGTTGTTTAGTGATGCATATTTGTTTTAGCCTTTGTTGACTTCTGCTTTAAAATAGAAGAACTATATTTTAATTTCAGTATACTATAATACAGAGTTTTGGAGTGTGTCTTCAGATTAACTGTCTGTGGCTGGTACATAAAGGCCCAAACATTTTCCATTTTGGACTCATTTTTTTTAACTGGGACTCATTGGTTCTGGACTGGGACTCATGATTTCTCACAAGATGAGTCCCAGAATTCATCATATTTATTTGTAACAAAAACACTGTATAATTCATTGATTAGACCTTTTGTCATGTAATTCAAGTGTTGTTGTTGTGGTAAACATGACAAGTCATCATGTCTGTACTTAATTCTCCATGACTGGATTGTAGTATTTTTGTTCTGTTTGTATTTGATCGTGCATTATTATTATGGGAAAACTTACCTTAGGGTTGCATTACTTTGACTAGGACAAAGTTAAAATACATTGAATTCTCATAGAGATAATTATTTTTTTGGATTATAATAATGAGTTCATTGGTTGGGTCACTCCCATTATATTTGATGACTGGTTTATGAAATATCAGCACTTAGAAAATGATTGTCAAGGTTGTTGTATTATCCGAAGTTTCAAAAGTAGAAATATTGTGTATTTTCTATTTGAAATCAGGTTTTGAGAACACTTCCACAGATACAGCTTTATAATAGTAATTCTTGTACAGTTATACAAGCATGCAGTACTAGGGTGCGAAGAAAAGGAGGTCAGTTTTGTGCTTGTCCTTCGGGAAGGCTGTAGCTTGCATCTGTTAGCCCAAGAATCACAACTCTATTATCCCTCAGGCATGATAAAAAATAGAATCCACTAGCCCCATAGCATATATGAATTGTGTAGTTGGTTAATACAAATAATTCATTTACTAGGAGAAGAGTTGGAACAACACACTCCTGCAGTAGAAAATGGCCCAATTGAGGGAGCAAGCAATGTGCAGGAAACACAGCAACCTCTTCCAGAAGTAAATAATAGTAGCCACTTAGAAGATGACCGCCTAATTGCTAGAGCAAGGGCAGTTGGTGTGGACTATGAGTTTCCAAAGCCTGGTGAAGTGGAAACGGAGGATGACAGAAGAAAAGATTTTATTTACTTGAATCCAGTCCATTCCTTTTTCTCTCCAACAACAATGATATATTAAGAAACATTGTTATTATAGCTGGAAATTTCTTTCCAACCATGTTCACACTCATTGGTTATTTCAATGTCACCTGACATCTAACAATGAAACTTTTTGGTGCCAATCGTCTCTAAGCAGGCAACATCGCAAAAATCATTCACATCAGAGGGTAACAGTGCACTATTACCCGTGAATGACCAACAACTGACCTTCCAAGGAGGTTTAATGAATTTCCATGCAGCTATAAATTTTTTAAAATATTAACATCACAAATCACTTAAAGACTTGGCCCATGGGAAACAGTTAATTTTGTTTTCCAAGAATCTAAATATTTCCCAGCACCATTCTCATTAGTTACTTCGAGGTCACATGACATCTAACTGTTTCCCACCACAATCTCTGACGAATTGCCAGGCTAATTGACCAGCTGCTGTGGAAATTGGAGAATGACTATATGAATGGTTAGGTACGTTAGGTACAGTGCCAAAGTTGCATTGATAACTGTGGTGATCTTCCCTGAATTTATTTCTTCATTCTGCATTGCCAGTATATGAAATTAATGTATTTATTATACCATATATAACTTTGTTGTGTGAATTCACCTTGGATAAGTTAATCTTTTCTTGTGCTGTTTTAAAGTTATAGAGTGTTAGTTTTAGTTTCAACTTTTAAGACCTTTTTCTTTCCTGCTCTTTAAACCTTATCTAACTACGTGTTACTTTTTTCGTAGTTTTCTTTGACTCCTCTTCTTCCTTTGTCGGGAGTGGGTTGCGGCTACACGTAGGCTAGATTACATCCCGATACCGACTGGGGGGTATCAGTATTTGCAACGAGGTTATATCGTATTGTGTACCAGTGTGAATAAAACGATCTTCATCATCATCACTATTATCGTTATTATTATTGTAATGAAATCGGGAGCTCCGCTTTTAGGCTTGGCTAAATCTATATATTATTGATTATTCAAGGTTAAAACCATGCCGACCAGATACAGTTTTTCTAGTCAAAGTGCTCTGATTCTCTCGAAAGGTTTAGGAGGAAGAAGTGTTGTAGTATAAAACATATGAAACTAAGCAAGCAGCCTTCGTTGCTAGTGAAAACAATTCGTTGTTATGCAAACCAATTCGTTGTTATGCAAACCCTCGACTTCGTATAGGGTTTGCATAACTATCTCGAATTCTCCCAACCCCTCTCGCGTTTATATCAGGCTGTGCAAACGCGGAAAACGTTTTCTATTGCTTAAATGGTAACCGTAATTCATTTAAACTATTGATAAAGTCTAGCACCTTTACTATTGATCAAGAGTACGATTTTGAAGACACGTTTGTGCGTACACCATTATAGGAAAAAATGTAAAATATACTATGTCAAGCCCAAATAAAGAGAGAGGGAAAACAATTATTCTCTTTGGTCATTTTATATTTGTGGATTAAGAAAATAGCAGGAGGGATTCTTTGGGTCGCTTGTGTTGCTAGCTTTTCATATAATAAGTTGATTATTCAAAGGGTTAAAGACATCGCTGCCAGATACATTATTTCTTTTTCATACTGCTCAGTCTTTCAACAGATTCAGGAGGACGATGGCTACATTCGATTCGTTTAGGGTCTTTGCAGTGTGTTTCTGAAGATCACTGCGGACGTCGTCTTCCGTTAACCCAGGTACCATTATATTGCATTGATTTTCCTGAGACAAAGAGGCCCTTTGTAGAGCTGGCTCACATCCTTGAATACCACTTACAATAGCAAGATGGAGCGCCAAAAAATCGTTCATTCACATCACAAAGCTTTGAGTGCGATCGATCGCGCGAAGCCTTCCTAGGGTAATTCAAAGGCAAAGCAGCGTCAAATAGGCGTTTGCGCCTTTTCTTAGCAAATGTCATTTTTTCCTTTTTGTTTAATATTTTTATCCCCTATATTTTCCTATTTTGGTTTTGGTTTTTATGAATTTTCGATTTTTTCCGGGGACGCACGTGCGTATTGCCGAACAGGAAGCTACACCCCCGAGCCATATAAGCCTTAAACCGTGCCTATCCTTTGACCCTTACATTTGCGTTCTTTGTAGTCAAGGTAGCAACGCAAAACGACAGATCAAATTGCAAGACGACTTGTTTCCCTTTCTTGCTAGAGTCGCGCGGTTGGCTGAGGAAAACTGCGAACAAAAACGACAACACTATTTTCTTACTTTTATATATAAATATTCAATTGATAACTTTATTTTATTTTACTTGAGATAAAATTCCACAGCAATGTCACCGTCTTTTATTGGCGAATATCGCCATGCTTTTAAAGCAATGACCGTGCTGCAGCTTTCACTTGTAATTTCTATTTCTTTCAGTTCTAGTTATAGACCCCGTGCACAATAATGCGTTTTCAGTTTGAAATATAGGTTTATATTTTTGCGCGTTTTGGCCTTGCGTTCACACTGAAGCGATCAAACGGAGGTTTAGGGAAACGCTATTGAAAGAGGAGTCTTTTAGATGACGTCAGAGTTTGTGACACCTTTAAGGGCGGGATAGACGAACGCTTTGTATGCAGGTTAGCCTGCGAGCAAGCTCTCCCAGGGGTGCAGGGGTGCAGGGGTGCGGAAGGGAAAAAGGGAAGATCTGATTGGTGAGATTTTGACAGCTCAACACCAGAGGGGCCATAGGGGGTTCTTTTGAGACGCAGGGCAAGTCCCCCTTCTCCTTTTCCCTTCTCCACCGCCGCACCCCCGGGAGAGCTTTCTCGCAGGCTATATGCAGGTCCAAGAATGCCCTAAAACGCTGACGTTAGAGCTTGTGACACCTTTACGGGCGGGATAGACGAATGCTTTGTACGAAGGTCCAAGAATGCCCTAAAAGGCAAGCATAGACACAGAACTCTTGATGCGTTTTTGCCAGCAAAAGTTAAGGAAAGCAAAGGTTTTTTCGAACAGAACTGGCGTGGAGGAGCCCTTAGACTAAGTATGCTGTTTTACTATAAAACTTACGAAAAAAATATCGATCTTCAGTTTTGTTTTTATTTTTTCGCATGGGCGCGTGCCTACATGTCGACCCGGCATGCATGCGTTACAGGAGAAGAATAAGCGACATAAGCCCGGGCTTGGTCGTTATGTTCTCTAATATACATATACATTAGCTGTGCTACGCCTGTTGCTGAAGAAACAACGCCCGTATGAAATTCTCTCAATATAAACACAGGAAACCCAGTTCCACCTTAAAAAATATGAGAGGGTAAATTGAGTAAGAGACGTGTCAAGCAGCAGAATGTATCAGTCATAGGTCTATTCAAGTTAGCTGGACGGCATAAGAAAATGCATGACGTTTTCGTAGACCACGAATGTCAGAGCACAACCAAAATTAACTCTGCAAAATATAAAAAACAGACAAACTCAATCACAAACAACGCTTGTCACGTGTCTTTTACTTTGTTTGTTTGTGTTTTATGTGCCTTTCCTATACGTTTTGCCTAGCTGTTCGTTTAAACTGTATTAAGCGAGTTGTTTTCACGAAAGCCCCGATCTTCCCTCCATACAGTACAAACATTGTAATCGTCATCTTTAACAAGTGGCTACCTTTATTAAGCGACCTTGGCCACCCCTTTGCAGCCCATGGTTTGTCTTTCTTCTTACTTTTACCCGTGTTAACTAGCGGCCACCCTAACTGTAAGGGAATGAAGGAATAAAATATTTCGATGTGAGCGTCAGGGCTCACAAACACTGTTTGTCTGGTTGGTCAACAGGATAACGGATAGTGTTGTATGATAACGGTAAGTTCAATTCCCCGTTACGGTTACAAGCTAGCAACTTTGTTGAAAGAAGAGAAAGTGAAAGATCAATACAGATCAGGGTCGCCCTGGTATAGTTCGCCTGAAAGGACGTTGATTGCTTTATTTTTTGATTGAATGAAGGATTGAATGAAGTGTTCTTCTATAAAGACTATCAATTAGTTGCGTTTCGACGGCCACACCCAGTGGGTAATTTCCATGATCTTTTATTGCACGAGCGGCCACCTTCATTAGGCGGCAAGTCTCTTCAGTACCGGGCGAGGCTGACCATTATAAACAGGTCAAACTACACTTATAATTTTCTATTATCATTTAAACTTTGCCACTGATATTAGTATTATAAAGAAAATAAAGGGAGATGTAAAGAATCAACCGTACGTATTTTTTGTGCGTTGGTTGGTTTTTCTGTTTCTCGAATGAGCCTTATTTCAGCCAAATAAAGTAGTTGGTGTTCGGCATGCGGGAGGCCCGGGTTTAAATCCCGGTCGGTCACCATCAATAAGGGTTCTTTATCAAAGATCAGAGAAAATGTCATTCTGATGTCTAAGATCTTGTCGGAAAGGGGGCAATAACAATACCGCGCAATTGATTATAGTTACTTATTTTAGATATTTGCGCGTTATAAATTCTTAAATTATTATGATCGATTATTACTGGCTTTGTTTTCTTCGTCCTTCCTATCATTAATTTTTCGTTTTGAGCCAATTTTCGTCCGGCCAAAACGAATTTTCTCAATGTCAGTTCGTCTCATTGCGCGAAATTTTGCCGACAATAGAACAATAAATGGACCGAAATTTACCTATATTCCCTCTCGAAATTCGCGAATTTTGACGAATTTCGTTGAAGTTTGCTATCATCACTTTCGCACAGCGTTCTGCCACTATTGTTGAAAGAGAAAAGGAAATGTTTTTTACGTAGTTGTGTTAGGAACTGCATCGAACTTTCACGTGTGAAGACCGAACTGTTAAAGAAGTCCTTTTGTCCATGACATTTACATTACAGTTCTGGCCCCGGTTGTTCAAATGTTTTATGGCGCAATAAACCGGATAAATGGTTATCCAATGGATAAGTATTATGGATACCAACTACGCTGTCCAATGGATTGAGATTTATCCAGTGGATAGGGTTATCTACCTTTTGAATAACTAGGGCCTGCAAATTACTCTCTGTCATCCAGACAAATTTTAAATCTGGGAGCTCTTTTGTTGGGGATCTCACCTGAGAACATTAGGAACCAATCCGTTAAAAAATCCCCTCTTCTCCATGGTATCTAGAAAAGTCGACAAAAAAACTAACGTCAGAAAATGACTGTTTAAGGTATAAATTTTGGAGCGCTGGGTAATTTCATATTCAAAACCCGCTTTCAACAGAAAAGAAAATGACGGAGCGAGTCCCTAATCTCACCTGAACGTTTTACGGATGACGTCCACTGCTCGTTGTACTCAGCCATCGCGTATTGATTCTGCAACACAGAACAAGAAAAAACAAAACATTGCAATATGAAGAAATGAGCTCTGAAGACTTATTAACTTTGCTTAAAACTGTATAAAAGGACCAGGGAGCGTTTAAGAACTCACATCTTTTTTCCTTTTTCCATATCTAAAAACGCTTTACCTAAGAACTTAACCCTCTCTTGACACTTTTGCTCCAGAATTAGCCGTTTTAAGGATTTTAAAATCTTCGAGACAACTTCCCACTGGAAACTGATTCTCACTAGAGCTGCCTACAGCCGGGAGAAATGTGTTACCAAAAGAGGAACTGGCGAACTAGGAACAACGTTACATACGAACCACAGGTAGCCATACACGCAGAGTACAATCTACTCTGTTACGCTTCCCTTTTCGCCACACTAAATTTATTTATCATGAAAAAGAACAACAGCCACACTGTCCTGTATGCCATACAGTACACTAGAACATTCATAATGATATGTAAAGTTGAAATACACCCAATTGATAGGTTTAACGTGGCTTGTCAAACAGTTTCACGTGTGATTACGTAACTCCCGATGATAAATACTGATTTGGCGTGGAAATCATTCATTCTTGCTTAGCTTTCAGCGGAGCCACGCAGGGGTGAACGGCCCAACCTCCTACACAGAAAATCACGTGGGTAGTATTACTAACTCTCTTTAAATCAAGCTGTCCCAGCGAGGTTTAGTCCGCTGATCAATCATTTCTCCTACCTTATTATAAAACTGAGCATAAATATGAATGTTGTTGAATAGCTTTCCGATTCCCCTCACCACTCCATCGTTTACGATCTGCTAAGAACTAAGCTGTTGGAGTCGCAACTAAAAGCGGAAGAACTAAACCAATCACAAAGCGTGGAAACGTGCATCGTGATTGGTTTAGTTAATCGGCATCTGCTTCGACTTTGACTATCTGGTTTCCACTAGATTGTAAGCAATTGTGTCATAGGTGGAGTCAGAAGAAAACGGCAACGTTCTGATTTCCAGTTCCTCCGCGCTTATGACTCTGTTTACGAGTTCGAGTTTTGTTTTTGACTGGGTAATAAGCGTTCTACGACTGCCCCATACTCCGTCGCTAGGGAAAACCAGCCGTGAGGTTTTGCATGCATTCATAAACTTAATAGACCCTCTGCAGCTAGCCATTCACGTAGTACAAAAAAAAAACCGTAATGCTAGTGAGCAAGAATCGCACTGGGAGAAGACAAACAAACAAAATTACCATTTTTAATAATGTGAGCCTTTTGTTTGTCTTGTTCCAGTGCGTCACTTGCTCTCCAGAATAACGCGAATCACTAGATGCCGACCTTACACTGAAAAATAAGTAGGAGGTCTGTTTACCTGTAGTCTTGATCTGATTAC